>CM020618.1:12831456-13082299 GCA_009829735.1 Pyropia yezoensis | reverse complement strand
AGGAACACATTGGCCATCTTGGCCAGGTGTTCAAGCTACTTGCTGACGCCGGTGTGTCACTGAAGCGAGTAAGTGCCACCTCTTTACTCAAGAGGTGGAGTACTTGGGACATGTTGTCCGTCCGGGGCGTCTCAGTGTTCACGAGAAGAACTTGAGGGCCATTCGTAAGGCTCAGTACCCCGGACCCAGACCCAGATGAGGAGCTTCCTCGGGATGTGTAACGTGTACCGACGTTTCACCAAGGGCTTCGCCAAGGTGGCGAAGCCGTTGAATGAGCTAGTGAGCTCAACGCTACCGAAGAACCTGCCTCCCCAAGTCGGGTGGAGCAGGAATTCTTTGAGACTCTTCGGGACCTTCTGCTGAAGCCCCCCATCTTGGCTATTCCCAGGCTGGGAGGCCACTACATCCTGGATGTGGACGCTAGCTACGACCAACTTGGTTGTGTGTTGCTTCAGCAGCAGCCGGACAAGGAGTACTTGCCGGTGGGATACTTTAGTAAGGGCTGAACTCGGCCGAGAAGAACTACGGAGTCACCGAGTTGGAAGGACTCGCAGTGGTGTGGGCGGTGACGTCACTTCGTCACTACCTGGAGGGTGAGAAGTTCCTCATCCGCTGTGACCACCGCGCGTTGCAGATCATCTTTAAGACGGACTGTACGAACACTGGTCTCAATCGGTGGAGGGTGCGACTGGCACCCTTCAACTTTGACATTGAGCATCGACCTGGCAGGCAACATGCCCTTGCCGACGGCCTCTCTCGGGTACCTACCGAGGGGCTGGACACTGACCCAGTCGATGAGGACATCCCCATCGTGGGGGTAGTCACGCGCTCGGGTCAGGCGTTGAACCCCGAGGCGCCAGGGAACAAGAAGTACTTGCCCCTGTCCCTGGGCGAGGTGGTGAAGGCCCAGGCCGAGGACCCCTTCTGCAAGTCGCAGAGGGATACCCTGGATACAGTGGCGGAGACGCGTTTCTTTCTGGGAGACGATGGCCTCCTCATGAGGAGGGGGGTATTCCAGGGGACCGAACAACTTGTCGTCCCCGCATCCCTCAAGGACAGTATCCTTGAGAGGGAGCACAACGCTCCCACGGGTGGACACCTGGGGT
Organism: Pyropia yezoensis; assembly: GCA_009829735.1. Lineage (NCBI taxonomy): Eukaryota > Rhodophyta > Bangiophyceae > Bangiales > Bangiaceae > Pyropia > Pyropia yezoensis. The sequence continues at coordinate 13,081,193 of CM020618.1, read as the reverse complement.
CTAGTAAACTATACCAGACCCTGAGGACCAGGTACTACTGGCCGTCCATGGTGGTGGACATCTACAGTTGGGTGGCTGCCTGCACAAGTTGTGCGCAGAACCGCTTGATGGAACGGCGGCCCACTATGGCCATGTTGCTGCTCTCGGCTAAGGAGCCATTTGCCGCGTTGGCAATGGACATCCTCGGGCCCCTGCCAGTGACCGAGGAGGGCAACCAGTACCTCCTGGTCATCTGTGACCGCTTCACGAAACTTACGCGAGCGATCCCACTGGCAGAGATCACGGCCATGTCGGTCGTGTCAGCCTTCCTAGATCACTGGGTTGCCGCGTATGGCATCCCAGATAGTACACTATCGGACAATGGACCGCAATTTGCGTCTGTACTGTTTCAGGGAGTGCTGGATATGTTGGGGGTTAAGGCAAACTATGCCACCCCCTACCACCCACAAACTAATGGGCAGGTGGAGCGCTTCAACAAAACTATTGTTAGGCAGCTGCGCCACTATGTGAGTGAGCACGTGAAGACGTGGGACCAATACATTTCTATCCTTACTACTGCCTACAATTCGCAGGTTCACTCATCTACAGGGGAAGTACCCCTCGCTTTTGTGACCCCCCGTCGTGTGCGGTCTATTGCCGTGCGGCGGTCGCTCCCAACTAGGGAGGGTGGTGGCAGTACGCCTACTCCTACTGAGAGTAAGGCGGAGTTCGCTGCTAGGCTTGAAAACCTCATCCCTAAAGTCAGGGCTGAGATGGACAAAGCACAAAAGCGCTACAAGCGTACCTTTGACAAAAAGGTGCGGAATGCTAAGCATGTCCCCGAGCAGGGTGACTGGGTGCTGGTACACTCGCACACCCCAACTGGGGGTAAGCTGGTATTCCAGACGAAGGGACCGTACCAGGTCCTTCGTACTGATGGGCGGCGCTTCACCATCGAAAGTGACGATGGGGTCCGCACAGTGAACGGACAGGACGTGGTCAAAGTTGCACCACCGCCTGCAGGCGACCCAGCTTGGGCGCGTGCGTTGGAATCGTGGCGCCTCCCCTCACTGCCTGCGGCCAAACAGGGCCCGCAGGAGTACGTGTTCGATAAGTTCATCGACCACGGATGGGATGAAGACACTGACCGCCTCATGTTGAGGGTGCGTTGGTTTGGCTACAAAGCCAAGGATGATACGTGGGAGTATGTGGAGGACCTTCCCGCTGAGAAGGTCCGGGCGTACTGTGCCCGGAATGAGATAGACCCTAACAGCCCTCCCTCAACGTGAGGGAAGGCCGAGCAACAGTGCCAAGAGAGTGCTTCAAGTCGAAGTGGTACGCAGAGTGGCTTTTAACTACAGCCCTAACCCTCACACTCTCACAACAAAGGCTGCTGCCAACTAGGCACGCATGCTAGACTCTCCCACTCCACGGCCCTCGCCCTCACGTGGAGGCGAGCGGCGAGACCCACGCCGATAACGGTCTCCACTCGTTGGAGGGGGCGGCGGCTCCAAGTCGGAACCGTCGCGCCCCTCACGGTCGCGCAAGTGGCGCCGACCGTGGCCACTCTTCTGCCTGGTCTTACGCGCAAGTTTGCGACGCAGACGCTGGACGGACTCCGTCTCCGACGGGGTAGAGGACTCCGAAACGGAGTAAGACAACTCGTCTTCCGATACGGAGGGAGAGCGCCGCGAGTGTCGGCGACGACGGCGAGGAGGCGAGTATGCCCGGCTCGCGCGACGTGTGCCACGCCCAAGTGGGGCTGGCTGGGGCATAATAGCCCCAATGCGAGCCAACTCGGCCGTCATAAACTCCGCCACCGACTCGCAACTCGCGGTCGCCACTGCAGTACGAACGCGCTCCTCAAGTTGAGGAGTCTCGGAACTCTGTAGGGTTGCGGTCGACGCGGCCAACCAGGAAATGGTGCGCACCAACGTGGTGATCATCATCTCTGAGGTTAGAGGCGTGGGCGGCAACACCAACTTGGGGTATACCGTCAGGAGGGTGGCCCCCAAGTTGGGGGACACCGGGGTGGAAGACTCCACGGCCACGCTGATCGGGATGTCCCCGTGAGGTTGGAAAGGAACAGAAGGAAGCCGAGGGGCCCGTCGAGGTGGCGGTACCCGGGTGTAACTGCGACCCCGACTTTGGGCCCCCGCAGTGGGTTGAGTCATATGGTCATCATAGGACGGCACGGCCATAACTATGGGCTTGTCCGGGGGTGGCGCAGTGTGGCGATCCACCCCCGGGGCATACAGGTAGTCCCCGATGCCCAACCCCTCTCGTAGGACCACACGGCCGTCGTGAAGTTCACGAGCGACCCACACGAACTGGCGAAGTGCGCCATCGTCCTTTGGCCCACGAGTAGGGCGGCGCAACTTGTGCTCAATGCTCTCCCACTCGATAAACTTATGGAGCCGGAGCATCTCCTCAAGTAGAGTGAGTTGTCCTGATGAGCACCCCTCAGCAACTAGCTGAGGGGTGAGCTGTTCCAAACCTTGGATAAGCCGGAGGGGGAGATGCCAGAGCATCCCCCGCCGCTGAACACAGGACACCCAGGTCGACATGACCTCGAGGAGCCACTGGGTGGCCAACATGGCCCACACCAGGTGATCAGGGGCAGCCGTCAACATGACGGAGCCGAAGTGGTCAAGCAACCGTGGCAACAACGCCGGGAACCCGTAGGGGACCTCTACTTGAGGCCACCACTCGGGCTTCTTCGGATAGTACTGCTCCTTACTGGCAGCAGACTGTTGAGGAAACTCAAGTTGAGCCAAGGTCACCAAGTAGGGACCTCGCCGGAAGTCTTTCTCCATCCGCACATCAAAGTGATGAGTGTGCGGATCGGCCTCGTGGTGGTACGGTGGGCGAGTTGCCGCAGCGTCCCACGTGAAGGTCGGCAAGTCGCCGGGACCCGGGATAGTTCCCCCGCGGTCCACCATGGCCTTGGCACGCTGAACGTCCTCAACCTCCTCATCGTCCAGGAAGGCAAACTGGTCCGTCCTGAATCCGGCAGGGAACCCGACCCTACGGGGATACTTCTCCCGTAGGCGGTCCCATACCCGGCCCATCGCTGCGCCAAGTCGGCCACAGCGAAGAACAGTCAGCCCCTCCTCATAGAGAGGCCAAGCGGGGTAAAACCACCGCCCCAAGGCCTCACGCGGGACAACTTGTCCCGCCCCCGGGGGAGACCCCGCCGTCAACCCAAAGCCGGGTGACGCGGGAGTCCCATCCCCCGGAGCGATCGCGGAGCCCCCGCCGGAAGTCCCGGCGGGCGCTGCACCGTAGGAGGTGTCCTCCATACGTTCGTCGAGAGAGTCCGTCTCCACCCCCGGGGTCGCCATGGCTCTCCCCAAGTTGGGGAGAGACGCTCTGGCTATCGCAGCACGAGACCCGCCTCGAGTTGAGGGGGACTCGGATCGTGGGTATACGGGTGGCTACCCCAGCGTGGGGCGGCCCAGTGGAAGGTGAAGGGGAGGTGGTGGTGATGGTAAAGTGTAAACTGAGGAGAGCAAGCTGCCGAGTGGGCAAGCTTGAGGAGAGGGGCGGTCAACGTGACCGCCTCCACATCCGCGTTACGTACTCCAGGGGGGACAGCAAGTCGCACCCCCAACGCCGAGACGTGCGTTTACGCACCCCCTCACAGGGCCGACCGGGTCGGTCGGAGCTGAGGAGAGGGGAGTGTGGCAGTATTGACCCCCAGGTAGAGGGGGCAACACGTGCCATGCAAGGGGCGGCAGGCCACTAGCCTGATCCGTTCCTCCCCCTGCATTTGGGTCCATATTCCCTAAGTTTGGGATAGTTAGCTTAGTAGTAAATCCAACTTGGATTTGAGGGTTTTCTGCATTTATCGTCTTGAATTTTCGTGTGGCCCGGTGGGCAGGTGCTGCGGTGGGAGATTCTGAGTGGCGAGATTCTGAGGGGACCCTGGGGGGATAAGGGGAGGGACAGCGGGGCTTGGCCCTGCGTCCCCGTCCCGACCAAGAAACTGTTGGACCACACACCATCCTCTTGTTTGTCCGTGGGGGGTTTGCCCCACAACAGGGACAGAGTGTGTGCGACTTGCACTTCTTCCGGTTCCCCCGACACGGAGGCAGCCCTAGCACACCGCCCCAACTTGGGTGCCGTGTGTGCTTGTGGTTTTTGCCACACCACCCTCTTCTCGACGCTGGATTGTAATGCCGGTAAGTGGCAGATCCCTCGGGCTGACGAGGACAAGGACAAGACCACCTTCACGTGCCATATGGGGCAATTCCGGTGCAAGCGTCTTCCTTTTGGTCTCACCAATGCTCCGGTTACCTTCCAGAGAGCCATTGACATTATCCTGTCGGGGCTAAGGTGGAGAACATGTTTGGTCTACCTGGACGACATTATCGTTTTCTCCAAGACCCCAGCGGAACACCTAGAGCACCGTCGAGAGGTCCTGGATCTCCTACCTAAGGCTGGAGTTACCCTGAAGGCCGAGAAGTGCCACCTGTTTGAGACGGAAGTGGAGTACCTGGGGCACGTGCTGAGTCCTGGGGAGCTCCGGGTCGACGAGAAGAATATCAAGGCCCGTCGGCAAGCCCGCCAACCTAAGACCCAGACGGAACTCAAGAGGTCTCCAGGTATGTGGAACGTCTACCGCTGGCTTGTACGAAGCAACGCCCTGATTGCCAGGCCGTTGACCAAGCTCAGCAGCAAGAAGCTCCCTGCATAACTCCCGCTGTTCGATGAGAAACAGACAGCCGCCTTCGAGGAGCTCAAAAAGCGCCTGACCACGACTCCAGTACTGGCGCTACCCATGCGGGAGGGCCAGTTTGTTCCAGAGACTGACGCCTGTGGCGTCCAGGTGGGGTGCTATCTACTCCAGCTACAACCTGATGGGCACTTCCTCCCGGTGGGCTACTACAGTCGCGGCTTTACTGCAGCAGAGAAGCTCTATTCCACGGCGGAACGCGAGTGCTTGGCACTCGTCTGGGCCTGTTTCCTGTTACGCCCCTATCTAGGAGGACAGGAGCTTCTCATCCGGACGGCCCACGCCAGCCTGAGGTGGCTGCTATGCATGAACATCAGCCAAGGAAGGGTCGCCCGCTGGCGACTACGCCTCTCGGAATTCAAGTACAAGGTGTGCACCAGAGCAGGGAGGGAGCATCACTGCGCCGACACCATGTCCCGGTTAGAGACTCCTGCAGCCGATACGGGCTCTATCCCGGAGGAAATACCCTGTGTCATCCTCCAGAACGTCGGACGTGGTTGGCACGCTCCCCTATACGAGTCGCCTGAAACCCACCAGATGGCAACAATTCACCAGATGCTGGAGGCACAGCTCAAGGGTCTTCATTGCTTGGAGCTTCGCCACCAGATGGACCTGAATCGGAATAGTCGCTTCTTCGAGTCCACGGATGGACTCTTGACACGGGTATTACCCTTTGATGGGGCAACTCAAGTCTACGCACCCCAAAACCTACGAGCTGATCTCCTCCGCCTGGAACACTCGTCTCCCCAGGCCGGACACCCTGGCATCAACCGGAGGTACGCCCCGATGCGGCGACACTATCACTGCGAAACCATTGCAAGTGACGTCCACAAGAATCTAGAGGCATTCGTGTCTCCTTTGCAAGGAACCTGTTGACCCAGAGGAAGAAGACTTCCAAGCGACGCCTTTTTCCTGCGGCGAAGCCCTTTGGAAGCTTGAGTATGGACATCCTGGGGCCCCTACCTGAGACATCCAGCAGCAACCTGCACCTGCGCAATATCTATGACCGGTTCTCCAAGTTCACCCGAGCAATCCCGCTGAGGACCCTCACGGCCCTGGCTGCTACGTCGGCCTTCTGCGAAGACAGCAGAGCTGCCTATGGCCCTCCGGACTCCGTCTTGGCCGACAACGGTCTCCAGCTTGCATCCCTGTTCTTCCAAGGAGTCTGTGACCTGATGGGTATCAAGAACGTGTTTACTACGACGTACCACCCACAAACGAATGGTCAAGTGGAACGATTTAACCGGACCCTGGTGGACATGCTTCGGCACTACGGTCAGGAGCATCAAGAAGAGTGGGACGAGCTCCTGGCCGTCCTCACTGTAGCCTACAACTCTCGTGTTCACTGAACGAACAACAGGGGTAGCTCCTCTAGACTTTTTTACCCCACGGCGGCTGACCAACTTCTTCCTTAAAAGAATACCAGACGGTCTCCAGCCAGCACTGAAGTCGGGTCCCAAGGCAAAGCAATAGTTCCTGGAACAACTGAAGCACCTTCTCCCAGGAGTCAAGGAGTCAATCGCGAAGACCCAGGAGCGATACGAGCGCGACTATGACAAGGGTGTCCGGGAAAAGACCAAGGAACTGGGTGATGGCGACTGGGTTTTTGTGGATAGCCACAGCAAGATCCGTGGGAAGCTGGACTCCAAGACGGATGGGCCTCATAAAATCCTGAGCACGGACGGCTGGACGTTCCTTCTAGACATGGATGGCTCTCCGTACCCGATGAGCAGCGACCACGTCACTCGAGCTCCACCGCCAAGCCAGCGGGACCTGAGCCGGTGTATACGCGCCGCAGTACCCTGGTTATCCCGAAGAGAAGGCCGAGAAGACTTCTATGTCAAGTTTGTAGACCATGCCTGGATGGAGGGACGCCTGTACCTGCGGGTGCGCTGGTTCGGTTTCAAGCCAGCTGATGTCACCTGGGAGCCCTCCAACCGGTTGCCCATTGCTGGTGTCTGCGCCTACACACGGCTTTACGGGATTGAAGGTACTCCGGTGGCCAGGGCTGGCGAGATCCTAATGTCGGACTCGGAGGATGACCAGATGGAAGGAGCTGACTAGGGTTTGCTGGACGAGGCGAGCTCGGCCGCAACGGACGCGGAAGAAGAAGACTAAGAAAACGGAACGGGTGTATCAAGGAAACAAGCACTACAAGCATGGAACTACTAGAAGAGAAGCAAGCACCCGTTCGAGCAACCCTTCTCTCCGCTTCTGCCCTCCTCCCTTCTCCCGTGACTCCCACCTCTCTCGACCTCGAGTATTACTCCCGGCGCGTGCGCTGCGCTGCAGGAGCTTCCTCCAGCACCTCGTCAGCAGCATGACGGGACCCAGTGGATGACGGGATGACGTAGTAAGGTGGTCGAGACGCCTCGACGTACGCCGCCATCGGAACAGCACTACTGACCGGTGGACGCTCCTCCTCCTCCAAGTACACCCGCCGACGCTCCAGGAAGCTCATGAAGGTCCCTGACCAGCGCTGGGCCAAGCCATGCCGGGTCAAGATCCCAAGGAGCTCACCATCCACCGGACTATCCGACATCTGGCCGCTGTCCGCACAAGCAGACACCTGGTCGACCACGTCGTTCAAGACGCTGGCATACATGCCCAGCACCAAGGAAGACCCGACGCCCTCAACCTGTACCCGAAGTCGGCCCAGCGGATCCTCAATCATACCAGCATCGTACTGGTCGCATGACGGGCCACCTGGAGTCCGGTACCAGTCGGGCACCCGGAAGCAGGAAAGGCGTAGCTTCGGCGCCGGAATCTCAAACCGACTTGAGGACGCCACACCCGGACGGCTAGCACAGACGCCGGAAACAGGAGGACCCCACTCCAGGGTGGGCACCGAGCCGCCACCAGCCGTGGAAGTCGCACGAGGAGGAGAGCGCCCGGGGCAGCAGGCGACCGGATGGTAACGCCGGGAGCAACGCCGAGTGCGGCAGCACGCAAACGCGGTGCCGGAGAAGCCTGAAGCACCGGTGCAGGAAGGGCCTGGCGCGCAAGCACCGACGACGGCGGGGGCGAAGCTACCGGTGCAGCAGGAGCAACCGGAGGAGCTTGAACACCCTCAGACGCCCGACCAACCGCCACAGCCCACCCCGACTCTTGTACCGGCAGACCAGGTGGCAGCAGGTCCGAGGCGGCCGGCGCAGGAAGACCTCCCCGCTGCGGCCACGCCGGCAGCGGCATTGCCAGCTGCACCTTGGCTGGAGAAGTCAGGTAGACCGCCTGCGCCCAACCCGAGCCATCCCGACGCGGACTATTCTGGTCCGCGATCGAGCTCAAGAACGTCCGGTCGTGCTCCGGGAGCTGACGCCGGAAGTTGATCATTGCCTGGAAGAGGTCCTTGTACTCTACATCCTGGCTGCACAAAAAGTCGAATGTCAGCTTCTCAACAATCCGGACCATCATCAGGTCCTAGAGAAGCCAGAGTCGGTTGGACACCAAGACCACGTGAAGCCAGTGGTTGGCCGCCAAGACCGTCATCTCGGAAGTGTACATCATGTACGGGATCGAGTGGAAGAAGCCCTTGATCGACACCTGGGCGAGAGTGTCCAGGAAGTACCAGGTGAAGGGGATGCTCCACGGTGCGAACCCGACCGGGGTCTCGACTTCATGCTGTTGCTGGATGACCTTGGGGTAGTACGCCGCCCGGTTGGCCTTGTCCAGTCTCCAGAACTCTTGGTGGTTGCAGCTCACGATGTAGTCCCGCTGGCGTCCCCGACGCTGGCCTTGCTCACGCGACGGCGACGACATGGAGTATTTCTGGGTCAAGAAGGGCGGCTCCAGAGCGACCATCTGCGGACAGTGATGGCAGGTCAAGTTCCTTGGTCCCTTGAGCGCCTCTTCCCAAACCTTGAGCGCCCGGCGGACGTAATCCTCCTCGTCCGGCCACCGGAGCACGGACGCAGACACTCGGCGCTCGGTCAAGGGAAGACCCAGCACCCGCGCAAAGGGATTGTCTTCCAGGTGGGCAACCCAAGACGAACCGGAAACGCTCTGGGAGCGGTCTTGAGTTGGGCGCATCTGGTCCGCCGTGTACAGGCGCGTCTTGTCCATGTCGGTCAACACCCCGCGCTGAAGCTACTTACGCCAGATGGCCAGGCAGTCCTGCTGGCACCGGACCGCGCTGACGTTCCCGACCACCGTGGGGTAGCGCCGGTCCGCCAGGGGATCGTGACCGAGAAGCATCTCCGGGAGACCCACCGGGGAGGTCTCGACCGGGCGCGACGCCGGAGCCGGAGGCACTTGATCCGCCTCCTCCGCCGTAACAACCGGCGTCCGCGCCGACACCCAAGGAACCAGAGCCAGGAGAGGGGCACGACCACCCGAGTAATATGCACTGCAGTTCTTGGATCTCCTTGGGGTTGGTAACCTCTCTGATGTAGCCGTTGTCCAGCTCGCGCTGGATCTCGGAAGTCAGGAAGGTGGTGTCCTTGGCGTTGAGAGGGTACTCCCGGGAGCGGAAGCGGGTCGGGGTGGAGGCGAACTCCAGTTTGATCCCGTTCCGGATGGTGTTCGTGCCTCATGGGTGGGCGCCGAGGCTCTCCCATTCTGGGAGCGCCGCGCGCAATGCCCGGTACACTAGCACCGCGTTGGTCGGGCTGCCTGCTGGTAGCCGTCTGCGGTGCTTGTGCTTGCGCGTGCGGCTGCCCAGACAGCTGGCCTCGGGGTCGGGAATGGCCTCCGGGGTGGAGGCGAATATTCCCCGGCGGCACGGCCGGCCTTGGGCGCGGCCCGCGCCGCGTCCGCGTCCACTGCGACCCGCTCCACGAGGCGGGCCGCCACCACGAGGCTGCCGGCGGCCGTGAGCGGTTTCGGGTTGCTTGGGCTCGACGGCAGTTGCGGTGGCGGAGGCGGCGGCACGGCCGCCGCGGTGGGGGTAAACGAATCCCCGGTCGGCGGCGCCAAGCTTGGCAGTGACGAGCGTCTCTTGACGTGCGATGCGTGCGAGATAGCGCCGGGCTCCGTCGGTGCGGGGGACGGCGTCTGCGTGGGAGGAAGCCTCGGCGAGGGCAGGCTCCGTCTGTCGGAGGGAGAGGTAGTCGTAGCGGGACACCCCAAAGGCGTAGAGACGCCGCAAGGAACACGTGAAGTACTCGATGACCTCTCGTAGCCGGGCAACGGAAACGTCGGTGGTTGACCGGGCGGCGAGTGCCTCGTTGTAGAAAAGCTGCGTCCACGCGAGCGAGCAGTACCAAGGCCGCGCTTCGATCTCGACGCGGCTCCCGATTTTGAAGGTTGTGTTATGGACGCCGTTGCCGGGGGAGAAAGGGACCGGCATACCATCCGGCTGGATGAAGGACCGCGGGATGTCAAACGCCGAGAGCCAGTCGGTTGCCGAGGCAGGACTGACCTTGTCGAAGCCGTCGCTGTACCCTCCACGGCCCAGTCGTCGCGGTACTCTGCACGCCCGGCACCGCGGCGGTTGCCGCGTGGGCTCCAGAAGAGCCCGCGGTAGTCGGACGTTGCGTCGGAGCCGCCGTCGCCGTCCGCGGCTGCTTCGTAGTCCGCGGCGGTGCGGCCGGCATTGAGGGCGGGGAGCACGAAAGCGGGGGCGCCGCCCGTCGCTTCCCCTGCCGCCGTGCCTCCCGGGGCGACGCGGGCTCCGGGGGGGGGTGCGGTCGGGCCGTCAAGGCCTGCGCCGCTGCAATTGCCACCGCCAGCCTCGGCTTCGCGGAGCGCAGGCGGCGTTGCATCCCGCGTGGCTATAGCTCGCTGCGCGGTGAAGAGGTCGAGGCGTGTCTGCGTCAGGCTCGCCTCGGCCAGGGCCAGGCGGGCGCGCGGTGCGTCGGCGTCGAGCGAGGTCACGTCGGCAATCGCGGGGGAAGGCGCCGAAGCGGGTGTCCCCGTCATGGCGTGGGCCCCTCGCCGGGAGTCACGCAGTCACGTCAACCACTGGACTTGCCCGTGAGGGGGGACCTTGTTGCCGCGCGCAGGATGCCGCCAGCGCGCGGAGAACAAGGACGCTGCCGGTCGTCAACGCCCTGGCAGTGCCGCGCCGTACCCCGTCAATTAGTCGGCCGGGGTGCCCCACCCCGGCCGGCGGGTGCCGTCCGCTCCCCTCGCACACCACTCTACGGGCGCCGAAAATCGGAAAGGGGGGCGCCCCGTCGGGTGAAGGAAGGCAGGGGGTCGTGGAGGGAGGGGGGTGGGGGGGCGCTGCGTGCCACAGAGGCACAGGTAGTCTGGCAGCGCCGCTGCTGCGCCTCCGCTCCGTCGGCAGCTCATCGTGGCCGCCAGTTGGTTGCGGATCGTTGGCCCCCGCCAGGCGAACGACCCCATGCCGGCTTCGAGTTCTCCCCCAGAAGGGGAGAGGCTGCCGACGTCGGCCGCGGGTGCCATCCCCGTTGGCGCCCGCGCCCCCCTCAAGCAACTCCACTCCCCGGCAGCCCGTGGCAGCCGGTTACAGGGGGAATAAACAATTAAAAGAGAACCACGCCCCCACGAACGTACCTTCCACTACCCATCGTGCTGCTACTGGTTGAAAACATGTGGTGAGTGTTTGTACTGTGTCCAGCCCTGGAGGACGCCTTTCTTGGCCTGCCCTCGACCAGCTACATATTCTTGCCCCCCCCCCCCGACAGCCGGGAGATGGTACATGGCAGCCAGGCATAGCCCAGACTATACCTTTGCATCCCTATGGCCCTCCAAAAAGCACGACAGTGCCTCTGCAGGCATCCCAACGTGGAATCGCGGGGATGGAAAGCCACTATTGTTCCATGACCTTCAGTACGGAGCGGGTACCAACGGTGGTCATCCGCCCCGCCGAGCGGGACGCAGCAGGGAATGTGCGGGTCTCTGGAGGGGCGGGCGACGGCGGCTGGAGCACGGAGGCGAGAGCGGCCGCGCCGGGAGTGCGCGGCGGCGGCGACAGCAGCGGCAAGGGTGAGGGGTCCACCAGGTCCCTCTACCGACTCCGCCCTCTACAAGAGGGTGGGCGTGGCGGGTGGGTCTCGGGGGGCCGGATGCAGGAGCGGCGGCGCCGGGTGCCGGCGCCGGAGGGTCGGGGCAGTCGGGAGAGCGGCGGCGGCGGCGGCGGTGACGAGGGCCACGCCCGGAGCCGCCCAGTCTTGACAGCCTGAGGCAGCCCAGCCCGTAGAATGTACTTGCCGGCACTGTGCTACCCGGACGCTGCACGGCCTCCCCCGAGGGTGGCATGTGAGCATCGTCGGCTTCACCCCACCAATAATTGGGGGGGTGGGTGCCCCCCCTGCAGGGGGCGGCCGCAGGTGCGTCGGCCGGTGCGTTCTGGGGAAAGCCCTACACTAGACTGTCAAATTTGGCGTAAAAAACCTCCATGGAGGTCCTGGTGATATTGCCCAGTTCCGATTCCCAAGTCTTTATCAGAGGTCCCACTATCGTGGCAATCTGTAATGACTAAAATATACGACTCGGTGTTGAAGTGATGGGGAGGACATTTGAAGAACTGTTCGACTGGCATGGAGAGAGGTCCTTGTGGGAGTATTCCCAACTGGCAAAGAGTACCATGGTGCCGCGTGCCCATGATGGATATGCATGGTGCTCTTTTCACAAGTGCTTCTCAATGACTTGACATCGTGTGCTCAAAAGTTCCTTCTGCTTCGGTGTCCACCGGGCCGTCTCCCGTGTTCTCCCGCGTCCTCCCGCGTACCCCGCGCCCACCCGAAGCAAGCTCCCGCTCCGTCCTACTCTCGCTTCTGCTCGCCAATACACCACGACCTCCACCCCTTGCAAGACCATCGACACCATCAGTACCCAGCAGTAGCAACAATCAAGATGAAAAAACACAAGCCGTGGGACAGACGAGCAAGTCATGGCGAAGCGTCGCATAGGAGCTGGCACATCAGTCCAATGCCTCGAACGCGATCCACCGGAAGAAGCGCCTGCCACGAGCCCCTCAACAACACATACAAAAATGTTGACACACACCAGGCAAAACATCGTAGACGGTCATCGCACCGTAGCCGTAGCATGGACGTCGGGGCCCAGGGGAGTAGTACCGATGGGGTCGTGGTGAGTGCGCCATGCAGCGGATGCGACCTTACCGCGCGTAAGTTCTGATGGAGATGCGCTCACTGGGGAAGCATGGGGGAAGCATGCGACAAGCACTGTTGGGGAAGTGAGTGGGGACGCGTTGCCAGCGTTGGACGCACGAAAACAGGACAGAAAGCGAGGCAGTGTGAGTAGAAGGATGGACACCAATGGCTGCCAGAGTCCTCATCTACGTCGTCTAGGGCCCGCAGCGCTTGATCGCATACCACACCTCCCCAGTCCCCCCTAGTCCCAAGCGTCGAAACGTACCTTGCCCGTGCGCTGCAGGTATCGGAGGAAGGCGAAACGAAAGGAGAACAGTGCCGGGGACAGAGATTAGGGGGGCGAGCGGTGAGGGAAACCATGTGTGCCATCGAGGCAGGGGGAGGGGCATTGGGGCAGGCGACAGTGCGGCAGAGAGGATAGCCTTGGCTTATGTCGGGCGTACTGCCGTCAGCCACGGGGCATGCGTCGATGCCGCAGTGACGCGGTGCTGCGCAACGGGACAGTTCCGGCTGAAGAGGCGGCCAGCAACCTGTGGGACCAGTGTGAGTGGGACAACGTGACAGCAAATGGCTGGACGGCATGGGAGCACGCGCACCACACCCACGTGGCTGCCACGTTCAGCTCAGAGTTCATCCGACGTCCTGGGAAAACCTGCCAGATACCTTTCCGGGACGAGGTCTTGTCGGTTAGCGCACAGAGAGGTGACTCATAAATACATATTGTCGCCCCGAAGTGTCATAGGACGTTTCGGATCTGGGGACCTTATCCTCATGTCGTTTTTCCGGTCTTCGGAGATGTGACAGTCTGCTAGTCGAAGAAAGGGTCACCAGAGGATTTGGCGGCAGTCTAGTGTATGCGGCTATTGGATCAAACGCGTGGATACGAGCTTTGCAGCGGGGCCTCCGCAGTGACAGATGGCCCGCCCGGCTGGGCTACAGCCGGGCCGGCCGTCGACAGGGCTTCCCTACCGCTCGTGCGGTCCCAGCGGAGGGGGTTCCTCTCACCTAAAGGGGCGCGGGGGGGAATGGGGGAATGGGGGACTGGGGAAGGCGGCCACGACCTCCTCACCGCACCGGCGACCGGCATCGACGGACGAGAGCTGCATCCCTCGTTCTTTCCCAGCCACCCCCTGTCCCCACCGTTCATTGCGGGCCACCCTTCGTCGACATTGCTCGTCTCTTTTTGTCCTCTGGTCTGGGCCCCGCCCTCTCGAACGACCCCGTCTCGTCTCTGCCGACTGCCATCCTTTGCCGCCCTCGCAGGGCAACAGCAGTGGCTCGCCGCAGGTTGCCCAGCTTCAGAAGGGCGACGCGCCATTTTATCCACGACCAAGCCATCCACCGGGCCGTTGGTGTGGGCCCAGACAGTCAGGCATGGCCGCCGCAACCACGGCGACTGCTGCGCGGCCTGCGGCCGCGGCGCGCAGCGGTGAAGCACTCTACTAAAGTTTTAGAGGGTCTTTTGACGGCGTTGGCACCCGCTGGCTGGTCCTCCATCCCGCCCGCGGCAGGCCTCCTCGCGCCCTCCCCTCCACCGTCGCCAACCTCCGCTGTGCGACGAAGGACGCCCATTCGCTGTTTCTTCACGCCGCTGCCCGCCCCGCCCCCTCCCCGGCGTTTGCTCACAGGCCACTTCACTCAACACCATGGCAAAGAAGGTGCTGCCCCGCGTGCTGGTCGGAGCGATGGCTGCCGCGGCCATGGTGATGGGGGCGGCAGCGGCGGCTCCGCCCCACCACACCACCCCTCCCCCCCACCCCACCCCTCCCCCGCACCCCACCCCCACCCCCCACCCGCCAAACGTCGGGGACTTGGCGCGCACCCGCCCCGAGCTCTCCACGGTCGTTGCCTTTGCCGATTATGCCGACGCCCGCGGCGGGGGCATCTTTGACACGGTCACCAACGCATCTGCTCCGCCCGTGACCATCTTTTCGCCCGACAACGGGGCCATGCTCGGGCTGGCCCGCACCCTCGGGTACACGGGCTCCGACGGGGAGGCGGGGCTGGCTTTTACGATAACCGCCCTCACCCACCTCGGCGGGGGGGACCCCGTGCCGCTCATCCGGACCATCCTCACCTACGCAGTGGTGTCTTGCGGCACCCTCAACGACACCGCCCTCGTGTTCGCGGGGCCGCTGGTGCCGCTGCAGGGCGGGCGTCTGCGGGTGCTATCCGACCGGACCGTCTTGGACTTTGCGCCGTCTGTGGCGGACGCGCAGATTGTGGAGGCCAACCTCGGCGGCGCCAACGGGTTCATCCACATAGTGGACCGGGTGCTGCTGCCACTGCCGCTGTGCCCAGCAGTGTTGCGGGGGGAGTGTGCGGCGCGAGGAGGGCACTTGGATGAGGAGGCGTGCGTCTGCGTGCGCCGCAAGCGCCGCTGTGGCCGCGGCTTTGGCTACCACTGCGGCTACGGCCACTGCATCCGTACCCATGGTCACAGCGCAGGCCGACACTGACGACGCAGACCAGGTGAAGGAAGTTTTCAAGCACAACCACGGCGCTGAAAAGATCAACTTTTCTTTGAAACTGCCGGTCAAACCCCCCCTTCAGTCGTCACCCCTTCCCTCGCCCCACGGTCTTGGCACTCGGCCACGCCCCGCACCCATCCGCCGCACCCCAGCGTCACCCCCGACCTTTTACCACCACCACAGTCGCCGCGTGCACTCTTACCAGTCGTTTCTCCCCTCGCGGTCGTCGCCCCCTGGCGGCCGTCGCCCCGCCGCCGCGATCCACTGGCGACGGCCGTCTCCAGCGTTCGCGAGCGGCAAACGAGGCCACCCCGTCGGCGCGACGGCGGCGGGTCAACAACCGCTCCAGATTTAAGGTGGTATCGATGGTGGGGGCGCCGACGCGCCCGTGCTTGCCAGCCCCCCCTTCTCACCCCCCCCCCCGACCGCCGACGGCGGCCGACGGCGGCGGTAATCCTCCAGGCGGCGGTGACGGCCGCGGCGGGGGTGGCGACCGCAGCGCCACCGGCGGCTGGGGCGGCGGCGGCGGGGGGCGGCGGCGGCGGCGGCCACCGCAGCGATAACCCGCCCCTGGCGTAGCGGGAGCCGCTGCGCCCCGACGCGGTGCGGCCGGTGACGCTCGCGCCGTGCACCCACAGCGGCGTGGGGAGAGACAAAGTGTTGGGCGGACGCCGCGCGCCGCTCCCGCGGCGCGCCACCAGCCGCTCCGACTCCCAAACGAACAAACGACGCCTTTGTGGCTAGCGGCGCCGCCGCCCACTCTCCCGCAGGCCCTCCCCGCCCCGTAACAGTGGTGGTGGTGGGAAATTGGACACCGCCCTCCTGTGCTGTATTGAAGATTCAGATGAGGGACTAATGGGCGCGGGCAGTACTGGGGGGGCGACTTGGGCCGGTGATGTGCCCCGCCCACGGGGTGCAGCCGGTGGGAAGGCGGCAACGGGTCGCGGCCCGGTGGCAGCAACCAAGGAGACGCCCCCGGCGGTCGGAGGGTCGGCGGCGGGCGGCGGCTATGCCACGCCCGCAGAGGAAGAGGGGTCCTCGGCGGCCTGGGGGTCGAAGCCGAGCGAGGACCCGGCCGCTGCAACCAAGGGCGCGCCCTCGGTGGCCGAGGGATTGGGGTTGGCGGCAGCTGGCGGCCATACGATGGGCAGCGCACCAACCGCCTGACGGACGGATGGCAGGCACCAGACGGCGGTGCCCGACGGGCGGCCGGGGACGGGCAGGCTGTTGCAGGAGGGGCCACGGCCACCATTGACTGGGACCCGACCGAGGTGTCTGCCAGGCGGCAGGGGAGCAGCCACCGTCCGGGGGAAGAGGGGCCCCAACGCCGGGGAGGGGCGCGGGGGCGGAGCTGTGCGCTGGCCGGGGGGGAGATCGGCGGCTTGGGGTGGGGGACGGTAAGCAGCGCCGGGCGTGGGCGCTGGGGGAGCCAGCTGGGAGAGTGAGGGGGAGGGGGTTGAGGACCGCGTGGCCTTTAGCCTGTCTGCCCCAATAACCAACCACCTCACCAGACGTGGTAGTTCTCTACGGCTCCTCAAAAAATAAAAACACCGCTGGAGAGAGGAGAGTGAGCTCAGTTCCATGATGACCTTTTTTTTAATTCTCTGTGAGTGAGCATCTCGTAGCGCGGGCCCCAATATGGGGCTGCCACGTGTAGTGTCCCTAAATCAACCAGCCCTGCAATGGGGCTTCAGGGCCCATTTCGAGTACGATATTTACGTGTCAAGAGAATTTCCAGTCTGGCTCAGTGTTTACTCTTCCCTCGCTTAGTCGCATTTCTGCCCTACGGAAGCACTGCCAAACCCAAGCGCGTCCGCTGGCGGCGCGCATAAGCTAGCAGACGCTGTTTTTCTACTGTTTTGATTGGTCCCCTCACCCGCCGGTCCCTGGTGAATACGGCTTCTTGAACGCAATTGTCCGGGCGCTGCTTCTTCTCTGCGGCCTTGCGCGCCGCCTCTTCGAACTTATCAGCATGCGACAGACCGGGGATGGCCAGCATCAACTCGGAAAACAGGTTCTTACCAGATTAAGAATGAAAAAGCTCACAGGCCCGCGCAGACGGATCCACAGGGGGAGGCTCCCTCCCCGGCGACGACGCATGCCCCCCCCCCTCGTTGGGAGAAACTCCCTGCTGCCGCGCCGCATCAGGTCCTGAGGAAGTTCCAGCTACGTGGCCGGCTCCGCCACGGGTAGGCGACGTTTTTGGGTGGGGGGGGCGGTGCGGGGCGCGGGGTATGTGTGGTACAGTGGGGGGAGAACAAGACAGCCGGGTGACCAGTACGGCGCGTATAGTGCGTCCCGTAAAAAGTGGACGTGCACGTGTCGTGATCATGTCAAATATCGGCTACTGGACCAATCAAACCCACACTGCACGACACAATACCGCGACCAAGAGTGACAGATCGTTGCTTGAGGGGTCAATTTCGGGGTACACGTAGGCCACGTGGCCTGGTTGGTTTAGGGGCAGTGGTTGGTTATTGGGGCAGACAAGCTATATGGGGAGGAACGGGCGGGAGAGGTCACAGAGATGCGAAGACGGTCATCCTTTTGTTCTCGCAGCTGTGTCTTGTTGCGCGGGATCAGGCACCGGTCGGGGAGCGCCTAACTCCCCTGCGGTGCACCAACGTGCTGGAGGTTCGGTGTGGGGGGGTCGCCAGCTTAAAGCCCGACGGCTGTCACCCCCCGACCAGACACCGTCGCCGGCGCCTGCCCGCCGCCGCTGGGGTGGGCGCCCGCGAAAGCTCCGGTGCCGGGGCGCCCCTTACCGAAGGAGCCGAACCCCCCGCAAAGACCCCAAAACGGCGACCGTGACAGCGACCGCGGCAGCTCCGTGGCGGCGAGCACCGCCCCCGTCGCCGTCGCGGCACCCGTCCCGCTTCGATGACAGGCCCCGCCGCCACCGCCGCGGCGGCTGTGGAAGTAGCCGCGCACCCTGCAGAGCCGACGCCGACGCAGCTGCCCCGCCTGCGCCCCACCTCCCCAGCGGTCTTCGCTGCCCGCACCAGCGGACGGCCCTCCCCGCTGGACGGGACGCGGCGGCGTCGAGGTCGCGCAGCCCGCCCAACGGCGGCAAACCTTCCCACCGCGTCGCGCGGTGACGTCGTCTGTCTCGACGGCGCCTCCCGCCGGCGGCTCACGCTGCGCGCCGTTGGCGCCTTTATCCGCACTGTCCTCGGCGGCAGCGGTCGGAGCTGACGCCACGGACGGGGTGGTGCTGCAGCGGCGGCCAGGTCGCCGTCAGCGTCAGCGGCCGCCACAGGATGCACGTCCGCCCTTTCGGCGCCCGGCCAAAACGCCACCACGCCCGCCCACCCGCCCTCTCCTTCGTCCCACTTCTGCCACGTGTGCCCCCCCTCCCTCCTCCGCCAGCGCGTATGCCTACACGAGCTCTTGCGCGTGTCCTGTACTGGCCTCGCATGCCCGTGAAATGCCCACGAATCCTGTAAAAAAAAGGCGTCAAAAGTTGCGCCCTCGTCACGCCAAAAAAATGTGCTTTCACTGCCGCCATTTTCATCCAGTGTGGCGCACAGTCTACGTCAGCCCAGGTCGGCGGCCACCTCCCTGTGTACAGGTCGCGTCGTGGCGCATGACCCGCAGTGGTGGACGCGTCGCCCGCCGTCCCCGTCCTCGTGGCTCGGGTACCACGCACATACGATATTTGTGTTTTCATTGGGGATGCTTTTGACTTTTGTTTAGAGCTTCCCGTGATATATGAAAGTTTAAACATTTGACTAATTCCTGCTCGGCATGTATCTATCTGGCATGCGGTGCAGAGAGCGGCGTGTGGGACTGACGTTGTTGGACCTCCAGGAGGAGCACTTTAGCGGACACATGCAATGATAGAGAGGGAGCGCTAAGGGGGTGAGGAGGGGGCGCCAGCTTAAGAACGGTGTGTGATGGCGGCGTCGGCGTGCACGCACGTGCGGCTTCCTCAGGCAGCTCTCGCAGATGAGTCGAAGAGAACGACGCGAGAAGGGTGGAGGCGAAGTGAGGGGTTGGGGGTGCTTTTCAATGCAGGAAAATTTGAGGCTTTGTGGGGAGCGGGGGCGTGGGAAGTGCTTGCGTGGGTCGCAGGGTTGATATATTTTGCGAAAGCATCCATCGTTAGTAAAAACATGCGATAATTATTGAGAACGTTTCTGATAGTTATCGCCCAGGAGCCACGTGTTAGGATGACAGCAATGAATTAACCACGCCGTGCCCAACACGAGCCGCCTGACGAGCTGCGGACACGGCTTTCGGAAAGGGCGTAGAGCCTAAATTGGGCCGCGTAGTACGCAGGCGGCGGAGAACGTGCCGCGTGGGGCGGCCGCACCCGCCGTGTACAGTACGCCGCGGAGGATGTGAAGTCCTAAAGTTTAGTCGGCGTACGTAGCTCCTATCGTCCTCGTGGTGTGGGTCTGGATCTTGGCTGGGCACGCTGCCATACTGTATCGCGGCTACGTATACAGTTCCGAAGACGACGACAGGGTGCGGCACTGCCGCGTGATCAGGCGGTCCGGTCTGGTCTGATGGGCCTCCGAGCCGACACGTGGTTGAACACGTGGACGTCTGATAATCATTATCGTTCCGGTTCTCCTGAACGTTGTTCTTTTCTGATAATTTACTCGATAATGTTGACTCAATAATTATCGCCTCTCAACCCTGGAGGGTGCAGCCACCAACGGCAGCCGCGCTCCCGTCCGCCTTACACCACTGTCGCGGGCTGCCAAACCCCTGCCGACCCCGCTGGCCCTCCCCCCCCCTCCGCCACCCACCCCTCTTGCGCCCCTTCCCCCCGCCCCCCACCCCTCGCCCGGTCCCTTCTCCCCGCCCTCTTTTTTTTCCCCCCCCCCCCCCCCCCTCTCCCCCCCCCCCCCCCCCCCCCCCCCCCCCTCCTGCGCCGCCCCCGGCCGCCGCTGCCGCCATATACGGCGCGATGCACCCGTCGCCGGTGCCGCCCCACCCCTACGGCGGCACGTACGGGGTGGGCGGCGGGTATGGGGCGCCCCCGCGGGGGGGGGGGGAGGCGGGGCGGCCGCCACCGGGCGGCAGCGGCGGCGGGGGCAGGGGGGGGGGGGGGCCGCCGCCGTTGGGGGGGGGGGGGGGATCCCCCCGCCGCCGGCCCGCTTTGACGACACGGCCGCGATGTCTGTTAGCGAGCTGGAGGTACGTGTGCCAGGGGGGTCGGGGGGGGGGAGGCGACGGCGGAGGGGCGCCGAGCGGGGGGCGGCGGAGGGGTGGGGCGCGCCGGTGGGGAGGGGCGGCGACCGCTGGCCGCTTCCTCGGAAAGGGGCAGTTTGCCCGCACCTGCTGCCCGTGGTGGCCGGGGGTGGCGCCCGGGCTGCCCACTGCACCCACGGCCGCCGAGGTTGCCCCGGTCGTGCGGCTGCGGGGGGTGGGGGGGGGCGGCGGCGGAGGATCGGGCGGCGGGCCCCCCCGCACCGCGGCTGGGGGCGGCTTCCCCGGCCGACGGTTCTCCCACTGACACGCTCGTGGGGGCTGGTGGCCGCGGTGGTGTCTTTTGGTGCTGTTTTGTTCCTCGTTTTTCTCGGTGAGCGCCTGCATCAGTGATGGTGCTGCCGGTGGTCCGGGCGCCTTCCCCAGACTGGTGACCAAGGTGCCCCCTCTCCCTCCCTCTTGCTCGTCTATCGACCTCGGCGTGTTTCCATCCAATGCGCGCCCGTCTCGAACGGTCGCTCCCGCAGCCGAGGCATGGTGATGGACCAGGCAGTGTGCCGGCGGACCCAGTCCCTACGTGCCCCCTGCCGGTTGTGCTCGATGTGATGTGCACTACCCGCTAGCCGCATCGACGGGCTGCCCGTTCGACTTCGCACGTGCCTGGTTCCAGACTGGGCGATTGACGCCATGCGCTCTCACCGCGACCGCCTTGGTACCGCCGGACCGACGCCCCGGCGGCTGCTTGCGCAGCTGCCTCTTTGCTATTGCGGCTGCGGCTGGTGCTCGCCACTCGTCACTTTTACGCACTCGCTGGGCGTTCTCCGTCTCAGCCGGCCCCACGGCCACGGACGTGACGGTGGTCCGCGTCATCCAGTCGCTAGTTCACCGCCGGCAGGGCGGCTGGGTCGTCGACGAGCTCGTCGCCACGTATCCCTGGTTCCTCGATGCCACCGACCAGCTGCTCCTCGGTACTCCGCAACGCTGCCGTGTAAAACACGCGACCGCAACGTGCGTGGACGGCCGCGGTGAGTGCAAACCGCAGGCGGCACCCAGTGCGCCAGCAGGGGGCGGCGGGGGTGCCATGGGTGGCGGGGGTGGCGGTAATGGGTGGTGACGCATGGGGCAGTGGCAGCGCACGCGGTCGCTCGCAGTCGCTCGCGCATCTGGCCGCAGCGCTCGCTGCGGTTATGGCCTGCGGCCGGCAGTCCTGCGCCTGGCGCGTCGACCAAACCACGCCCACTGGCGGGGCCCGCTGCGGCAGCAGGTCGCCGCCAGCGGTGCCGTCGCTTGCCCCTATCGCCCCTGTCGCCGCCGCCACGTCAGGGGCGCCTGGGGCGTGGGGGCACCCGCCACCGCCGGTACATAGTTGCGCCTGCTGCCGGTGGCCCCACCGGCGGGGACCCCGGGCCGCGGCCATATCCATACCTGCCATGACTCCCGCCTGCGGCAGCAGCCCGTGCCCGCCGCCGCTGTTGCAGGGGCCGCGCCGACCCCCCCCCATGCCGGCGTCGGCGGTAGCGGCGGCGAGCGTCTATTACGGTTGAAGCGGTGGGCCTACTGGCCGCCGCGCATGCACTGGGGAACAGCATGACACGGGGGTGTGGAGTTGGGGTGGGGCGTCCAGGGCCGGCCATGGCCCCTACCGCTGTTGTTGTTTTTGGCGGCGCCTGCGGCGCTGTCGGGGTTGGATGCCAGTGTACGAGACGACCCGCTTATTGTGTTGTGGTTGGTCTCTGTGCACGTGTTATGGGGGTGGGGAAGGGCGGGTGGGCGGGCAAGGGCGAACCCCGGTTGCGGTCTCGCTGGATTTTTTTTGTTCCAGACCATCACCCGGGTCTCACTATGTATTGAGGTTTTTCTTTGGCAGGCACTCAGCGGTCCGCCGACGGGTCAAAGGCAGGCCTCGTCATTGATCCCCCCCCAGTGTCCCGCGACGCCACGATGTGCGACGCTTGGCTCGACAGCGACAGCAGCGCTTCCCAGCCGCCCTGCTCGTCCCGCGCCGCCTCGGACTGAAGGTGTGCCAGCGGCCCCGGCAGTGTGGACGACGCCGTGCTGCTGCCCGACACAGAGCCAGGCGGGGACGGAGAGTCGCCGGGGTTGCTACTGCCTGTCGACGCAGACGCGGGGCGAGTGAGGGCCAGCAGCTCCCGCATGGGGATGTTGGCGCCGCGGCCGCCGTGGATAAACAGCTGGGAGGATGACGCATCCGGGTCACGCGACGCGCGCGCTGACTTGCTGGCATGACTGCCAGAAACGCTCTCGCGGCTGTGCCGCACGCGGCCGCTCATGACAGACGCGGTGCTCTGGCGGCCGCCTCGGTCACGACTGCTCATCGAGTTGGCGTCCATGATGAGACTGGCAATCGACGAGGATGCCGACGCCGGTACACTGGTGCGCGATGACGAAGCGTTGGATGACACAGACAGCCCGGGGTCTTGGACTGGCCGGATGGCGCGCCGCGTGACCAGTCGACGGACGAAACGGCGGATGGCGTCCCGGTAGAACCACACCACCTCGCCCGTGGCGAACACTGCAAACAAGGCTGCCGACGCGATACCCACAATGTTCAGCCACAGAACCACAAGCGACCAGCTGCGGGCAGCTGGGTCTTCCTCCTCGAAGTCCACGATAGATAGGGTTATGGCCGCGGTGGCCACGTTGATGCACGCAATCAGCAGCTGGACCCCTTGCTCCACCTTATCATTGTACGGAAGAAGATAGACCATGATCACCAGCGAAAAGACCGCGAGCGACAAAATAGCGGTGGCCTGCGCGCGGGGCACCCCAGCGAGCGCACCGATGACGGTGCCCTCCAGTGCCATAGACAACACCTCTACACAGTACCAGGCGTACATGTTTCCCTTGAAGGGCCCAAAGACGTCGCCAAACCTAAGGTACGTGGGGCTGCGGCTGACCCAGACGCCGCGAAACCTTCGCGTCCGACGCTCGACGAACCAAAAGGTGTCATGCGGGTCCTCCACCGACCGCCGCAGCCACGACTCACGCAAAGCCGTTTCCTGCGCCTTTGACAGCCGCGGCACGCACGGCCAGTTTGGGATGAGCAGTGCCACGCCGGCAATCGTCGCCAAGTCCACCTCGTTCAGATGAGGGCGCACCATCGACCGAAGGAGGTAAATAATAAACGCCGGGAAGCCGACACCAAACGACAGCATCAGCAGAACGGCACCTATCTTGAAGCCGATGGAGATGCCGTCGGCGAGGAGCACAGACCAGCCCCCAATCCAGACGCCCATGTGGATGGCGTTGAGGAAGACCACTTCCAACTTCGGCAAAAGGTTCATAGTGACACGGCGCACCCGCGGCAAACGCGCCGTGGCATAGTACATTGCGGTGTGAACAGCCACGATGACGATCACGGCAACGCCAATGTAGAAAAGCTGGGAGGCAAAAAAAGCCTGGATGCGGGACTCAAACACGTCGTAGTAGTTGCCGGTGGCCAGCAGCTGCCGGCCTGTGCGGCCAACCACATCCCCTGCCCCTGTAGCCAGGCGGCTGCCTCGCCCACCGCTGACGGCTCGGGCAGCGGCTGATGCGCCCGCCACGCCCCCCGTCGCAGTAGCACTGTCGGCGTAAGCACTGCGCCATGGCACGGGGAGACCACGAAGCTGCAAACGGCGGGCAGACTCGCCCACGTCCTTGAGGGGTGACGTCACCGTCGTGTTTTGCTCTGAGCGGCTGGAGAGCCGCTGTACTGCAGACATCAGCGTAAACGGGGACACTTGGGCGACAGGCTCGCTCACTGAGGGGTTACCCTCGCCGCCACCCATAGTCGTTGCACTCGTGACCCCACCGTCGTCCACCATCAGCGGTCCAACGGCAGCAGTCGGGACGGGGGTCGGAGCAGGCACCACGCCGGGTACGACGCCGGGGACAGGGACGGGGATGGGCGCAGCAACGGGGGCCAGTGAGCCGGCCAGCGTAGATCCGACTGCAGAGCTCGCCACCGACGCCCCAATCTGGGTGGATGCGGCGGCGACAATGCTCGCCGTGACTGTCGAAGCCACCAGCACGACCAGGAGCTGGTTGGGCACAGCACCGTCGTCTTCAACATCGCTGTCCAGGCTGTACCAGGGGTGACCGAGGGCAGCCGCCGCTACTCCCGAGTCGAGCCACTCATCAATCCGCCGACGCACATCGGCCACCTCAGACTGGTTGACGAGAAAGCCCACCTCGAGAAGCACCCCAGCAACCCGGCGGGGGTGAGAACTGCTCGCGATGCCGAGCACGCCGTCTTGCTCAAAGTAGATGGCTGACGGCGCCGCCTGCAGCTCCGCACTGATTAGTCGGGCCGTACTGGAGAGGTGGTCGCCATTCCCTGCCGCAGTCCAGGGCCAGGCCAAGTCTGCCAGCCGGGTCATGCGCCCGCCCACCAGCGGATTAGCACTCGCGCCCTCCGACAAGAGGGGGGTCACGGAGGCGCGCAGCCTGGCCGCCCCTTTGCCAGCCACGACGTGAGCGGGGATACCAACCGAGGCCGCCGCACGCTGGCGGCGAAGCCGAAATGTCCACGACGGATAGCGACGGCGGCGGCGGCGGCGGCGGCGGGCAAGCCGGAAAGAGCGCAGCCGCAAAACTGGTTGGGTAAGGAAGGAAAAGAATCGTGCCACCACAGGCGCCGCGCCGTCCCAGAGAAGAAGGACAGGCTCACTCCCCTCAGCGTCGCTCATACCGTGCCCCATCAGGGACGCCCCACGCGGGCCATCAGGCGACGACGCGTTCCTGAGCGGCGCAGCCCATGAATGCTCGGGGAGGAGCCCGCTGCGCTCAGTGGCAAACGATAAGCAATCTAGGTCTCCGGGCAAAGCAGGCACCTCAGTTGACGAGATTACCTCCCCTCCTCCAAACAGGGCAGCATCGTCTAGCAGTACCGCTGCCTGCCTGATACACGCCGGGCCCAGGCCGGTGGTACCACCTCGGAGCACCCATGACGCGTTCCACACTTGCGTGGTTGTGGTCGACCCCTCGAATGCGGCTCGCGTCGGCGGCTCAGCCATAACAAACGGGTCCTCTGTTAACGGATTGCTCACGCCGCCACCGCCACTGCTGGCGCCCGGCACATAAAACAAAGAAGCTATTGCGTCGACTGCGTTGATGCGGTCGCGCGAGACGTTGACTCCGACCGACATGGTATCCAGGACGGACGTAATCTGCAAAAAACTCAACAGCAAACAACAGACGAGAAGAAAAGAAGACAAAGGCAGACTAGTGCGCAAGTGTAGAGCAATCACGATTCAAAGTCAGCATCTGGTCAGCCTGCGGTCGATGCCATCCACACCAGAAAACTCTGGCACGCAGGCGGCTGGCCCCATTGCCACAAAAAGGCATCCCAAGCTCTGCAGCACAACGCACATTGGAAAACAGTTCCACCAGCGAGTAGTCTACACGATGCAGCAGGCCCGAGCACAAGCCAAAAAGCAATGGACAAGACAAGCACAAGAGGTGGCAAGACAACGCGATACAGTCAGAAGAGCACGTCCTCTTTCCAGACAGAAGTGCCTACGCATGCAAAAGAGCTAACCAGGAAGGAGACACAGGCAACGACTGACATAGATGTTCCCGTACAGCACTCACTCACCCAAACGCACCAGCAATGCCAAACAGGTAAACGAGACGTGTCTCATTTGCACCAAGCGGCGTCAGTGGCTCGTATGATAGTTCTTGTGTACCCGAGGTCAGGTCCACCACCGGCGCACCGCTGTTACCCTGTCCTTCACTGACGTCCTCGGGCGTGCCGCCGCCCCCGCCGTCGTTGGGTTCCGGAACTGACAAGTAGGTGGTGAATGCAGTAAGCTTCTGTGCACTGTCAAACCGCGCCGTTTGCAGCCGCCAATCGAGGTCGACTCCCTCGCCCGGCGCAGACAGAAACGTCATGGCGACAAACCCGCCCGCCAGCGATCGGCGGCGGTCCACATCCTCGGGAAACCAAACAGCCACCGTGGACGACAGGTTGAGACGCTCCTCCGCGTCGTCGGCAGACGCCACCACGCGAATCACCTGCTGGGACGGGGCGCGAGTGACCTCGATCAACTGCACCCCCGTAGAGACGGGACCCACGTTGAAGGCAACCACCTCTATCTCTGCCCCGCCATCAAACGGAAGCACCGACGGCGCCACAAAGCGAGTGAACACGGCCGGCACCGCAGGATCGGCAAGGCGCACAAGCAACTCAGTACGCGGCGTCGCGCGGCCATTGCGAGCCAAGGGGTCCGAGACGTCCACGGTTGGCAGGGTCATGATGATGCGCAGTGCCCCCTCAGGGCCGGTCCGGCGAGGCTCCCAGCGAGCGCCGAAACGGCGGCCGTTTCGGGAAAAGCCAAGACCACAATCTCCAGAAGCAATGCCGGTCACGTGGCTCGCCGTGGAGCCAGGGCCGGTGGGCTCGGCCACAAGCTCACACTCGGCCGGGAAGAGCACCTGGTAGTCGTACAGGTTGTCAAAGGAAACCTCCACGTCTGCGACGCCCCGACCAGACGGGAGGTACAGGTCCACGTCAAAAAAGAGGTACGGATACTCGAGCAGAGTTTCGTAGTTGCCCTTGACCAGCACCGAGCTATCTAACAAGTCAAACAAGAGCAAATCTGCTTGGTCATCTGGCTCTTCCTGCCTGTCAACGCGGCCAAGCACCGTCCCGGCCCGTCGAGGTTGGCCGCAGCCCGCCGCTCGCGAGTGGCAGTCCGACACAGCGACCGAGCCCGACCCAAGAGACGCCGGTGGCTCCAAGGCTGGGTTCAGAAAGCGGCTACGCCCATTGAGCACTGTGCTCCCGAGGCTTGCTGACCGAAACACGAGCCCGTACACCGCTATTTCCAGCACGAACACAAAGGCGTCACCTGACAGACGGTCCACCGCAGCGACGCTGAGGTTGGTGGTCCCAACCGTCCGCTCGAATACGACTTCGACGGTGACGTTGGCAAACCCCCGCACCGTCTCGGAGAGCGTAAGCCCAATAGCATCGCTTGGTAGCAATGCCTCGTCCGTGCTCCCCGCGGTCAGCACAAAGTCCACGTTGGAACGCCCCACCGGAGATGCCAGGTAAAGCAAGAACGCCACCTCCACCACCCCATCGGGCTCCTGCACCGTCACGTAGCTGGCACTGCCTTGGACGCAAGAGCGAAACGGACCGCCGTCGCCGTTGGCCAGTACGGGGCAGTAGTTTAGCCCGACCGCGGGGAGGGGGACGCCACCGCCCGCTTGCCGAGATAGGCGGGCGCTGAAGTCAGCCAGAGGGTGTCTCTGGCCAGCCCGGGACGCCCACGGACGCCACCAAGGCACACTACTCGACGGATTGCATGCCACCGAACCGGCCGTGCCAATTGCGCCGCTGCCGCTTCTGCCGCCGCCACCGCTGTCGCCGCCGCAGTCCCTGCTGCCAATGCTGCCGCAGCCACTGCTGACGGACGCACCGTCGGCGCCAATCCCCCCCGACATTGCCACCCTCACACGGCGTCCGAGCCGAGTCCATAAATCGTCGGCCTCGCCGCCCCCCACAGCAGCAACCGCTACCGCCTGCACGGCCGCAGTGGTGACCCCAACCAGCGCGACCAACACTGCCCCGCCGACCAAGAGGCGGGCACAACGACCGCATCGCATGGCCGTCGTAAGGGGATACCTCGGGAAAGGCGGACGCACACGCGACGCCCGCAGATGGCAAACCGCGCCCGTGAAAGAGGCGGCAAGGACCCCACCACGCACATACCCAGACGCTGACCACCCTGACACCTCCGACCACGCCAATACCTACCTCCCGGTACGCACTCACTACCCGGACTCAAACTACTCGAACCAGAACCTAGACAAGGGAAAGCAGTGCTTGGGACGGTTCATGGCCAGCGAAAGGGCGTACCGGCGTCAGGGCCAGCCCTCCGTTACGGCACGAAGGTGGCCCTATCACCACGCCTTCAGCCGTAGAGCAATCGCAGTCAAACACGAGACCGAATAGGACTGCTTGAAAGATGCCGTCGTCACAGGCCTGCATGGTGGAGGAGGCATGCCACGCACCCTACCAGGGAAACGGCTGCACACACCCTGCTTCCCCCCACCCACCCCACGGCGCGCTACACAGATGCACGACAGCCCCAACACCAGCGCCAGTCGGTGGGGCTGCTGACTGAGCCAGCACGTCGGACGGTCCGCCTGGGCACAACGAAAGTTGAGCTGGGGTTGCCGGTCAGGGGCCCTCGAGGCAGACATATCCTGCTGTACCTGCTCCTTGAGAGGTGCACAAGGCTAGGATGGATGCATCCATACAATCCGTCGCCGCCACCGCGGCGTGACCCGGCTCTCCCTCAGAATCTCCATCACCAGCCCAGAGCAACGACAAGGAGCGGCAGGCAACCTGTACGCTGCGGCAGAGGGCAAACAAGCGGTCCGCTTCGCTAACCCTTACGGCGCACACAACCGGCAACAGACGAGAGCAGTAGGGAATTCGGATAGACAGCGCAGGGTCGCAGAGGGTCACGCGGCGGCGACGCGCTGCCGCCCTGTCAGCTGGTTCGTCAGTCGCGTACAGGAGCGGCGAACGACCACATCAAGGCGGACGCGTCGCGTCTGCGTCACCGCCGCGGCAGGGGAGCGTCTCAGGGCTTGACAGCGAGTCGGCCCTGCGGGCCTGCGTGTAGCACGTGAGGCAGCTACAAGGCGACTGCAACTGACAAAGGCTGTGGCGTGGTGGCGTCGACCTCTGGCTGTCGTCCTGCAGAGGCGGTCTTGGTGTACGATGGGATGACGACAAGAAATACTTACGCAGGACCTGACGTCCAATGGAACAACCCACGGATGTTAAATTGAATCACTCTTGCCGCGGCGTTCATTAATTTCATACGTCATACGCTCAGCTTCTAACTATCTAAAGGTCTATATAATACATTAAGGCACACGAGATATATTTTTCCCCTGGCCGAACGCACGTGGTTCCTCGCCGGAACCCGGTCCATCGTACTCCCACTTGTGCTGCGGATATCAGAAAAATAAGAAAAATTCTGTTGAAACCCCCGTGCAAGAGCGAAAAAGCTCGAAGGAAGCGCACGCTATAGTGTTCAAATTGACTACATGCCGACGTTTCGCTTTCCGACATGATAGATATCAATTCGTGCTCGCTTTCTTTGGTCCGTTTTTTGTGATCCTACTTGTAACGCATGCAAAATGCAACCTTCTCGCGCGAAGAAGTCGCAGACGGCTCTCTCCCCGTCTCCGTGAGAACACAGAGAAGTTCGATACGCCCTCGAAGAGTGCACCCAATGCTGTTGACTACAGCCATGACGCGGTCGAGGATGACCCTGATGAGAAATGTCTTGACGCCACGAAGATTCCGTGAACTCCTCTCTCTAATGCAGATGTTCTTTCCTCAGTGATGTCCGTGGTTTCGAAAGAGCGCGTCAGTAAAGATGGACATCGGTCATGTGCCTGTTTAGACGATATATACCTTTCGGGAGCCCCTCTTCTTGCTTCTTGCCACTTTTTCGATACCAGGATACAAGCCACCTCCATACAATTGGAAGCGCACAGAGCAACACAGCACGCGTGTGAAGCGCTGCAAAAGAAGGACCACCGGAACGCTTCGTGGTCAGAGGTTGTGCAAGTGCACTTTTTTTCGTACAAGCGTTTGTTTTGGCGAAGCAAACGATCGCTCGAGTACCAGTCACGGAGAATAGATGTCTCACTCGGTCGACTGCTGCCCGCCCTGGTTTCATCCCCCAATGAAAAGTGTCCGAGAGCCTAGTGTCTATTCTACTGACCGGATTAATTAATCTATATCGACTTAATTAATCCATTTTTCAGATGCTTGCTTTTGGATGCATCCCAACATCGCCTGCTCAATCTTAAAACAGCATTCGAATCAGCGCCTTTTTTTTCCTGGGATGCACGACACAGCCGTGAGCGGCCAGGAGCTCTTCGTGGGGCTGCTCTGCCAGCGACACCCAATCAACGACCAGGATCACCATACATTTGGGCCATCCGCCGGGCCTCCACGGGCTCAGAATCGCGGGTTTCATTGGGGATACATTTATCCTCTGGACAAGATTATGTAATCTCTTTTTGTGGTAAAATAGCCACTGGAGCCACCGCAGGTCTCGTTCGCATGTTGTTATTGAGTGGCGGAGATTTCATAGTAGCAATGAAGAAGTCGAGCCAAAAAGCAAGACCAAGCTAGTAGCTGCGTTCCGATGGACGGTCGTATTGCACCGCTTTACGTGAATGCTCTGCTGCTGCTTGCGCTTCCGGCCACACCCAGGTCATTCGCGACCCCCGATATGCAACAGATTTCTTGGGCAAAAGGCAAAAATCGGGGAAATAGCTGGGCCTACGAAGCGTGGGTGGGGGATGCACAAGTGCTTGCATGGCCCAGATTAAGCCAAGAAGCAGGATATTTTAACACAATTTAAGCTGTAATGCGCTCGCAAAGAGCACTACCTATGATTTTCGTCGCGAAGACAAGGCTGAAGTTCCGTCAATAAGGAGAGCGCCGTGGCGTGTTGTAGTCTCTGTAAAAAAAAACGTCCGAGACGAGCACCATCCATGTCACAGCAGATCTTCGCCGAAGTACGCACAACTCTCGCACGCCCATGGACTCCCGCTATCGATCATGCGAGCTGTGTATGTCTCTCGCCCGAGTGCCCCAATCGTCTCCACAACAGGACGTATTGGCCTCAGTCATTTGCTTGGGCCTTTCCAAGCAGGTCACAGCAGGCCAAAGAGGCAGCAGCAACCGTCTTGGGAGCGCATTCTACTTGCGACCAATCAACACACCACCACCCGTGCTGTGTCGCTGCTCGGAGCTTTAACATGCAGATACAATCAGTCCCATAGTTACAGATCACTCAGTCCACGGCCAGACCGATCGACGACGAGATTCTGAATCTCGATTCTTGTCAAAAAAGCTGCGGGCCGCGCCACATATGAGTGGCGTGAGATGTGATTCAGCCCCGTGCGCACGTACTGTCGCAGCCCAGAAGTCGTGTGCACAGAGAGCGAACTGCAAGAGACTCTTACTGTGACCGTCCTGGGGCTCTTGTCCAACCGCATAAGATTTCAGAGACGCACCTCATGTTGATTGTATGCTCGCCTCACGATCGTTCGCACGGGCACCGGCAGCGCAGCACGGCTTATGGCCTATCAAATGTATGTTGTTTTTCATCATCTGATCAAGAATACTCCTGCACCGCCCCCCCCTCGTGTCAATATTGGTTGCTGCTGCCCCCGTTTCTTGTTTTCTGCCTGCCATGTTTGGGAGATCCGTGGTCGCCACCACCCTGTACATGGCAGATAGCGTACGGAGCAGGGGACCACTCACATGACATACAAGCAAACGACCGATGATTACAACGCTTGGGGTCCGTGTTTGTGCAAAGGCACGTGAGAACCGTGCAAGCTTACGCATTATGCAGCTGAGTAAAAACTTACCCAAATGTGCTCGTGCAACAGCTTAAAACTTCCTTTTTATTCTGTTGCCTTTGCTGGGTTCAACGGCTCATAAACTACCCCTCTGTGTCGATACATGTAGCGTCGCCCTTTCACTGTTTCATTCCCTTATTTGTGTGGCAGGAGTGTCTCACTTTCATGGAATTGTTGCGGGAACAAAATCACATCGAACAGTCAAGGAAACAAACCGATGCGAGACCTGTTGAGCGGGGTGGCCCCCTCTAATTGATCCGCGGCGGCGGGGAGGGGGAGGAATGGCCCGCGGTGTGGGCGGAAAGCCGGCGCGCACACGCCCAGTTAAGGCCTGCTTTACGGGTCGGATGCTTTACACAGCTTTCAACTTATGTGGCGCCCGCACAGTGGCTGAGACTTGATTCGCGACCATATATCTTGGCCAATCTGTCGCCAATTGTCGCCACGCCCAGGGCACACTCTGGAGCGCGGTTGCCGACAGACCACACCAAGGGTTTTTGATTTGTCGTCGAATTGATCTTCAGTGCACGCGGTGGCGCCTTCCGCCGCCTGCCCTCGCCGTTCCCACCGGTGGTGCACCACCCCTCACCTGTCCCATCCTTTTATACCGACCTTGTGCCCCTCCATGAAGCCATCCCAGCAGTACAGCGCAAGCAACTGTGTGAACTGCTTCCCTTCCCTTCCGCGGAGCTACCCGTTCTATCCAATGGCGGATGCCGGCGCGATAGGTGCGGACCTCACCAAGGAGCAGGCTGCGCATGGTGCAATGTGCGTTATGGGCAGAAGCTTCTCACGTGGGAGCCTGGACCAATGCGTGAATTGTACTACCATTTTTTGATTGACTGCACAGTGACTGACGTACCCTTTCCGCTCTGGTGTCGCGTATCTTTCTTTTTTTTTGTCCCCCCTCCCCCCCCCCCTAGTGATGATGCTATAAACGATGTTTATCCCAACAGGAGCTTGGCCTTTGGCTGCTGTCGCTGCCTCAAACGGTTTTTAAAGCCGGGTGCCGCCTTGGCGCCCTGGCGCTCGACGGCCGGTGCAGGAACATCTCCGGCGGTGCTGGCGGTCGCGCGGCTGCCCGAGTCGAAAAGCAAACAGGCGGCCGGAGTGACGGAGTCCGGCGTCCCCGCCGGCGTGTGCGAGCCGTGCTACACTCGGCACAGGCGCGCGTACGGCGCCAGCCCTGCGGCTCCGGGAGGGTCTTCGGGAGCTGTTGGAGAGCTTCCCATCCCCCAGGGCCTCGCGCTGGACGCGAGCGCGGTGGCCGCGCTGCGCGCCAGAGTGCGTGACGCTGAGCAGCAAGCCGCAGGCGTCGGGCGAGAGCTTCAAAACGAGCTCCGCCAGCTGCGAGACGCCGCTGCCGACCAATGTGCGCCCGAGGCGAACGGCACGACCGCACCCAACATCTCCCAACTACTACCGCCAAGTATTAAGGACTTCCGCGATGCACTTATTGGTGGCAAGTACGCCGAGGATCCGGGCAAGATCTACTTTATGGAAATTGCAGCGGCTATCCTGCTGGATCTAACTCCATCCGAGATTGTCACCAAGCACTCCAACGGCGAGCCGTGCAAGTACGTCAAAGTCGCCGTTCCGCGCAAGGAAGATGTGCAGCCACGGCAGTCCAAGAGACGTCGTGCGGACGTTGAAGGCCTTCTCGGAGTGGGCGTGACTCAGCGCCCCTATGCCGCTGGGTCAGAGCAGACGGCGAGCGCTCCCGCCAGCGCCAGGGGGGGTGCACGAACCGGTGCGTGCCCTGCCGCTGTGCCAGACGAGGCACAGGTTGGTTTGATTGCCTCCGCGGGCGTCAAGGCGACGCAGTTCAACAAGCTGCGGCTGGGCTTTGGCGGCTCGCTTAGCCCGATGGCGAGCATCCCAGACTTGCGCGCAGCCCGCATGCGCCTGGCGGCCGCGGAGGCGAAGAAGGTCGCCGTGACCAGCACCGGAGCGCACCTATCCTCTGTGAGACTGGCCATCCAAGAGGCGGTGGATGCCTTGGCGGCCTCCGGCCTCTTCATCGACCGGCTCCTCCGCGGCCCAGACGGAAAGGAGTACGCCCAGACGGACGCGTACACCCCGCCGGCCGCAGCGGACGAGGAGCTGTGGGCTGCCAGCCCGCCCGTCCACGTCAAGGACATCCACGTCTCCATTGGTGTGGACAAGGGCGGGTCGCCGAGCTCGGTTAAGATTGTTGCTGGAATTATCAACCAGAGTCGTCCAAATTGGATTTCCAATACGATTTTGGTGGCCGTGTGCCCTGCGGCGAAGGACAGGCATGCGCAGCTCACGGCCATGCTGGCGGAGCACCTTCTGCAGCTGCGGCAGCTGGTGCGTCAAGGTATTGTCGTGGCGGGCACGCGGCGGGCAGTCCGTCTTTTCGCCTCCGGCGACTACGAGGCGTTATGCGCCATCCACGGCCACACGGGGCCGAATGCCAGTATGCCGTGCTTGTGGTGTTACAGCACGAGGGCGCCGAGTGCCGCCCAGGCGGCTCTGGACGCCCAGTTCGGCACGCTGCAGGATCTTCAAGGGGTGCGGTTGCTGCGTACGGCCGCACACTTGCGCGCAATGCACGCCACGCACTCGAGCGGCAGCGACGGGGCGCTCGTCCTTGCCGTGCACCGGTCGACTGCGCAGCGGCCGCTGATTGGTATTGATCCGCGTCAAGTGGTTCCAATTCCATTGCACATCCTCTTGGGAGTTACGATTCGACTTCTGCGATTGGCGATTGAAATCGTCATCCTCTGTAAGTCGCCGGCGATCGGGCGAGTTTATGCGGACGAATTGGCGGTCGAACTACGATTGGCTGTTCGTGTCGAGCCGACGCCCTACCACGGCGGCGTCTTCATCGGGCGTGACTGCCACGCCATCGCCGAGAAGAGTGACGTGGTCTGTGCGACGCTTGCGCCCCTCGTCCCCAAAAAGGACTCAGACGCGTATGCAAAAGCGTGGGAGCTGTGGCGGGGCGTGCGGTCGACTTTGAGCCGCGCGGCCGTTATCAGCCGGGAGGAGTCCGTGCGGTTTCGTGCGGACACGAGGGAGTTTGTAACCCTCCTGTGTCGCTCGTTCCCCTGGGTGCGCGTGTCTCTAAAGCTGCATGCGCTGTGGTGCCACGCACCAGACTTTCTCGACCGTTTTGGCAGTATTGGCCTGTACGGCGAGCAGGGCATTGAGGCCTGGCACGGGCACATGAACCAGCATGCGGACGAGTACCCGGCCGCGACCGAGCTGGAGTCCGCGTCAATGTATCTTCGGGCGATGGCGCTCGCTCGGGACGCGAGTGACTCCCATAGATCGCCGCATACGCGGCGGTCATCTGCGGCACCGGGGGCGAGGCGAGCTACCAAGCCGGGGGACGGACGACTCAAGGAGAACAAAGTCGCCGTACCCCTGTGCGACTCGACTGAGGAGCAGGCGGTCAAGGAGGGCGAGAAGTGGGCTGGCTCTCAGTTCGAAGAGGCCGATCGAATTGCGTCTTCGTTTCTCGGCCGCATTGCTGGTTCCATGTAGGAAACGTACAAACCTTCTTGCTTTCTCGAACCATTGGCTCAAAAAGACCACCACAGCATGTCACCAGAGCTGTCCTGGCCGGATTAGTCCCCTACACGTGGACATACTTTTCATATACATGAGCTTCTTGCATCTGAAGATAGAAACTTACTGACAGAGAGACGTGCAGCCACTCACACAAGAGAATTGCAGGGCGATATCCAACCAGAGCGGACCTGAGACCTCGAAACCCGTAAGGCAAGGATCGGCCTCTGTTAACTAGGCGTGCGCACCGCGGGTCTTGGCCGCTGACGGCGGTCTTGCGGCGGGTAAGACTTGTATAACAAATTAATCGTTGTTGTTCTGCTGGCCAATGGAACCAATACCTCGGCAGACCCCCCCTTCCCGCCCCCCTCGGTGCATTCGGCGACTTTCGTGACATACGAATCTTTTACAAACATTGACTCGTGTGTAGGATACCAAACCAGTAAATATGCAGTGGGGCGACGCCGGCTCTTCTTCTGGAACGCGGCCCTGATTGATCTGGGCCTATATTCTTCGCACCGCATGTGGCACTCCCACCGTGGTGCGCGTGCAACCAACCTCTGGAGCGCACATGCCACTGGCTGATGTACCCTCGCGAAGACGCCCATTGGCGTCCTGAGCTGTTGCGAAGGAAGTAGGAGATCCGCGAGGGTATGATTTCCACGTCTCCGATATTTCGTGCACCGCCCTACACCACCAGCCTCGGAATGGCCCTCCAGCCCACCCGTATTGCCACAGGCCAATCAAACTTCACGGCTGATTTGACGCTGCGGAATGTATCAGTCCGCCAATCCGACAGCCTCCACTTCTGTAGTAAATGCTGTGCGGTCACTGGACAAGTAGGTATGCATGTCCACGGCAATCGGATGTTGTTTTTTTTTGGCTGTGGACATGAACCTTGAGAGTAAGCGTCCCCCATCTGTTTACCCTGAGGTGGCGGCTATTGTGGCAAGTGCTGCGTGCCCTCACACCTATGGCAGTACCAAACTGTTTACTACAAGGATAATTAATTAACATACCAATCTTTGAATGAAATTTACTCGTGGGTTGGGTACCAAACAAATAATTGTGCCGTTGGGCGACCCTGGCTCAGATGTATTGACAACATTGTGTGGCTGTTTTTTTCTCCTGTTGCCTCTCGGGGGGTCTTCAGCAAACCATGTGCCCATGTAATGTTCATCAACTTGGTGACGACGTAATTGATTTCGCTTCATTTGGATTTTTGTGCGAGTAGAACCCATGGCCGCATTCCCATCAAACTGGCATTCCCATCAAACTGGTCCCTACCGCCTACCTCAACGGCGCAGCAGTGGGAACCACTGGACCTGAGTTTGTGGCGGACCAAAGACCCACCGGCATAAGGACGGCACACGCACGGCGCAGGTCTGCTTGGGAGAGCTGTTCTGGGTGTCCCCAAACACCAACTCGGGATTACTGGTGCACGGCAGAGTAGCAGAGCACGAGGGTGACGCGTGTGTAAAAAACGACGCAATAGAAAAGTATACGAGAAGCAAGCAAACACGAGGCAACAAAAAATAAACAAGAGGACGCAAACACAGTAGCGACAGAACAAGCCGAGAGTAACAGCCGACACAGCCGTCTTGACCCATTCCCGCGACAAATGCGGCTACGCGATAGCGTGGAAGTTCGCCTGCTCCCCGCCAACTGCGTCGACTGGTAGCAGACACTCCTGACTGCACAATCGCCCGCACGCACAAGAGCAGGTGAACATCCTGTACCCTAGGCTCGACCCCCCAGGCTGGGAATCAAAAAAGAGCGGCCGCTGACTCCCCCCGTGACAATTAGCAGCACCGGCGGCGGGGGGCGACTCCCTGCCCCCTCCCCGCCACCGCCCCCCAAGCGGGGCCCGTACATCCCCCACCACTCCCGGAGGAGCACATCGCGGACGCCCCCACCCTCGAGGGCGGTAATGCCTAGGCTCCCCTCGGCCGCAAACGCGGTGGCCACGACCCAACGCAGCACCCCCACCGCCCACGGACGGGCAGTGCCGACGTGGCGCTCGAAGGCAGCTACCACAGACGCTGCCGGGCCAACCGACCATGAATGCGCTCGCACATTGAGGGTGGCCAGCGGGGTCCCCGCTGACGACGCCTCACGGAGGACGCTCAACACGCCAGAGGCATAGGAATTACCATCCACCAGCCGCAGCAGAGCGTCCGTATCGCCACCAAGGCCCGTGTAGAGGGCAGCCATGTGTGCTTCAGTGATGCCCAGCGCAGAGAGGGTAGCGAGGCGGGCGGGGAGACGGGCAAAGCCCGCAACGCCCGAGCCCAGCGCCGCCCGCACGTCCAACGCACCCGTTGACCAGGACGTCGGGCGCCGCGCGCGCTTGACGGGGCCGCGGCTGCCAGAGTGGGGCGGGGTGGCCACCGCACCCGCTTCGCCCAGGGGAGGCAGTGATAGCTCTGAGCTGCGGCGCTTGCCCATCATCGTACCCGCCGCCATGGTGATGAGGAGTGCAAGGAATGGGGCGGCAAGGGGTCGGAAAGCCGTCGACGACGACTGTCGCTCCCGCCTCGGGCGTGGAAGGGAAAAGAGCTCCCAACCCGCGTTGGACAAGCCGTAAACAGGGGACGAACAGTGGGTGGACGAACCAAGGGATACGGAGGGAAAATACGGGGAAACCCGAGGGGAGGGGGGAGAAGGCACGTTACGACCAGTGGGTTGTCACACGACGAAACAAATGCGCAGAGTGCTCGTCAACTACGCTCGTCCACGTCACCGTCGGTGAGTGCGCCGGTAGGGGCGATAGACCACACAACGCTGCGGCATCAGCCGAGGGGGACGGCGTGGGTGGCGCTTGAAGGGGGGTGTGCACCGCGGGTCCCGGGTGGGGAAGGCAAAGGCACGGCATGCAGGGGTCGCCCGGCAGCAGCCACGCGCGAGGGCGGGGTGGCGGAAGCGCGGCCCACTCCCCCAACGGCAGTGTGGGGGGCCCGCTCTGCCCCCCCCCACCCCCCCCTGTGACCAGCCCGTCGCGGGGCCCAGAGCGCTGCTCTGGGCCCGAGTGGACGGCACCCTCGCTGCTGCCGGTCCAGCCAGGTCCAGCCAGTGGCAGCGAGGTGGGGGTGGTGACGAATTCTCAACAGGATTGACTGGCGCGCGCCCATCGCGGGTGCCCCCCGCTTTGGGTCCCTCCCGCGAGGTCCTGGCGGGGGGTGGCCTGATCGCGGCAGATTCGATCGCCCGTGTTTGCCGGCTTGGGTGGCACGACTGCTCAGGCCGTTTCTCTGTTACTGCCGTGGCAGAGCATCACCCAGGGTCAGCCGTTTCCTGTGCCCCACACGTCGCGCCGCCACGCTTGCTTCCCCATCAGCCGCCACGCTTGCTTCCCCATCTAGGCATGGGCAAGCACCACAGGAATAGAGGCAAAAGTAGGTTGAGATTTCGTTAGGCTCTAGATGACCATCAGGCGTTTGAGAGGAAGAAAGCCCACGGTGTGACTAAAATGTGGCAATGTCGTCCGCGGGTCCCCCTCACTCATTAAGGTTGGCATATACCGATCGGTACGAATTTTCGCTACCGATTACCGAACGGTATACCGATTTACCGATACCGTATCGGTTCGTTGGTACGGTAATTTTGAGAATATATTTTTTTGCACGTTGTTCCATCGATGCTCAGCGGCCACTGGGGTGGCGTAACCAAACAAAGACTGCTTCCGTCGGCCACCCGGCCAGCGCAACCGGACGGACCCGGACCCGAGCAACAGTACTCTAAGGGGTGGCCATCCCTATACCAGAGTTTTACACGTATGCCGAGCCCCACCAAATAGTGCTCACGCATCAAGGCAGACATATCCACTACAAACTGCTCTCCCACGACACTGCCAACAAGCACACGCAAGGGGAACTTGGAAGCGCGGGAGTTGCGCAATCGCCACACGACCTCTTGGGGATATCCAGGTACATCAGTAGCTGGCAGTGGGCACGCGAGCTCCGGCAGCGCAGGCAAAGCAAAGTCAAATGCCATGAAAGCTGGCACCTCTCCGCGCGAGTCGTGGATGGTCGCCTCGTCCGCGTCCTCTGCGCTCGCCAGGGCGGACGCCCACTCTTTTACGACGTCAGCGGGCGGTGACGCTTCGAGCTCGGTAGAATCGAATATGGAGGTCTCAGCTCTCCATATTTTTACGTACCTAATTCATTACCGTACCGAATGATACCGACCTGGGAGGAAGCGGAGCTTACCGTTTACCGATCGAGATACCGAATATTACCGAATGCGTTTACCGACCGAACTTAGCGACTTGCCAACCTTACATTCAGGGGCCCTGAGGGCATGCACCAACGAGGTCTTATCAAACACTGATCATAATACACACCACACAGAAAGCGTGATATTATTCTCATGGGTGTCCCCGTTTTGTGGTTAAATTGTGTGTGTGCCACGCGTGCTCGCGTGGTAACCCTCTTGCAGGTAAACGGTGATACGTGAAGGCTCACGCCAAGGGTCAAGGCCCAGGGCCGGGCCCAAACAACTGTGTATACAAAGGGCAGAGCAGCGCGACCGTCACCGCAGAGGCCCACCAGCGTTTCGTCCAGGCCAGGCGCGGCGCGTGCCACGCAATGGACACCGTGCAGTGAGACTTGCAGATACAACGAGCTTCGCGAACGAAACGCCACCACCGGGTCCTTGGGTCTCTAGCGCAACTGACAACCCCCAGCACCCGCCCGCTGCCGTTCTGTCAGCCAGCGCTGCGGCCAGATACGTGTCCCTTGGAGCACCGTTCTGGGGGGGGGGTCGCCTCTAGTGGATACATA
Organism: Pyropia yezoensis; assembly: GCA_009829735.1. Classification (NCBI taxonomy): domain Eukaryota; phylum Rhodophyta; class Bangiophyceae; order Bangiales; family Bangiaceae; genus Pyropia; species Pyropia yezoensis. The sequence goes on along the minus strand of CM020618.1, from coordinate 13,041,091 downwards.
TGGCGGCCGAGAGCTCTTGCCCCCTCTTTCCGCGTGTTTCTGTTGGCCCGCTGATCTGAGCGAAACTTAGACACAGGGATTACATTTTATTTGGCCTCAGGCCCAAACAACGCCGAGATTTTTGCGCATCCATGCTCGCACGTACACGGTGGCGTATTTTACCACCGCCCTCTGCACAACATGTACCACAGAAGAGCCCAGCTCACGACGCATCTTCTATCTACATATGTACGTATTGTGTTGCTGCGAACGGTCCCTTGTACTCCTCTGCTCAAACAAGGAGCTGCAAGAAAAAAAATTCTTTTTTCGGTCCAGCGGTTGTAGGCCCCTACGCCCGCCGGCGGGACGGACGGCAGCTGTGGCGTCGGATTGGCCGTCCACCTGGCTTGTCCTCCAGCTTTTTTCGAAGATGCCTTCTTTGCCGCCATGAGCTTGGTCCACGCGGCTCAGACATCTGCTGGCACACTCGCTGCACGCTGTTCCGGTAGTATTGCAATAGGCATCGCCCTTGTACGTGCACTCGGTCGTACAGTGGTACTGGGTGCCCGTCTGGCTTCATCGACACGCTCGCACCGCAGCTAGGCGGTCAGTTGCCGGTCATCGCCTCCGGCATGCCGCCGCTCCGTCGCCCCTCCATGTGCTACTGTTGCGGTGACCGCCACGTCGGCTGGCACCTGCATGGTGCATACTCATTTCTTGGAAAGGCTGCTGTGCAGGTTCCGTCCGACCTATTCGCGGCGACGCGGTCGGCCAGGGCGTCCCCGTTGGTCGAAGCCCCTCCGTGCGGTTCGTGCGCCTGTTTTGTTGAACAGAGTTTCCGCCGCCAGCGCGACCGGCCTGGTTGCTCTTCCTCCCCCCGCGCTCCCCCCCCTCCCTGCCCCCGCCGCCGACTGCCGCTGGTCGCTGCCAGCGGCCGCCAGGAGGAGTTCCGTGGGTAGGGCTGGGGCGGGTCCGCGTTGCGTGCCGCAGCGCCACCACGCCGGTGCAAACATCACGGCCGCCTGTCATGTCCGCCACTGCCGCCACCGCCAGTCGCCGCTGCCGCTGCCCGTCTACAATCCCCTCTGCGGCATGGTCGGGCCGTCTTTGCGTCGTGTGCCGCCCCCCTTGGTGCCTGGGGGAACATGCTGTAGGGAATCGAGGTGAAGCTGCGGCGGAAGGAGGGGACCAGGGAGGAGGGAAACTCATTGCCCCGCCCTCTTGTAAGACGCCACAGTGGCGGGCCGTCGCCGCTTTCGCCACTGTCGCAGGCCGTCTCCGATGTCACCATCGTCGTTACTGGAGCCATCGTGGAGTGCAACACACACCTCTCGACAGCTCTCAATGCCTACCGCCGCAGACATGCGCGACACTACCGCTACAACGGCCGCCACTACCCTCGGTCAATGCCCCCATCCTCGGGAGCATTGCAGCTACTGTCTCTTCCGCCACCACCCCCGCTGCCGCCCCGTCGCTGTTGCCGCCTGTCGCCGCCGCCGCCGCCGCGGCCGCGACCACCGCGCATGATCCGCGGTTGGGCGTCGTATGGCGCGAGGCGGACATGCCGCGGCACTCGATGCGCATCACATCGGCGGCGGCGGCGAAAGCGGTGCAGTTGTACTGGAGGCAGTGGGGCGGCAGCGGCGGCGCGTCGCCGCTCCTAAACTGGTTTGCAACTGCCCTGTGACAGCAAGGGAGGGGGGGTGGGGCCGACAGCGGCGAGAGGTGGCAGCGGAGAAGGCGGTCGGTACATGCCCACCCAGGTTAGCCACCAGCCCGTCGGCGGCGAATGCCGCTCAGCCGATGGCGTTCGTGGACTCCCACCCACCCGTCCTGCAATCCCTTTCTTTCTCCACCAGCTCGCGGCAACTGCTGTGGCCCCGGCCGCAAGAGCCGCGTCGCAACGCCCTCTGGTAGGTAGATGGTGGGGATGCTGTCGTCGCCTCGCCCTCCACGCCCCCAACCCGCGGAGGTGTTGTGATGGGTCCTTTGTCAAGGAAAGTAGTAGTGTGTGTAATTTCATCTTACAATTACCATCTGATGTGCTACGTTTACAGCGGACTGTAGTAATTTGGTGTGACAACCTGGGAGGGCCAGTCAGATCGCCAGCCCTCCTGTATCTCGCTGGCCTCCGTCCGACGCCGAGCGCGCGCTTCGCAAGCAGCCGTCTTGGACGGTTGTGCGCAGCCCAAGCTGCCAATGAAGAGGCACCGTGTGGGGATCTAAAGCGATCTTCCCGTGAGCTGCCGCAAGAGTGTTGCCCCCACCGCGTTCGAAGTGCCTGTGGCGGCCTTGGGCGGTTGATCAGCCCCGCCTCCCCCGCCTTTGAGCCACGCCCCGGCCCCTATTCGCGCCGCCGGTGTCCCCGCCTGTCGCTGGCTTTGAGGAAGGCACGCCTCTGGTTACCCAACTGCCCCCCCCCTCCCCGCTGCTGTTTGGTTGACGGTTGCCGCGGAGCGCCCCCCGTGTCGGCGTTGGATTTGCATGCCACTCGGGCGGGGGCCTCGGGGCGATCGCTGCGTGGGGGTCCGCGTGCAATCCCGCGTGCCCACCGCGTCTCCTCCAGTGGCTGGTGGGTGGCGCGCACCCCCTGCCACGGACCGTCCTTGCGTGCACCCTCCCTGTCGTGGCGACTGGGCGCGCTTACAACCCCGCCACCCATCTGGTCGGCCATCCTGCGATCAGTCTGAGGGGAGACCATCCGCGTCGCGCCGCCTAGCGCCGATCCGCGTTCGATCCGACGTCGCAACGCTCCCCCCCTCCCCGTCGTGCCGCCGTTTCTCGCGCCAGTCGCTCCGCGACCGCCACCCTCTCTCGGTGCTGGCGGTACCCCACTCCGCTCGCCATGTTGGCTGATGCTGCACCCACGCGGGTGCCCGTGGGCCGCTTCTTTTCCCGCCGGGAGGAGGCGGACCTGACCGTTGTTCCCGTCGTCCCTGTCGTCCCTGTGGCCGGGTATGGCGCCCGCAAGGGCGCACCCGTCGATGTGGACGTTCAAGTGGATGCCAACGCGGGGCCTGTCAAGATCAATGTGAATGTGGAGAGTGGTGCCAAGGCGAGTGGTGGCGGCGGCGGTTTCTTTGGCTTTGGCCGCAAGACCGTCGTCGCCCCAGAGGTTGCCCCTGTTGGCGTGCCTGTCGTGCCGACCGGCCGCGTGACCGGCACGGCCCCGGCCGTATCTGCGGCGGGCGCCGCGGGCGCGGCGGCGTCCAAGGAGGTCAAGGGCGGGCTGTTTGGGTTTGGGCGCAAGACCCACTCTGCCGCCGACGATGTGGCGGCGGGTGCGGACCGCGCGGCTGGCGCTGCGGGCCGCGCCGCGGATGACGCTGCCGCCCGCGCTGACCGTGCCGCCAGCCGCACTGGCCGGGCGGTCCAGGGAGCAGGGGCCGACGTAGCTGCTGCCGCCGATGATGCTGCCCAGGGTGCCAAGCGCGGTCTCTTTGGCTTTGGCCGCAAGGCATCCAACGCTGCGGGCGACGCGGCCGACGCAGCTGCCGGTGCTGCGGATGACACGGGTCGAGCCGTGGCGGGTGCTGCCCAGGGTGCCGCCGACGCGGCGGGTGACGCGGCGGGGGGTGCGAAGCGTGGTCTGTTTGGCTTTGGCCGCAAGGCGTCCAGCGCTGCCAGCGACGTGGCTGACTCCGCTGCCGGTGCTGTGGATGACTCGGGCCGGGCAGTGGCGGGTGCCGCCCAGGGTGCCGCCGACGCGGCGGGTGACGCGGCAGAGGGTGCCAAGCGTGGTCTGTTTGGCTTCGGCCGCAAGGCGTCGGATACAGCAGTTGGCGCAGCGGGGTCGGTAGCGGATGCGGCCGACAACACGAGCCGTGCCGTGACGGGTGCTGCCCATGACGCGGCCGATGCGGCGGGTGACGCGGCGGAGGGTGCGAAGCGTGGTCTGTTTGGCTTTGGCCGCAAGGCGTCCAACGCCGCGAGCGACGCGGCCGACGCGGCGGGCTCGGCGGTGGACGACACGACCCGGGCTGTGACGGGCGCAGCAAAGGATGCCGCTGACGCAGCCGGCGATGCCGCGGTGGGTGCCAAGCGTGGTCTGTTTGGCTTCGGCCGCAAGGCGTCGGATACGGCCGTTGACGCAGCGGGGTCGGTAGCGGATGCGGCCGACAACACGAGCCGTGCCGTGACGGGTGCTGCCCAGGACGCGGCCGATGCGGCGGGTGACGCGGCGGAGGGTGCGAAGCGTGGTCTGTTTGGCTTTGGCCGCAAGGCGTCCAACGCCGCGAGCGACGCGGCCGAAGCGGCGGGCTCGGCGGTTGACGACACGACTCGGGCTGTGACTGGTGCCGCGTCGGACGCGGCCGACGCGGCAGGTGATGCGGCGGTCAAGACGAAGAAGGGCCTGTTTGGGTTTGGCCGCAAGGCCTCGAACGTCGCGAGCGACGCGGCGGATGCGACCGCTGAGGCGGCGGACAAGGCCGGCCGTCAGGCGTCGCGCGTTGCGGCGGACGCGGCGAATGTTGCGTCGGACGCGGCCGACGCGGCAGGCGATGCGGCGATCAAGACGAAGAAGGGCCTGTTTGGGTTTGGCCGCAAGGCCTCGAACGTCGCGAGCGACGCGGCGGATGCGACCGCTGAGGCGGCGGACAAGGCCGGCCGTCAGGCGTCGCGCGTTGCGGCGGACGCGGCGAATGTTGCGTCGGACGCGGCCGACGCGGCCGGCGATGCGGCAGCCGAGACGAAGAAGGGCCTGTTTGGCCTTGGTCGCCAGGCGTCCAAGACGGCGTCGCAGGCGGCTGGCACAGTGGCGGGTGCCGCTGCTGGCGCGGCTGGCGCGGTTGACGGCACTGGCCGTGCTGTGTCGAGCAATGTGTCCAACGCGCTTGGTGCTGCGGGCCGCTCGCTGCTCTCGGGCGCGGACGCACTTGGCGACGGTGCCACCGTGTATGGCCGCGGCGTTGGTGGCGTGCTGAACCGCATTGGCTCTGGCCTGGACGACGTACGCCGCACGACTGTCAGCACGACTGCGGGCTTGGCCACCTACGCGGTGACCCACTTCTGGCCGTGGGATCATGACCGCCACTACTTTGCGCCCACCTTCTGGCACCAGTGGGTGTACCACAGGGCCGAGGGCGGGACGATCAAGAGCGCGGGCCTCCACAAGTTGCCGCTCAAGGTGACGTCGACGCTCAAGCCCCTGACGCAGGAGTGGAAGCTGACCACGCGCGTGCTGATGCTTCCCCGCCTCAAGCTGTGCCAGGTAATTGGCAAGGCGGGGATGTACCTCAAGGGCGACGGCGCTCCCTACGTGGGGGTGGAGCTGGACAAGGTGGTGTCGGTGCCTAAGCTCAACGGCACCGCCGTGTATGCCAACACCAACTGGCGGTCGACGCGTACCGAGGAAAAGGTGGACGATGTGATTGCGTCGGCGGGCGTGCAGCAGACGTACAAGCTTGGGAGCTTGCCACCCCTGACCATCCGCGTTGGCTACACGTCCCGCAACGAGTGGGTGGTGACGCCCATTCCGTTTGGTCACTACTTCTAGGCGTCCGCGTCTAGACTTTTGCTTGCGGGCGTGTTACTGGTGTGTGGGTGTGTGGTGCGATCCGGTCTGTTGAGTGCGTTGTTTTTTCTTCTGTTTGCTGTGGGCTCATCGTGTGGCGCTGGTGGGGATGGGGTGCAGTAACGTAACGTGCGCAGGTGCGCAGGTGTGCGGTATGTAAATCTTTGGCCCCCTTCAGTCTCACCAACCCCACCCGCTGCACGGCTTGGCCTCGCAGCGCATCTGCCCAGTCGGTACAGACTGAGTGGCCTACGCGCTCGACGGGTGCAGGGTCCCACTCGCCCCCATAGTTACTTCTCGAACACTTCCCCCTCAGCCACCTGCAGCCAAGAGGTCGCCCCACTCATACACGCCCGACAAGCTTTTTTTTTTTGTTATTCGGCGTTCCTTCACCACCCGCCCGCCTCTTCGACAATGTCGGCGGCCTCGTCGTCCTCCCACGCGGCGTCGGCGTCAGCGTCGACGTCGACGTCGCCGGCCGCGTCAACGTCAACGTCGCCGGCCGCGTCGCTCGCCGCGTCGCTCGCCGCGTCGCTGTCTGTATCGTTGCTCTCCCCCCCCTCCCCCCCGCCGTCAGCGTCGCCCTCCCCATCTCCACTCCACCCCGGCAGGGGGTGGTGGCTCGTCCAGCGGCGCCGCCTCCCCTCCCCGTGCCCACACCGCCGACCCCTCCCACCGCCCGCCGCCCCGCCCTCTACGCCCCCCGACCCCACCGCCCGCTCCGCCGCGGCGGCACGCGCGACCGCCGCGGCCGCCGCCGCACGCGCGGCAACCAGCTCCCCCCCCAGCGCCTCGGCAACAGCCGCCCGCTCCGCCGCCGCGGCGGCGGCGGCGGCGCCGCCCGCGGCGGCAAGGGCGGTGCGGAGGCCCGCCGCCTCGCCGGCCACCGCATCGATAATGGACAGTAGCGCGGCGGTGCGGGTGGCGGCCGCGGCCGCGGCAGCGGCCGCGTCGTCGCGCGCCGCCGCCGCATCGGCGCGCGCCGCCGCCGCGTCGGCGAGCGCCTCCTCGACCGTCGCCTGCAGGTGCCCGATGATACCCATGGCGCCGCCGAGCGTCAGCTGGGGGCGGCCACCCCAATCCCCCCCACCACCACCAGCTGCCCCTCGGGCGGGGGTGGCGGGTGGGCGTGCCGCCGCAGCGCGTCCCCTCACGCCCCGGCCAGGAGTTGGGGCGGCGGCGGCGGCGGCGGCCAGCCGGCCAACCCCCAGCCCGCCCGGCGTCGGCGCCGTCTTGACCACCGCCGCCACCGCCGCCGCCCGCAGCACGTGCACCGTGTCGTCTGCGTCACGCGCGGTCGGCGACGCGTGGGCGAGGACCACCACGGAGCCCGCCGCCAGGCCGTGCGCAAGCAGCTTGGTCAGCGTGTTGTCCCGGTATGGCACCACCACCGCCCGCCCGCGGGCGGGCGTGTCGCCACCGCCGCCCGCCGCCGCTGCCGCCGCCGCCGCCACCGCGGCGGCGTCGGATGTTTGGTTGGCCGCCAGCGCACGGAGGACGTTGCCCAACGCGTGGAGGGACCCATTGATGGCCGACGCCTCGTCGGCACGAGCCCGCGTGGCGGCGGGAGTGGCAGGCACGGCGGGGGCGGCAGCCACGCTGCCGCCATCCCCACCACCACCACCGCCACCACCGCCACCACCACCCTCACAGCCGCCGCCGTTTGCGCCGGCACCCTCATCGGCGCCGCGCCCCCCCCCCCCCGGGGGCACCACGACCGCGCGCTCCGACCCCGCCAGGTCCACCACCGTCACCGACGCGCCGTATCGAGGCGGCGGCGGCGGCACACCCGCCAACAACGCGCGCGCCGTCGCGGCCTCGTCGTCAACGTCGGCGTCGCCACCACCGTCGCCGCCGTCGGGCGGCGGCACGTGGATGGTAAAGACCGCGTGGGAGCGGGATGACCGACCGTTGCGCCCCGTCGCGGCGGTCCGCCGCCGCCGCGCGGCGGAGGCGAGCGCGGCGGCCGCCGCGGCGGGCGCCGTAACGGGCACGCGCGTGAGGCCGTCAACTATGGCCGGCCCGTGGCGGGGATACCGCACCCTCAGGGACCGCCGCGCCGGCGCGGCGGGGGCCTCTCCGGCGCCCCCGCCGCCGCCCCCCCCTCCACCGTCCCCGCCACCACCGCCACCGCCACCGTCGCCGACACCTGGCGTTGCCAGCAGGTCGTACACCCGGTCACGGTACACCTCGGCCGCTGACACCCACACCCCCGCCGCGCGGCGGGGCTCGTCCGCGAGGCGCTCCATGACCCCGCGGACGGCGCGGGGGAGGAGGCCTTCGTCGTCTGCCCCGACGCAGCCGGCGGCGCCGCCCGGCCCGAGGATGGTGTGGCTCTTGCCCGAGTTGGTACACCCGTACGCGAGCAGCAGGCCGTCAATGCCCGCGACAATGGCGCCGGTCAGCAGGCCGTCGCCAACGCCCGCCCACAGCGCAGAGGTGGGCGCGGCGGGGCCAACCACCGCATCGACCGGGAAGGCCGCAACGCCGGTGGCGACCACCGCGGGGCCGTAGAGCGACGGCCGCGACGGCCGGACGGTGACCGTCGCGCCCGGCCGTGCAAGGGCGGCCACCGCCGCGGGGGGGGTAGTGGCGGCGTCCCGGTCGCCGCCGCCGCCGCCGTCGCTGCCGCCACTGCCAAGGGTGCCCACCACGCCCACCGCCTCCACACGCGCCGCCGCGTCAGTGTCATCCCCGTCGCGGGAGCCCGCGGGGAAGACGGCCACGGCCAGCGGCTCGGCCGCAGCCGCCTCCACCGCCGTGCGCGGACGGACCCGAAGGACCACCCGCACCGGCTGGCGCGGCGGCGCCGGTGATGGGCGCCGCCGCGTTGACCGCGGCGGCGGCGCCGCCGCAGCCGCCGCCGCCGCAGCCGGCAGCTGCCGTGGCGCCGCCGCCGCCGCGCCTATCACTGGCGGCGCGTCCAGTGGCGCCGGCGCCGGCGCCGGCGCCGGCACTGGAACCGGCGCCTTTGCAGGGCACCACCCCCCGGCGGCGGGGATGGGTGGCCGCGGCGGCGGCGGCGGCGGCGGCGGCGGCGGCGGCGGCGGCGGCGGCGGCCCGTCGCCACCACCGCCGTCAGTGACGCGGGGCGGCTTGGCCGCCGACGCGGCAAAGGAGAGGGCCCGTGCGACGCCCCCACCAGCGGCGGCGGCCTGCTGCTGCTGCTGCGGCCGGGGGATGGGCAGCCGCCGTTCCACGAGGGGCGTCCGCCCCACGGCGGGGGTGGCGGCGCCGCCGCCGATGCGGCGTGGCGGGAGGGGCATCGTGGGAAGGAACGAGAGGGGAGGAATGGGGGGGGGGGGAGGGCGATGGGGAGGGGGGGCAGAGGGCAAAGGCGGCCAAAACGGAGGGACGGGGCCGTGGGGTGTGAAAGGAGAAGAGGGGGGCGACGGGACGGGGTAGTGCGGGGCGGATGAGGGTGGTGACGCCGGCCACGATAGCGACAGCAACAGCAACAGCGGCAGCGACAGCAACAGCAACAGCGGCAGCGACAGCGACGGCGGCGGGCGGCGGTGTCGTCCGGGTGGAGCGTGGGTGTTAAAGTAGGGTCACGGCCCCCGGGGACGGCGGCTCTGCGGCTGCGTCAGCGAGACAGGCGAGGCAGGCCGGAGGGGCGCGCCGGTGGGCGGCGGCGGGAACGCGTCAAGGCGGTATGTACCACCGTCCGGCGAGACAGCTCGGCCCCCTCGCCCCGCGTCGGCGGGGTGGTCGCCAGGCGGTGGGGAGGCCTTCCTGCGAGGGCGGCCTTCCTTCGAGGGAGGCCTGGGTGGGACACACGGGAAGTGTCTACGCCAGCAGGAGATCCTTCGACCCCCCCCCCCCCCCGACCCCTCACAGACCCAGCCCCGCGGTCGCCCCCCTTCCCCCCCCATTGCCAGGCGGCCAGCGGCGCGCGGCCGCACAGCTCAGATGCGTTCCCTCGTTTGGAACGGCGCGAAGAAGACGAAACGGCTGACGCGGGCGGTTGGCGCCACGGCGCTGACGCGACCACCGATAGGGTACTTGATCTTCAACGGAGACCACAAGTCTTTTTTTGGACCCGAAAGAGAGTTTTGTCATGGGTGTGGTTTTCGCCTGCGTCAGCGCTGTGTGTGGTACGTTCTGCGAGAAGGCTGTGCATCAGCCGAAGGCGGTGGCGGTGGCGGGTGAGGTGTCGGCGGCGGGTGAGGTGTCGGTGGCGGTGGTGGTGGTGGCTGCGGCTGTGGCGACGGTGGTGGCGGCGGCGACGGTGGCGGCGACGGCCTCCCATGTCGCTCGACGCGGCAGCCAGCGGGCGGGACGCCAAGCTCCCGCCGCTGACGGTGTGGGCAGGTACGCGCTCGTTGCGGTTTGCCGCTGTCTTGAGTGGTGGGCCGTACGGGGTTGGCGGGGTGGGTGGGTGGGACGGGTGGGCGAGCCGGCGGGGGGGCGGGAGCCGCATTCAGCCCCTGTGCAGCCGACGCGCTCCCCTGCCGGCCGCCGCGCGCTCCTTGGCGGGTGCCTGGGCGCTGACGTGCGGATGGCCGCCGCTGGTGTGTGTTCCCCGTTGTCCCTTGCCCTTCTCGCCGGTATGCGGTGTGGCGCAGGCCCGCGGGATGCAGAGTGGCCGGCGCGCCACCGGGAGGAGCTGGTCACCCTCATTGCTGCGGTGACCGCCAACCGGGCTGCGGACCGGGAGTGGTACACCCTCACCTGTGACGATACGGTGCGTGGTGGGGTGGCGGGGTAGAAAGAGGTGGTGGTGGTGGGGGAGGGGGGGAGCTGTGGGCTACGGCCGCCCCCGCCGCGACGGCGGCCTCCCCCTTCTGGTCGGCGACGCCAGAGGTGGGAACGCCCCACAGCACGGCTGGGTCAGAGCCGCACCCCGTGCCTGGAGTGTCCGTGCGGCTGACGCAACAGCTGAGTGCGGGGGCTATTCATTCCCTTCCTGCCCCCCGGTTGCCTTTATATTCCCTGTCCCCACTTGCCGCCGCCCCACGGCCATTCACCTGTTCCTTGTTCCCCGCTGCCTTTGTTTTCTGTATCTCATTCCCCCGCTGCTCCCCCTTCCGTCACCCCTCCGTCACCTGCTCTCCCTCTCCCCCCACGCAGGGCACTCGCTGGACGGGCACCTGCTGGGCCTTCCACGCCAACCTGCGCTACCAGTTTGACCTTTTCCTCATCCTGCCCGTCACGTACCCCGCCGCGCCCCCCACCGTCTCCCTCCCAGGCCTGACGGGGCGGACGGCCAAGATGTACCGGGACGGCGCCATCTGCCAGACGGTGCACTTTGAGCCCGCCTGGGCCCGCCACGCCCCGCGGTGGGGGGTGGCGCACGCGCTCGCCGCGGGGCTGGGGCCGTGGCTCGCTGCGGAGCTGCCCGACCTGGTCGCCCGGGGCGCGGTGGCAGAGTTTGTGCAGTGACGCGCGCCGGGTGGCAAGGGGGGGGGGTTGGGGGGTTCTGCGTCGTGGGCGAACGGGTTGTGCGCACGCGCGGAGTCATACGGCGGGCGATGGCAGCCGGGGCTTGCGCCGAGGCTCCTGTGCGCTCGCGGCCATCTTTGCCGCCCTCTTTTCCCCCCCCTTTTTTTTTTTTTTCTCTTCCTCCCATCATCATGCATGTCACCGCCATCGCAAACCATGCCGCGGTGGCCCCCTGGCGCGTTACCCCTCCGTGCTCCATGGCCTCCTGCCGTCCCGAGCGTCACGCCTCTTCCCGGGCGGTCACGTTGATGGCGTCGACGCCCGCCCAGAACGCATCGTCCTCGGGTTCGCTATCGGTGGCGCCGCCCCGGAGGAGGTGCAGCCACCGGCGCCTCGGTACACCGCTGACCCCATACGCCGCCGCCCCCGCCCCTTCTGCCGTCCACGTCTGGGTACACAGTGGGGTGGCGGCGGTCGGCGCGGCTCGGTGGGGGGGACGGGACGGGGGAGAGCGTGCCTGCTGCGTGCGGCGGGGGGGCAGCGCCCCTATCGCGGTGGCCGCCGCCTCTGTGGCCGCAGCCGCCGTTGCCACAGCCGCCGACGCCGCTGTTGCGGTTGCTGCTGCAGCGGACGCCGCTGCTGCCGCGGCCGCTACCGCCACCTCAGAAGCCCCGGTGGCATCGCTGACGCCCCGCCACCCCGCCCCCGGTGGGCTCCCCACCGGCGGGGATGGTGGTCGCGGAGTGTGGGGAGTGGCCGCCGCCGCTGCGGGGGTGGCCACACTGCCGGGAATGTGCCCTTCATTCAACCAAGGTGACAGGGTGATGGCGCCGCTACACAGGGGCGACGCGGACGTGGCTCTGCCACCGTTGGCGCCGTCGCCCGCCCCGTCCCACGACCACGGCCACTCCCCCCCCACCGCATACGGCGACATAACGGGCGGGGACACCCTCAGAATCGTCGCCGTCGTGTCTGGGACACCGTCGACGGTGCGGGAGACCGCGTCGGTGTCGACCGCGCGCCCCAACGTCTCGGGCAGGCCGTCTCCCGCAATAGCCTCGAACGGCGACGGCGGTATCGGCAGAGGAGGTGGCGGCGCAGCCCGTGGAGGCACCGCCGCCACATCGTCGTCAGTACCGCGGCGGCCGCCGTTGCTACCACCACTGCCCTTGCCGCCGCGACCACCACCAGCCGCACTCGCTGGCATGTCGTCCGACAGGTTGTCCTCTCTCACCACGGGCCAGCAAGCTGGGAGTGCCGCCGCAGTTGACGTGGGCCACAGCGCCGGCAGCGCGGTCGCCGACGCCCGCGGCACCCTTGGGCGGGACGGCGGGGGTGGCTTTGGCCGTCCCCCACCGCGGTAAGATGCCTTGCTCCGCGGGGACCGCGGTGGGGACTGCGGCGACGTGCCGCCGCCGCCCCCCTCCTGCGCGGCCGCCGCCGCCCGCTCCCGGTCGGCGTTCCACTCCCACAGCACCCGCCAAGACGCGGCGGGGAGCCACAGATCGGGCACCTCGGGGGGCGCTGGCCACGACAGCGCCGGCCCAAGGCGCGCCCACGCGGCGGCCGCCCGGGCGGCCAGCCCCCCCAGCCCAACGACGGTGACCAGCTCTGCCGCCGCCGCCCCCAGCTCCCGAAGCGCAACGCCAAGGCCGCCGACCCCCCGGGCGGTCATGGCATGCCGCAGAGACGCGGCGGCGTGCAGGCGGGAGGCACGCTCGCCCAGCCGCCGCGCGTCGGCAGTGTCGGCGGCGACCGCCCGGGAGAGGGCGTCGGCGGTGGCGGCGGCGGAGGACGCAACGCCGACGGCGGCGGCGGTGGCGGCGGCCACCGCCGCGTCGACGGCGGCGGCGGTGGCAGCGGAGGCGGCGGTACGGTGGGCGGAGGCGGCAGCCAGGGACACCTCGAGGAATACCAGCCGGGCGGTCGCGGCGGCGAGGGCGGCGCGGGGACGGCGAGCGGGGCTTGGGGGGGGGTAGGGGGGATGGAGGGGTGGGGGGGGGGGAGGGGGGCGTACAGAGGGGGGAGTGGCGGCCGCCCGTGGGAGATGGCCGCCCCGCCGCCACCGCAACCGCCGCCGCCACTGCCGCCACCGCTGCCACCGCCACCGCCGCCGCCGCCGCCGTCCCCGCCGCCGCTGACACCACCGTCGCCACCGCTGCTGTCACCGACGTAGCCTTGCCTTCTATCTCGTTCGTCGGTCCCCATTGAATGACTCGACAAGCGACAGCTGCACCGCCAGGTCCGGCGCGGTGGAGCGAAAAAAATACTGCGCTCTTGGGCGCACCCACCCTCTCCCTCGGGGGCAGTAATGGGCGGTGGAGGAGGCGGGAAGGGTAGGGGGGAGAGGGAAGGAAGGATGAAAGGGGGGGCCGAAGGGATGGGGGGGGGCGGGATAGAGGAGGCTGGTCGCTCGCAGGTGTCGAACGGAAGGGGATGCGTGGCCAGCTGTTGCCAGCAATGTCCAGGTCCCCCCCACACACCGGAAACACGGGCGACAACCGCCTTGCACCCCGCTGGTCGGTTGGGGGATGCGGGGAAACGGTGGCGGGCGGGGGAGCCGCCCTGTCACCAGCAGGAAGGGCGGTGCGTAGCTCCGACGACGGTGCTGAAGGGAGGGGCAGGGCTGGCGAACGCGCCAGGCGGGCCCCGCGCATTTGTCTTGGTGGGAACCAGAGGGCAGGGCCCGACGGCCGCTGCCAGGGTTGTGGCGGGGTTTCGTGGGCGTGGGGGGGGGGGCTGGGCGGCGACCCGCAGCTCTCTGTGACGGGGAGGCGTCGTTGTGGGGGGTGCGGCAGGACTCCGTAATCGCGTCTCGGGTACAGCCGCAGCCGCCGGCGCTGGTGGGATGGGTCGACCGCGTCACGGGCCATCTGTCTGGTCAGCACTTCCACACACCCGCCCTTGTTCACCAGAGACCACCCGTGTCGTTGCAGCGGGGCCGGAGGGCTCCACTCGTTTGACGTCGGGTCGTGGCGGAGTCTTCTGGGTTCGTCTGGTGTCGGATGGAGAGGCACGCGTTGCCAACGACTCCGGTGGAAAATCATGATCGCGATGGGTAGTAATTGCGTCTGCCTATGGGCTGATTCTGAACCGGTCGATTTTGAGCTAAGACAAGTACATACTCGCTCAGTGAGGGGGCCATTTACAGCACGTGCATTCGGGCCTGGTTTCCGTTGGGTCCTACACATGTATTTAACCAAATGCGGCCTGTCTCTGTAGCCTCCGGTGGGTCGTGGGCAGCCTCAGCCAGCGCGCAACGGCACTAGACTTCAATATAAAGGTCGAAAGACCTCCCCCAGAGGATCTAGAGATATTCGACATACGGCATTTCGAAGACCTTCCACAGAGGTGCCACTACATATAGCCTAACCTGGGATTTTGTACTGGACAGGTCTTCGCCATTCCTGTTTGAACGACATTCGGAGTACCTCCCCAGGACCTCTTCGCATCTCCTCCGAGGGACCATTTTGGGGTGTGTTGCTGGAAGGAAGGAAGCAACCGTAGATGAAAGTAAGTATGGAACCATTTTATGACATTCCTTCCTTGTATTGACCCTATAAGTGGTAGGGTCAATGAAAGGAAGTAATGCCCAGGAGGAGGGTGGGGGGGGGGGGGGAAGGGGGGGGGGGGGGGCGGGAGCAAGAGGGGGCACACGAGGCGGGAGAGTGTGCGGGGGTACCTGGCCGTGTGAAAGCGCGCGCGCGCGTTTTTGGCGCCCACATCCGAGACGCGCTCTCGTGCCCACGGGAAAAAAGCGCGCATCCACACCCGGCCCGACGGCGCCCTCCCCCATGGTGGCTGTCATCGTCCCCACCACCCCCCGCGCCGCTCGTCCCTCTCGTCACCACCTGCTATCCCCAGCACCCAGATCACCACCAGCCGGCTCGCCGCGTTGGGGAGTCTTCTCGGACCGCCGTCGCTGGGGCAATCACCGCCCCGATGGCGTCCCCTGCCCCTGTCGTTACCCCCGTCCCCCTGCACCTGCCGGTACTTTCTCTCGGCCCCAAGAATGGGAAGAGAATTCTCACGGCCGAGCGAATCATCGAGTCGCTGGTCGTCCCATGCTATCCGCAGACCTCTGAGTGTGACACGTCGGGTGTGCTGACGATGGTCCCGGTGGTGTCGGTTAAGAAAACCGTCAATCCTAAGTCGTTTATCGCCTACAAGTGTCCTAGCGGGCAGAGCCGCACATATCGCTCTGTCCTCTCTCCGCAGTTTGAGTTTTGCTCGTACAACTGGGTTGAGTATCCCTGCTCGGGCGTCGAGTCGTGTGACCTAGTCCCCAACCAAGTTTTAGCGCTGTCCCATTCGTCGGTTCGGGTGGGGCAGCACGACAACTACGCCACGTACGAGAAGCTGTTTGCGGAGGCCAGCGGGGCCACCGATGGGGCCAACGCGGAGCAGCAGGCTCTGAGCCGTGCATGGGACAAGTACGCCACTGTGGTTGTTCCCTTTGACGAGCGGGACTGCCCTAACTCGGTTTGCGGCGCTCTACCTCGACCCCCGCCGGGCAAGCTGCTGACGGTGTCTGCCACAGGGCACACCTTCCTTGGCTGCGCCGGTTACACGGCGTCAAACCGCGTGGGCCACAAGAATAGCTCGCTGACAAACATCACAAACCTGGACGCCATTCGATTGTGGGTCCGAGAGAAAAGGTATGCGAAGTGTGCTCGATGGGACGCCTTGCGGGTGGATTGTGTGCTCTTGGTCCTTTGAAGATATGAGCCACGCGACTGACGATAACGCTATGATCCCCCTTTACCTTCCCCCGTCTTTTTTGTTTTTCGCGTGCAGGTCTCCTTTGGATGTGCCTGGTGGCATTGCGTCGGACCAGCCATGCAAGACGATCCGGGCACCGGGCTCCCGGTTCAAGTGTAAGGTCCACATGGGCTCCGCGCGACCCTTGGGGGTCAGCACGTTGTGTGACAACGTCATCTTTATTGGGACACCCATGACGGATGACGGCAACCGCGACGTAATGGGCAGCTTTTTGATTTTCTCCGTTGGGGCCCACTCTCACCCCCCCCCCCCCATCACCGTTGCTACCCGCGGCTTGCTGTTGACAGCCCGGGAGGTGGCAGGGCACATTCATGTGACTCTGGCCCAAGAGGAGGAGGACGTGCGGCAGCGGCTTGCGGACGAGTACGGGAGAGTGGCGGCCGCGGTCCCTCAGACCGCCTTGCGCAACGCGCGCCGACAGGCGGTCACAGAGAAGAACCCGTGGGGGCTTGGGCGCGATGGGGCGCTGCGCATGGTCACCCGAGCGTTGGCTGCCGGGGACACTTATTTTAAGACCCCAATTGTCGGGCCCACTACGAGCTACATCTTTCCCGCCTACACCAACGGGGCCGTGAGGCTGGTTGCCAACGGGGCCGTCGCCATCGAGAGCGATGAGTATTATAAGTCGGTGGAGGCGTTGGGGCTGGAGCGGGACGGTGACTTCTTTGTGCTCGCCCTGACGGCAACGATGAACAACCGGGGGCTAACGCTGGCAAGGTTTTTTATCCAGCGGGCTACTCGGGTTGTGGCGCGTACCTGCTACGAGCTGTTTTTCAAGAGTGTGTTGGAGGTCAACAAAACGTGGGCTCCCTGGCACGTGGCAGTGGCACGCCAAGTTAGGCGGCTAACGGTGTCAGCGGACGGCGACCCCGAGGCAAACATTGCCGCTGCCACAGCAGCAGTTCGGGCAATGCGGACCGGTGTTCTCATCGGTGTTACCCTGGACTTTTCATCCACCTTGGCTGGTGGGGTTCGTGACGCGCTGGTGGCTGCCGGGTTCGATGGCTTTTCTGTCGACGAGCACGCATCGAACATTTTGTTCGGGTGCGCTGCGCACGCCAACCGGGTTTGTGACCGGGCGCCGACCTCGGTCAGGGCCTGGATGAGGCAGCTGATGACTTGTCACGGCTTACCAGAAGCGGCCCGGCTGCGCGCGCGTGTCACACAGGTGGAGCCGGGGCAGGACTGCTCGGGAGTGCTCGCCAACCCTCGCCTTCTGCCCGCGTTTTGTCCCGCCTTCTCCACGGCGCACGCCGTCCAACGCGCGGCGGCGTCGTCAACTACCAACGTTGAGGAGTCCCTGCATGAGCGGGTGTACAAGCTCTGTGGGCAGCGGCAGCCGCTGATGGTGGCAATGTCCAGTGCCCAGTTTGTGGACACCAAGGACGTGGACGAGATGGAGTCCGGCCGCGCCGCGGGGGCGCACACGTCCGTCGAGCGCGGCATGTTGGCGGAGCGGTGGAAAGAGACTCGGCGGCAGAAGCGTGGGAGGACCAGCTCCGGCCGAGACGCACCTACCGCAGACGACGGGGGGGAGCGTGACAACGGGCTCCTGGAGCCCCCTCCCCCCTCGAAGCGTCGGCCCCGGAAGCGGAAGGCCGTGGCAGCTCCGGCCGCGGAGGCCGCAGCCGCTGCAACCGTCGCCGCTCGTCGCATCCTCGAGTTGGAAAACGAGGTACTGCAGCAGCGGAACCGCGCTTTGATGGCGGAGTTGTCCGCGGAACGGGTCGGGCGGATGCAGGGCGTCGGAGGGGCCAGCGCGGATCCGCCGCCAACGGCCCGCTTTGGGTTTGGTGCGCCAGCAGGTTTCTGCCCCCCTGGTTGGTCGTTCCCATCCAACCGGGCGTCCCAGATGTCCCAACCGTTCGAGCCCAGTAGCCAGCCACTCATGGGGGCGCCGGCTGCAACCTGGCCTGGCAGCTCTCTCCCTTCCGTTGGGAGCGCTGCCGTGGCTGCGCCACCCCCTTTGGGAAATGGCGATAGCCACCGCGCTGGCATTTGAGCGGTGGCGGTGGTGGGAGTAGACGCGGGGGCTGGATTGGTGGCGGCAGTCGGCAGGGGCGACGTCGCTTTGATGGGCTTGAGTTGGCTCGAGGGCGTGACGGCGGCGGCCGTAGGGGTGGCTGACCTGGTTAGGCCGGTGCGCCGCGTGACATCGGGCGCGCCGGGAGTCGCTCGGGTGACGGGCGAGTCTGCCAGGTGGGGGGGCGCGCCACGGGCGGGGCGGGGGTTGCCACCGAGGGATACGTGACGGGCGTGACCCGGCTGGGGCGGCCGCCGCTACCGTGGAGGCAGGCGAGACGAGGGAGGCGTGCGGATCGGGAATGGCACTGAGGGGGGGCGGCCGCCACTGTCGGACAGACGGGCGAGACACGGGACACTGGCCAGCTGAGAGCGGCACGAGTGGGCTGCCGCCGCCAGCGCCGCTGGTACCTTCCCCGCCGTCCTCTCACCTGATGCCGACCTGGGGGCAGGGGAGGCTGTGGGGGCGGATGATATTGCGGAATGTTGCTGAGAGCGGTCGCTATACTTGCTTTGAAGAAATAGGGAGAGTTGAGGATGGAGGCACGCTTTTCCTGCTGCCGTTGGCAGCCCTCTATACAAACGCTTTCGGGATACATTCGAGTAACCAGCCACGGAGACAGTGCAGGACGTCGCAGCCCCCCTGGAGAATCCCTCCGCCCCCATCGTTCGCCAGTTTGTTGGCGGGGGGCGTGAACCAGCGGATCGGCAGCGCCCCCCTCTTCACCGCTGCGTCCCAGGCGTGTTGAAACCATACCCTCTGTGGTGGATTCCTCGCAGGGCACGACCTTTTTAGATGCAGTGTGTTTTGTTCGATTACCCCCACATCCCCCCACACCCTCCCCCACCCCAACTCGCAACGATAAAACTAGCCACAAGCATTTCCACGCAGGCAAGCGCACGGCCGAGGTTGGCAGTAGGGCGAGACACACTCCCTCCCGCCGCACCCGCGCATGCAAACTCAGATAGCGGAAGTGCAGCTGCTCACAGCGATGGTTGAGTGCAGTACATAAAAATACACTCTACGCAGGAGGTGAAGTCAAGTGTGCGCAGGGGGGTGGTAAAGGGGAGTGCAAGAGGATTGAAACGCAAGAGCAAACACATCAAACTCAAGCGCAGCCACAAGCTCGGAAACAGATGGGAGGAGAGCGTTCATCATCACCGTGTGCACAAGCGAAGAGTATATTAGCAAGTCGCCCACATATGAGACCAGCGGCGCGAAGCGCGACAAAAAAAAATGCAAGAGCTCCCGCTATATGATGGCAGTAGAACGAAAAAACCTCCCGCCACAGACTCGCATGCCACCCGCACTGATGTACCTGCTGGGTCACAGGGCAGAGGGTGTAGGCAAGGCAAGCACGCACAGAAGACGGGAATGAAGGAACAACACGACTACGTTTGCACCAGAGGAACAGCACGACACGACCAAGAGAGACGCAGAAGAAACCAACTGAAAGCGGCGAGCGGACAGGTCCTCGTGCAGTCAGCACCAGCGCCAAAAAAAATGTACCTCAGTCACTGGGGATCCACCTCATGGACCACCAGCCAGCTATGTGGGAGATTGAAAGCACACTCTCCTCTCCCTCGCTCCCTCAATGCCCTCTGGACGACCACCCGTGGTACCAACGCCTCCCAACACACACGCACAAGACTAAGCGAGGGGAAGGGCATCAAGAAGGCCGTACCCAGCGAGTGCGGCAGGTCAGCGTGCAGGCTACTGCCGCCTTCAATCCTCCGAAGGAACGTCAGCGAGTAAGCATACCTGTGTGCAGGCAGAGCGACGACAGACAGAGCGGAGGTGGTACTTGTGAGGGGAGGCCCCCCCCGTCCCCCCCCCCCCCCCGCAGCGCGCGCCGCCACGCCACACAACAACGAACGCGCTGCCGTGGACGATACATATGCACGGATGGGCCCAAACCAGCGGGTGGGGGGGGGGACGGGTCCGCAGGCATAGTCATCGCAGTCCAGGCTGGGCCACTCCCCCCCCCCGTCCCCCCCCCCCCCCCACAGCTGCGCCGCCGCGCCACCCAACAACGCACGCGCTGCCGTGGACGATACATATGCGCGGATGGGCCCGAATCACAGGTTCGGGGGGGGGCGGATGCGATGGCACAGTCATCGAAGCCCAAGCTGGGCCACTTCCCCCCCCCCGTCCCCCCCCCCGCCCCCGCCCCGCCCCCCCCCCCCCCGCCCCCCCCGTCCCCCCCCCCCCCCCCCGCCCTGCGCGGCGCGCACGCGTGCTGCGTTGGGGCCAGGCGTGCGGTGGGCTCACGCGCGCGCGCGGGGGGGGACGCTGTCTCGTGACGCCAGCGGCCCGTCTGCCGCACACTGGTTCGGGGATTCCGGCATGGGTGCCATCTGTGTCCATAGCCCATATTCATGCCCATGTTCATGTAGATGTGCATTTCGCTGTACTTTCGGGGCTGTGCGAGGAGTATCCTTCCTAAAAATCGCGCAACCTTCCTTCCATCTTGGGTTACATCCTTCCTTCGACGCCTCGCCCCACCATTTTGTCATGACCTATTACCGCAGGCATCGCGATTGTATCAACCACGTCTACACCCAACTGCTAAATACTCCTCGCTACCGCTGAGGGTATAGGGGATCGGTTTATACGTTGCTCTACGCTGAGCCATAGGCAAGCAGAGAAGACAGTCGTGCACGTCACACAGCCACAACAGAGACAGCAATGGGGATTGGCAGCATGTCAGCTTCCATCATGGGCGCAACCTTTCTCCCCTCTCACCGCCCACTTATACACACTTCCATCATGGGCGCAACCCTTCTCCCCTTCCACCGCCCACTCATACACACGCTCCAGGAAACAACGTGGCACCACCCACCAGCTCTCCCGCCATCGCTGATAAGCCCGCCCCCGCACCGCGCACCTTCCGGCACCCCCCCGCACCCACAAGCTTGCTCCCCCCCGAGCTACGTACCTGGGCGCGCGAGGAGGGTGATCCGGCTTATCTTTCCACGAAAAGGTCTTGACCTGTGAAGGGGAGATGAGGGAGGTGGGGAGTGAAAGAAAGTGAACACAGGGGGGGAAGGACGGGTAAAAAGGGGATGGCCGCAAGATACAAAATAGCTGCAGCACCGCCAGTCGTACGCGAGGACACACTCATGGATGCGTCAGTCGCAGCACAGAACCACCCGGCACCAGCTGGGCAGCACCCCCAATCGCCCCACGGCCCCACCCACTCCGACCCCAAGGGCCATCTCCACCACTTCAAAAAAAAAAAAAAAAAAGAGTACGCCAGGCGCCCAAGCCAGCTGGCAGGGCGGCAACACACCTTGACCGCGTGTCGCTCAACCTGCTCACGCACGCCCGGGGAGCACCGCTCCCCCTCCCCCCCCAAAGCATCCGGTCCTCGAGCAGCGCCAGCAGCAAATACGGCCCGGCGGGTTCAGCTGCAGCGGCGGCGGCGGCAGCGACGCCAGTGCTGCATCTCCGGCAATGGGAGATACAGGGGGCAACGGCCCAGCGCCGCGGCGGAACCCGGCGCGTCCTTGCGTGTAGAGAGCCCCGCCGGCAGTGGCGGGGCGGGAGGCGACCCGCGGCGGCCGGCGGGCGTGCACCCGCGGCCGCGGGCGGGCGCGCACCCACGGCGGCCGTCAACGGCGGGGAGGGTGGCGGCAGTGGCGGCGGCATGCGGGGGAGGCGGCGGCGGTGTCTCCCCCCAGTCCCCCCCCCCCCCCCCCCCGCAGTTCTCCCAGCTGGGGCCACAGAAGGGAGGGGAGGCGGGCCCGTTCACCTGACACAAAAAAAGCGCACCAGGGCAAGACACTGTCAGCGAACACTGGTGGCGCTTGTGCAATTGGAGCCCCAATGACATCTTAGCAGGCAAGGGGGGACTAAAATGAAGATATAGATAGGTCTTCGCGACACGTCTGTATGACCTATGCTGTACCAGGTCATGACAGAAAGCTCACACAGAGGTGACTCACAGGAGCTCCTGATCGCCCCCATGGTCTCACAGGGGTTTTCGGGTCTGAGGACGTTTTCTGCATGTCGCAATTCTTCTCCTGGGAGGTCTTGCCTTCCGCGCACCGCAATTGAGGTCCTCAGAGGATTCGGTTGAGGTCCAGTGGGCCCGCCCCACTGTGCATGCGTCCGCTTCTCGACCATCCATCCAGGCGTACCCGGTTGTCTTGGCTGCCGTGACCACCCAGAACGTGACCCGCCATTGCTATTCTCCACTGTTCCTGCTGAGGGCCAGGTAAAGTGCGCACGTCGACCCTTTTCGCTCGGCTTCGTGCCTCGGGAAGCACACACACGATCGTCACCAGGCGCGTTTTTTCGCTCAAGACGCGCATCAACATCCTTGAGCGCTGTGGGCGCTCCAAATTAAGTTTTGATACGGCCACTGATGCGCATCAGACCTCGCTCAAAGGTGATCAGGTGAGCGAGGCTTCCCAGTCGCAAGTGCGATCTGTGCACCGCCATTTCATCGGCCGCTGCCCTTCGGCGACGGTAAAGAACCTGGGCTGCGAGACAGTCTGTCATCAGGAACCCTCCGTGCGGTGCCTTGAGCCTGCGGGACAGTCCCCCTTTTCAGGGACTCAGGGAGGTGTCTTGGAGTCCCTCTTGGGGGGACCACATAACGCCCTGGGGCACCGCAGCAGTGCCCGTGACCGCCCCGCAGGCGCTCACTGACAGTGGGCCGCCCCTCCTCTGCACAGCCGCAACGTGCACTTCCTCCGCCACCCCCACCACAGCCACAACTGCAACCACCACCCCCACCGTCACCCCTGTCGCCACCGCCACTGCCACGGCCGCCGTGACTGTGACAATGACCACCACCTTCTCCATCACTGCCGTCACCATCATCGTTACTTCCTGCACTCCCTTCTCTCCAACCATCACACCCTCGGCAGCATCGCTAAGTGTCCGACTCCCCTCTACCACTGCTGGCGATCGCGATGAGGGGAGTGGGAGTTGCAGGTCCTTCATCTGCTGGTCGGGGAGCCACACGGGGATGGGGATTCCCAGGTAAGATGCGGGCTTGACGGGGGGGTGGGGAGAGCGGGCGTGCAAGAGGTGTAGAGTGGAGGTGCGGCAGGATGGGCGGGGGACTGCGGAGAAGAGTGCGGGGGGGGATGGTTGGAGTTGGAGGCGGGGGAGATGCGATGGTCGTCGCCATCGCCTTCGACTTGCCGAAGTGACTGCGACTGTGAACGAGCACCTCTACTTATGCGATCCCTGTGGAGGTAGCGGGCTTGTGCTATGACGTGTGTGTACTTTGGTGACGCCTCCTGTGTGCGCTGCCTGTTCAGCTCAGTAATTTGTGATCTTTCTATTTCTATCTCCTCTAGCCTGCTCATTGGGCGGTGAGGGTGCCCATATGGGTACCGCGCCGCCTGCGGAGGCGGGGACGCCGCGCGGCCGTTGGTGGTGGCGCTACACCACTAGTGGGGCGAATAGGTGCCGTACGCCCAGCCTGGTCCTGAATGGCAGCGACTCTGGCTCGATGGCGCCGCGCTGCCGGCAGTGGCGATGGGCTGGCGCTGTTTGTGCGGGGCGCCGTACTACCTGTGGTGATGTAGGGCCGGTGGAGCTCGAGGGCGGCGTCGCGCTGCCGGCCGTGGCCGTGCGCGGCGCCGCCAGCGCGGGAGGGGAGAGCTTTGCTGCCGCAGATGCTGTGGGTGGAGCGGTCTGGGTGGCGGCCGCGCAGAGGCTGTCCGGTCAGGTGCACGAGTCCGTAGCCACCAGAGCTGCACGGGTGCTCCTCTCAAAAATAAAATGCGTATTGTCTATTGGTTCAGCGGAGACTGATCATCCTCGCATCACTTGATGCCGCATCATTGACGAGTCACCATGATGCCGTATCCAAACCTCACGGGAACAGCTCAGTGATACACATCAGGCGCGCTCAGATTGCGCTCAGAAGTGTGTTTCTCATTCAAAAAACGTGACTGATGACGATGGACAGACAGGGAGCACTGTGCGTGACTAACGCTAAAGCGCGGCCACCCCGCCCCGCCTTGACCCACGTCGCCCTACCCCGCGCGCACGCGCGGGTGGGCGGCGGTTACTGTGGCCCCCCCGCGATACGTGCGGGACCGCAGCAGGGCGGGGGAATAGTCGACGGCCCCGGTTGTCCCGCGCGGCAGCGTCAGCGGCGCGGCGGTAGCGGCAGCGGCAGCGACGGCGGCAGCGGCAGAGACAGCGGCGCGGTCCGCAGCAGCCGAGTAGAGCCTTGACGAGGGTGTGGGGCCGAGCGCCCCGCCGGGTAGCCTCGGCCGCGCCGGGCATGTTCCTCTCCATAGCGCTCTCTCTTTTGAAAGCGATCAAGGTCGAGATGAGCGTGCGTCCTTGCCCCTTAAAAACCTATATCTTCAGCCGTGCTCCCCTGCCGCCACCCCGTCCGCCCTCCCCCTCCCCACTAGCGTCAGTGAGCCGGCTGGCACTGGGACCACCACCGCAACAGGCGGCGACACACAAAGCCGTCCACACAGCCAGCGGGCGCTGTGAGAATCGGTGCTCTATCTTTCTACCGATCCTCACCGACCCGCCCGTCCGGGAAGATCTCTCCATAATATACTGCCGCCCACCGGCGGCGGTGGGCAATTACAGTTCCAATTCACACTCCCCATTGCTCCCCATACCCCGATCCGAGTCTTGGCCGTGGGACGGTCCCGCGACCGGCCAGTGTGCTGGAGCCCATACTCCAGTACCGGCAGCGCGGGAGCTGCGGCGCAAGGCGGACAAAGGAAGAGGAAGGCGACGGGAAGAATACCAGCAGCGGGGAAGAGCAGTACCACGAGCGCGACCCATAGGCGCCCGACGCGGACTTTGTCACGCAGGATGAGGCGGGCAGCGGAAGCCAACCCGTAGCGACCGCCGCGCGCAGCGAGGCCGCGCCGTTAGGCTTGGTGAGGCCATCCGAGAGTTGGAGATGCGCCGGTAGCCAGGTCACGGAGGCGAGGGTGCCAACACGAAGATGGTCGCGCGAGTCGGCAATGGCCGCACGGACCTCTTTAGAGCCCGTGGCCGACGACGACGTCAGGGAGTCTTAGAGCGACCGTGAGTCGATAAACGCGTGCAAGGACAGACCCTCCCCGCGCGGCCAAGCAGCAGAAGGCCCGCGACGTCCGCGACGACCAAGGCGACGAGAGGCCCTTAGAGAAGACTGAAGGCCTCCGCTGCAAAAGAACTGGGCGTTACACGACGCTGGCGGTGAGAGCCCCAGGCCACAAGGTGAGCATTGGCCCCGTCAGCGATTGAGGCGGCGGCACCGCGAGCCGCGACTACCCCGGCGGCCTGGCCAAGAAAGAAGGAGAAGCCAGTCTGCGCCAAGGTAGACCGCAGGCTGACGTCAGAGGAGTCTGTGAACAGGTAGAGGCAGACTCCCGGACCCGCAGGCCGCATGCAAAGGCCCATGTCCCGGGAGCAGCGCGCCGACACAATAAGCTTGTTTGCGCGGACAAGGTCGGCCACCAATGCGTGCCTAAAGTGGCGAGCGAGGACGGCAGCACCACACGCCAGGTGCGGCAGGGCCTGACCGGCAGCCCACAGCAGGACTCCAGTTGCTCGTCGGTCGAGCGTCAGCTCGTCAGTGGTTACAGCAGCACTGAGGGTGTACGCACGTGTGACCGGCACAGGGATGTCATCGATGCTGTCGACGTACGCCTGCTGGTTGATTCAGACGCTGGCCGTTTGAGAGCCCGAGCCCGCCGAAAAAGAGATGGCCAGTCCAGTGAAGGCAAACGTGCCGAACTCCACGGGACCCACAGAAAACGCCGCCTTGAGCTCGCGCTCAAAGAGCGCCAAACCCGCCGGCGAGCCGCCGTAAAGAAAGTCGTCGACATGGACCGCCACCGCGAGGATGACGCGACCCCCTTGCAGGAGAACGAAAAGGCCAGCGTCGCCGGCGGCCCGCTCGGCGCCGATCTTGCGCAGGAGGGCGTAGACGCGCTCTGCCCACATACGAGGGGCGTCCACCAGTCCGTAGACGCACTTGGCGAGCTGCCAGATGACCCCCGGAGGCACTTCGGCCTCTGAAGGAGGGCGGACAAAGACGGGGCGCAGGCGGTCAATGAGCATGCCCTGTAGGAACGCCGTAGAGACGTCAACCGTATGGGGCACCCACCCGTTGGTTGCCAAGGGGATGAGGAGGAGGCGGACGGTGGAGTGCGAGACCTTAGGCGAGAAGCTGTCGACCTTGTCCTTGTCGGCCTCTTCGTTGCCGCGCGCACAGAGGCGCGCCTTAAGCCGAGGAAGCAGGCCTGGGAGAGCGGCGGGCTTCGCGTTCAGAACCCAGTGAGTGCTCAAAACGCGCTGCCCAGTAAAGGGGACCTCCGTGTACGCCCCTTGCATTATCCAGGCCAGCAGCTCGGCCTTCTTGGCCTGGTCAAATCGAGTGCCGGCCACGGATGCTGCCACCTCGGTACGCGCGCGCATCTCGCGGCGGGTAACCAGGACGGAGTGCGTAATGAGTGCCTCGTAGCCCTCGTCCCGCTTGGCTCACGCGACGAGAGTGGCAGGCACGGCACGTGCCGCAATGTCCGCCGTGTCAGCCGCGTCGGCAAGCAGCCGACCCTGCGTAACGAGACACGCTGGCGCGTCAGCGGGGGTAGTGGCGCGACCGACACCGTCGACGACCAGGGCCACAGCCGCCGCAGCGGGAACAGGCGTAGCGGCCGGCGCAGAGCCGGGAGGCGCAGCGGCCTGTCGAAGAGCAGAGAGCGCCGCGCCGACAACACCCGTGTCCGCGGCTGGTGAGGGAGCAGGATCAGGCCCGTGGAATGGCTGAACATCTGAGGCGTTTCGCGTCTTGTAAGCGCCACCATGGCGCACCCGCACCACCCGCCCGTCTTGGGAGACAACCACTGCGGGCCCGTGCATGCCGCAACGCAGTGTCGACTGCGACTGCTCCCAGTAGCGCACGACGCCTCCCGGCTGGTAGACACGGCCAGGGTCCCCAGGGACTCGGCGGTTGAGTGCGCGACGAACGGACTGGCTGGCTTCGGCGCGGGAGAAGGCGGCGCGGGACGCCGCCAGCATGGCCACTGTCCTGGCCAAGTCCTCCTGCTTGGGTAGGTGGCCGGCCTGCATGGCCGGCATTGCGTCGGAGAGCGCCGATGGCACACGAGGCTGCGACCCCGTGGCCAGCTGGAATAGCGAGGCACACCCGTGCACCGACAGAGAGTTCTTAGCGAAGCAGGCGTGGTCCTGAAGCTCTTGGAAACTTGCCGAAGGGTAGTCGGCGGCGAGACAGACGACCATGTGTTTGACGACACCGTTGTGTCGTTCACAGATGCCGCTGCTCCAAGCAGACTGGGCAGCCGGGACGTACACCGCAATGTTGAACCGCTCGGCGAAGATGCGCAGGAGAGAGTTGTGAAACTCTCTGCCCGGATCCATAAGGAGGCAACGGGCGGCGCCGTACACGCACACCCAAGGCGACAGCAAAGCACGGACAATTGTCGTAGCCTCCTCGTCGCCCACAATGACGCACCGGGAAAGGCGCGTGCCGAGGTCTACGGCATGGAGAAACTGGCCACGACCGGCAAGCTCAGCGAGGTCGATGGCCAGTGTGTCATTAAACGCG
Source organism: Pyropia yezoensis (assembly GCA_009829735.1). Taxonomy (NCBI): domain Eukaryota; phylum Rhodophyta; class Bangiophyceae; order Bangiales; family Bangiaceae; genus Pyropia; species Pyropia yezoensis. The sequence goes on along the minus strand of CM020618.1, from coordinate 13,013,854 downwards.
GAACGACGAGGCGTGGTGACCACCGAGCGGAGGGGTCGGGAGCGGGTCGCCCGACACACATCGCAGGTGTCCGTCACCCGCTGGACGGCTTGGGACAGACCAGGTGACATACAGCCGGCGTCCTTAAGCAGCTGCAGAAGGCGCTCGGCACCTGGATGAGCATACGTGCGGTGAAGACGAGACAGGACCGTAGGAAGATTCGGCCCTGCAGCAAGTTACTGGGTGGAGTCAGTGCCACGCAGAGCGGCGCGCGCGTTGGGCGGAGACATCTCCTCGGACGGCCGTACAGGCTCCGGGACGCCCTCCGCTGCGGCGTCAACTGACGCCGGCGGGCGGCCAGGGGCAGTGCCAGCGGACACGGAGCTCAGCTGGGCCGTGGGGCTGGTTGGTGGAGGGTCCTTGTGCGGGGCGGACGGCGCTGAGCATTGCCGGTCAGCCGACGCTCGGGTAGTCACAGTCAATGTTGACTTAGGTGACGGCGGGGACAGGTTCAACGTGAGGTGACCCGTGGCGTTCACAGGGAGACGGACGGTCACCCGGCTGTCCTTGAGGAAGAGCATGTTGTCCTCAAAGTCGATGACACCGCGCGCAGAGACTAAGGCCGGTCGGCTGAACAGCAGCGGCAGCCCGCCCGGAACTACGTAAGTCCTGAGCTGCCTCATAGCCCCGTTGAGAGAGATAGGGATGACGTAGTGCCGCTCGGACAAAGTTGTGCGGTGATCGCCAAACCGGAAGTTGACAGACGCAGGCGCGGTCGTCACCCAGGCTTGAAGCGAAGGGTGCAGATGGTTGACGTACGTCTGGAGCCAGTCAGCCGCGGCGACGGTTGCCGTCGCGCCAGGATCCACGATGGCGTCACCAACGGCACAGACGGACGCGTTCAGGACAGTCTCGCTAGCGGAGGCATGTGAGACCAGAATGGGGCAGTCCGCCCAAACAGGAGCCGGGTCAACCGGCGCATCGACAGCGGCGGCGAGCATGACCCGATGAGGGTTGGCCGCAGCAGCCCCCTGGCCACGAGCAGGAGCCATGGCACCGGCAGGACCCCCCGCTGCAGCAGGCGCAACGGCCGCCGCCTCGGCGGGCACAGAGGCGGGCCCATCAATTGCGGGAGGGGGCGCTGGGGCCGCGGCATCGTCCCGCCGTGGTCGGTCCGGACAGTTAAACCGGACGTGTCCGGGCTCATGGCACTGCCAGCAAATAATGAGACCCCCTGCACGACGGCGCTGCTCCCCGGCAGCGACCATTGCGGCATGCTCAGCCGTCGTGAGGGTGATGGAAGGCGTGGTGCCTGACCAAGACGCAGGTCTGACAACGCCGTGAAGCCGACACAGCGCCGCGACCGTCTCGGCTACGGATGGGTTGTTGGGCACAGCAGCCGAGGAGTTAGCGGTGACCTGGACCACGACTTGCTGCTCGTGCGACAGGCCGGCGTTCCGCAATATGAGGCCGCGTAGGTACTGGTCCGGAAGAGCACCGCCAGACGTGGCACAGCGGATGGCCGCCGTGCGGAACTCGACAATGTAGGCAGACATGGTGCCGCTCCCGCGCGTACACGCGTGTAGGGCTTCCGAAGCCCAGTCGAGCTTGACGGACGCTGGCGCGTCAAAGCTCTCACGCAGGTGGTGAAGACGCGCAATGGCTCCAACAACAGAGAAGAGCGTTGAATCGGGAACCTGCTGCGCGCTCTCAGCGGCCAGCCCGGTCAAGGACAGTAGAAGAGCACCGCCATGTTGTTAGGCGGGAAGATTGCACGTGTGTAGCCACACGCGAGTGCGGCGCTGGTAGGCCGAAAAACCGTCGGGCCCGCCTCAAGCGGGAGCCGAGACGGACGTATGAGAAACCGACCGGCTACCAGCATCGGGAGCGGGTGGCGCCGGCACAGGCCAGGTCCCCTTCAAGCCCACGCCACCGGCCCCACCCCAAGGTGCCCAGCCGGGACCGCCGCCCCAATGGTGGTCGCCACCACCGACGGCTCTCAGGGGGGCGTGGCCAGCCCAAGAAGTAGACGGCCACGGAATGGCACCACCGTGACTACCGCCCCCCCAAGGGGCGGCAGCTCCATACGGTGCACCGCCGCACGGTGCACCCGCGTGCGAAGCACCCCCGTAAGGATGACTATGTCCACTGGGAGACGGGAGGTGCACGGCAGCGTGTCCAGCCACCGCAGACGGACGAGGACCGCCGTGGACATGGCCGTCGGGAGACCATGCCGGTGGGGATGCGACGGGGAGTACACTTGAGGTAGGAGAAGATGCGCCAAGCGTAGACGGGACGTGCGTCTGGGCGCCGCTGGGCAGACCGGGAAGGCCACCACCAATCACACGTAGAGCACGCACAGGCTCCGGCGGCGCGGGAGCGCGGGCATCGACGCTTGGTGCAGGCGGCGGCGCCGCGACGGGAGGGGGTTCACGTCTAAGCGCCGAGTCCGTGTCCCACAGCCCACCAACATCAGAGCTGTCCAAGGACGCGGCGGGGGAAGCCGACGGACGCGGGGGCACCGAAAAGGAAAGCCCCACGGGTGTGGACGGTACACGCGCCACCGCGGGCACGACGGCCGGTGCCGGGTGAGAAGAGCAAGTGGCTTGACCGTCACTACGGGGAGGGCGCGGCGGCAGAGAAGCGGCGTCGGCCGCCACGACCTTGGCAGCAGTGAGAGCGGCCGACGGTAGGTCCACAGGAGAAAGTCTCAGCGACAGCATCTGAACGACCCGGCGTTGATTGATGTCGGCGGGGCTCATCGGCCAGTACTGACCCCCCTGCAGGGCCCACCCGGGGACAGGGACACGGCGCGTCGCCAGGGCCGCCCGGGTCAGCCTGCGCCGCGTGCGTTCGTCAGGCGCCGTGGCAGCATCGTAGGAGAGCTGCAGGCGTTCCATCTCAGCTTGGAGGGCGGCCGCCCGACGAGCCTCGGCACCAGCGGCACGGCTCACGCCAAGCCCATGGTCGGCGGCGACGTGGAGAGCTGTCTCCGCCTGCAGCACATCTTGATCTGAGAACAACGTCCGCTCAACAGAGGGCTTATCCGCCTGGGCAGGAGGCTCGGTGGAGGAGTTCGACGATGACGGCATGGCAGCCGGGAGGGAGATCAGGAGGAAGGAGGGGGGGGGAAACAGCAGGAAGGCACGTGTAGAACCGAACAAGAACCGCCGGGCACCCCAGGCACGGCAACAGCACCCCTAGGTGCTCAATACGGACCGCTCCCAGCGGACCGCCTGAGGAAGAAAGAGCAGCAGAGAGTGAGGAAGCTACCATGTGAGAAACGGTGCTCTATCTTCCTACCGATCCTCAATGACCCGTCCGTCCGGGCAGATCTCTCTATAACACACTGGCGCCCACCGGCGGCGGTGGACAATTACAGTCCCAATTCACAGGCGCGGCGGCCGCCTGGTAGGCTGTCCCCCCGCACCGCCCCCACGGCCCCACCTGCCCTGCCTGAAGGGCTGACCGCTGGCTTCGCCAGACCCGGGATTGGCGATCCCATTGGCTCGTCTCATCCCGGATCGGATCCGGACTCAGTTGACAGTACTGTGCCAGTGTAATAGGAGTCCCCACCAGAAATGAGCCCTTGTCCTTTTGATGCCACTACGAACAGCACAGAGAAACGAAACCCATCCCATCCCATCCTGCAATCCTCGGACAGCTTGTGTGGCGGGAAGTTGTACGCAAGGACGCCAGGATGGCCGTCTCGACCGTTCCGCGTGCTAGTCGCGGCCGTCACCGGCGTGCGCCGCGCTCCATCCTCGCTCTCGTCTGGGTGCTCCCTCAGCTCACCCGGACTGCGGCACTCACCATCGTTGCTCTCGCCTGGGTGGTCCCTCTCCTTGTCCACGCCGCTTGTGGCATCCTACTTTGCCCACGCGGCTCGTGAAGCTATGGCGCGGGGGGTCCGACGCTCTGCTCGCACTGCCGGCCTGGAAGTCCCTGTCGTCCCTGTCGCACCCGGCGCTCCTATTGACGGTTCCGCGCCGACTCGAAGCCGTAACCCACCTTGCATTCCCGCAGCAGCCCGTGTAAGTACTCTTCCCAGTGCCGCCCCTCCCTCTCGCAGCGGCGATGGTGGCAACGCTACCTCTCCTGCAGCCGCCGGACGCCCTCTTGGACGGGCTGTTCCTCCTCCTCGCGCGCCCTCCAACACTCGTAGAGGTAGGACCCCTGATGGAGCTGGCCGACCCCCTCGCGGGCGGACCGTACTTCCTCGCCGCGCACCCCCCCGCACCGGTGTTGTGGCGCCTCTTGCGAGTCGTGTTTCCCAGCTTGGGGAAGCTGTCCTTCCACTGGATGACCCGACTCCCTATCAAATTGCACCTATCCCGTCGACAAGCGGCCTTCCCTCTACTCTCGTACGTGCTGCGCCCCGGCCAGTTAGGGCTCGTCCTGACGCAGGCCGAGCTGCTGCGGCTCGGGGCACACCGGCTATCAACACGAGGACTGCACGTGACGGGAGCCGTGTCACACCGGATGGGATGGAGGAGTACATGAAGGACTCCATGGACACGTGGACGGAGATGGATGGCACCGGTGTATCTGTCCCCGCAGTGTGCCCCTACCTGGCGTCTGTGTCCCTCGCGCTCCTCCAAAGCCCTGACACACATCGTTTGGAGATGCTTTCCCTGTGCGAGGAGCGGGCTCTTCCCGTTGATGCGAATGCGTCTAAGGCCGTTTTGCGCTCCAGGCTCGTGGCGTTCAACCTGTCAACGCGCAGTGTGTGGTTCGCCCGTGTGCAGCTGCTCGCCAAGCACGTCTGCAAGGATGCCCTGGTGGGCAGGTCGCACATGCTCCCGTTCCAGGCGGCCATTGCCCACGGCGCGTCTGTGCCAGCATCAGTTAAGGCGCCATCGATGATATCTCAGGACCCCCCCCGTCTGTCTTGGGTCCCCGATTTGTCATCTGGAGCCTCTCCCCCCACAGCCGTAGGCCCGTTTTCGGCAACGTTGACTGCTGCGCCCTCTGAGAACCGGCCGAGTGACCGCGGTGAACTGCCGAATTCTTCCCCGTCTCCTCTACCACCGCGGCCGCCTGCGCTACCAATGCCAACGCCTCCTTGCTCTGGCGGCTCCGTGCGACCTTCTCATGGACAGCGAACGCCGACGGCCCTTCGGTTCTCCACCCCTTCGATGTCATCGTTCTGTCCTGAGGGGTCACGTGGAGGGGACACGGGCACGGCTAGTCCAGCACAGTTTGCCTTCCAACTGGCACGGAGGCTCCACGAGCGCGACGTGCTGACACAGCGGCAGGAGTCTGCGGTGTCTTCCGGTCTGGAGGTTCTGCACTCGGCTGTTGCGAGCTTGGGAGGCGTGCAGCAGTCAGCGGCATACTCGCAGACGGTGCAGCTAACGAGAATGGAGAACACGCTGGTGGGTCTTGAGCGAGCGAGAACAGGGGCAATAGCGCGCGCTCGCTCTAGTCAACCTGAGACAACTCTTCCCAGTAACAAGCGGCCCAAGCGTGGGAGTGCTCGAGCTATTGAGCGGCTGACGGAGGAGTCCACGCTTCCGTCCACTCCTGGTCAAAGTTTTGGAGGTGGTTCTGCGCTTACCTCGAACGCGCGTGACCCGGATACGCTTGATGCGCCGACTCAATCTGCGAAGCTGTCATTCATCCCCCTCGTGCACGGCCTGTTCTTGGAGGCAGAGTTCCTGAGCGACACAATGGTGACTGCTCCTTTGTTTTCCCAGATCACGTACATCTTGCGCCTCGCTCACGTGTCAGCCCGTGAGCCGGGCATCTTTGGATCGCACGCTGTGAAGAGGCTGCACGGCGTCGCGCAGGGGCGGGTGGAGGTGGCCGCCGCCGCTTGCGGTGAGCCGACGGCCGTGATCCTGGAGAAGGCGGCCAAGAGTGAGAACGTCACTGCCAACAAGGCCGACATCTACGTGTGTATCCTGTGGTGGGTACACTCTGTCCTGCCAGAGAAGCTCGGAGTCGCGCCGGAAGCGGCAACGGCAGATGTCATGAGAGCCACCTCCCTCTCTTCTTCCGACTGTGACAAGCTGTCGGCAGCTCTTGACAAGAAAGCAGAATTCTTGTCGAAGGCAGCCTTCAAAGTCCCCGCAAAGATGACGTACAGTGCCTTGCGGATGGTGCTCAACAAGCTTGCCGTGCACGGCCGCGCTGTATCCAAGGTCGAGCAGATTTTATCCTCGTCACCGTTCAAAGAGCGCCTCGCAGTAACAATCAAGAATGGTATAAAACTCGATCCTTTCAGACACGTGTCAATATCCCTCGGGGGAAAGGGGCAGGTAACACAAAGAGGGGAACTACGAAAATGGTATGCATGTTGCCTCACGTGCCTGCTCGCAGAGCAAACAGATACGCACGGTAGTGCACACGGGGAAGAGGAAAGCAAACGCGCAGTTGTCTTTTTCCTGAGGGCGCGGGCCAAGGGCGCCTCGCTGTCCCTCTTAATGTGCATCTGGGGGAGCCTCGGCACGTTGGCCAGGTAGCCCCCCCATAACCCCGAGTGGCCCCGACCCGAGTCTAACCTCGTCAGGTCGGGGGCCACTATCACTACTAATTCTATTCCCACTCACTAATCTCACACTCAATTTCTCTCAAATCAAGTCCCTCACAAGTATGCAAAAACCCATCAGCAGTCCCTCTCTCACGTGTGGATAGCGTAGTCCACCGCATCCCAGTGCCGGGCACGGGCCACGGCCGCCAACCATCACCACACGGCGGGCGTGTTCTGGCACCTGGTGCCCTCAGGTTGTAGTCCCGGGTCGGCGCCAAGTCGGGGCCAGGGATGCTACATAGCTCCCTCCCTAGTCCGGCACGTCCTCGGGCCGAACCAGGTGCCACCGTGCACAGCCTCGAGCACGTCCACACCGGTGCCGAGGTCGAGCGTCTTCACCCCGGTCACGATCACCTGCTCCGATTCTGTCCCCCCCCCCTTTCTCCTTCACCTTGGCCCTCTCGTTCCCCCGGAGTCTGGACGTCATGTCCAGTTCCGAGATCCAAGCTGGGCCCGTGGTTCCGGCGGCGAGTGTTGCGGAGGAGAACTCGGGTAGTCGCGCCCCTCTCCTGCCTCCGGTTCCTCGGGTGTCGGTGTCGGTTGCCATGGCGGGGACGGATCGGGTTCCCCCGGCTTCTGCGTTGCAGCCGGTCGAGACCCCCCCGGTGGGTCTCCCGGAGATGCTTCTTGGGCAGGACCCTCTGGCGGGCCGGCGCTTCTCCACGGTGGTCGGCAACGCCAGCGCGGCCCAGTGCCAACAGGACTACTTGGACATCTGGCGCAAGGAACTCCAGCGCGGGGTCTTGACCGAGATGGACAAGACTCGTCTTCATACGGCGGACCAGATGCGCCTGGCACAAGACCGCTCCCAGAGCTTCTCGGGTTCCTCTTGGGTTGCTTGCCTGGAGGATCTCCCCTTCGCGCTGGTGCTGGATCTACCCTTGAGCGAGCGTCGCGTGTCCGCGTCCGTTCTCCGGTGGCCAGAGGAGGAAGGGTGCGTCCACCGGGCGCTCAAGGTCTGGGACGAGGCGCTCAAGAGGTCGGGGAGCCTGAACTGCGACCCCCATTCGAGCATGGTCGCCCTGGAGCCGCCTTTCCTGACCCGAAAATACTCCAAGTTGTCGCCGGCACGGGAGCAAGGTGAGCGACGCGGCCGTCAGCGTGACTTCCTCGTGAGCTGCAACCATCAGGAGTTCTGGAAGCTGGACAAGGCTAACCGGGCGGCGTACTACCCCAAGGTCATCCCGCAGCAGCAGGAAATCGAGATCCCGGTCGGGTTTGCTCCTTCCAGCATCCCCTTCACCTGGTACTTCTTGGACGCCTTGACCCAGGCGTCGATCAAGGGCTTCTTCCACTCGATCCCGTACATGATGTACACGTCCGAGATGACAGTCTTGGCGGCCAACCACTGGCTTCACGAGGTCTTGGTGTCCAACAGGCTTTGGTTTCTCCCTGACCTCCTGATGGTCTGGATTGTCGACAAGTTGACCGTCGACTTCCTGTGCAGCCAGGACGAGGAGTACAAGGAGCTCTTCCAGGCGGTGATTGACTTTCGGCGTCGGCTGCCGGTGCATGACCGGAGCTCCTTGAACGCGATTGCCGACCAGACCAGCCCGCGTCGGGATGGCTCCGGTTGGGTGCAGGTGGTCTACCAGTCTTCTCCGGCCAAGGTGCAGTTAGCGACACCGCTTCCGGCGTGGTCGCAGCTAGGCAGCTTTCCTGCTCCGGTCGCCCTCGATCTTCTGCCAACTTGGCCGCCGGTGCAAGAGTCGGGATGGGCCGCGGCGGTCGGTCGGGCGTCTGCGGCGATTCCGCTTGCTCCTGTTGCACCTGTCGTCCCGGTGGCTTCGCCTGGACCGTCGCCGGCGCGTTTGCGTTCCGCTCCGTCTGTGCCGGTGCTTCAAGCTCCTCCGGCACCACGCTTGTCTGCAGCGAGTCTGGGGGTGGCTGCGCGGTCGCCGACTACTCCGGCCGCTCTGCCTCGGGCGCCTTCTTCAAACGTTGGCGGCCCTGTGCCTCCGCTGGAGTTGGGGACTCCGGTTTCTGGGGCTGTTGTGGACCGTCCGGTAGTGGCATCCTCGGGGCGGTTCGAGATCCCGGCGCCGACTCTGCGCCTTACCCGCTTCCGGGTGCCTGACTGGTACCTGAACAAAGGTGGCCCGACATGCGACCAGTACGACGTCGGTATGATTGAAGACCAGCTCGGTCGTCTTCCGGTGCAGGTTGGGGGCGTCGGGTCTTCCCTGGTGCTGGGCACTTACGCCAGCGTCTTGAACAACGTGGTTGACCGGGTGTTTGCTTGCGCGGACAGCGGCCAGATGTCGAGCAGCCCGGTGGTTGGCGAACTTCTGGCGACTTTGACGCGGCATGGCTTGGCCCAGCAGTGGTCTGAGACCTTCACTGGCTTCCAGGGGCGCCGACAGGCATATCTGGATGAGCGGGAGCCCCCGGCAACTACCGGTACTACTCCGATGGCGTCATACCGGGATGCACCGCGCCCAACGCACTACGTCATCCCGCCTTCCTCCGGTTCCCGTCGTGCCGCGGAAGCAGCGCTGGAGGTCACTCCCGCGGCTCAGCGTCTGCGCCGGGAGTAGTAGTTGGAGGCAAGGAGGGTGAGGGTCTTGGGAGAAGCGAGGAGGGAAGAGGCGGAGAGAAGGGTTGCCCGAGCGGGTGCTTGTTTTCCTTGATTGTTCCTTGCTTGTATTGCGTGTTCTCCGAGATATACCCGTTCCCTTCTTCTCAATCCTCTTGTTCCGCATCCGTTGCGGATGAGCTCGGCTCGTCCCGAGGGTCTTGGTTGGCCCCATCCTCTTGGTCCTCCTCCGAGTCCGACTCCAGAATCTTGCCGGCTCTGGCCACTGGAGTGCCCTCAATCCCGTTCCGTCGCGTGTAGGCACAGACATCCGCGATGGGTAGCCGGTTCGAGGGTTCCCAGGTATCATCTGCCGGGTTAAAACCGAACCAGCGTACTCGCAGGTACAAGCGCCCGTCTCTCCAGGCATGGTCGACAAACTTGACGTAGACATATTCCCGACCTTCTTCTTGGGATAGCCAGGGTACTGCGGCCCGCTTGCGCCGGGTCAAGTCCCGTTCGCTTGGCGGTGGAGCTCGGGTGACATGGTCGCTGCTCACGCGGTACGGGGAGCCATCCACGTCTAGAAGAAAGGTCCAACCGTCCGTATTCAGGATCTCATAAGGTCCATCCGTCTTAGAGTCCAGCTTCCCCCGGGTCTTGCTATGGTTGTCCACAAAAACCCAGTCGCCACCACCCAGTTCCTTGTTCTTTTCCCGAACGCCGTTTTCATAGCCCCGCTTGTATCGCTCCTGGGTCTTCGATATTGACTCCTTGACTCTGGGGAGCAGGAGCTTCAGTTGTTCCAGGAACTCATCCTTTGCCTTGGGACCTGACTTCAGTGCAGGCTGGAGACCGTCTGGTATTCTTTCCAGGGAGAAATTGGTCAGCCGCCTTGGGGTGACGAAGTCGAGTGGAGCAACCCCCGTTGTCCGGTGAACTCGGGAGTTGTAGGCTAGAGTGAGGACAGCCAGGAGCTCATCCTAGTCTTCTTGGTGCTCCTCCACGTAGTGCCGTAGCATATCCACTAGGGTCCGGTTGAATCGTTCCACCTGGCCGTTCGTTTGAGGGTGGTACGTCGTGGTGAACAAGTTCTTGATGCCCATCAGGTCACAGACTCCTTGGAAGAACAGGGATGCAAACTGGGGGCCATTCTCTGTTAAGATGAAGTCTGGAGGGCCGTAGGCAGCTATCCAGTACTCGCAGAAGGCTGACGTGACATCCAGAGCCGTAATGGTCCTCAGCGGGATTGCTCGAGTGAACTTGGAGAACCGGTCACAAATGATGAGGAGGTATATGTTGCTGCTGGATGTTTCAGGTAGGGGCCCCAGGATGTCCATGCTTAAGCTTGCAAAGGGCTCCGCCGCAGGGAATAGGCGTAGCTTAGAAGTCTTCTTCCTCTGGGACAACCGGTTCCTTGCACACGAAACACAAGCCTCCAGGTGCTTATGGACGTCACTGGCCATGGTTTCCCAGGAATAGTGTCGTCGCATTGAAGCATACATCCGATTGATGCCAGGATGTCCGGCCTGGGGAGACGAGTGCTCCAGGCGTAGGATGTCAGCTCGCAGACTTCGGGGTACGTAGACTTGAGTTGCCCCATCGAAGGGTGACACCCGTACCAGGAGTCCGTCCGTAGACTCGGAGAAACGACTGTTCCAGTTCAGGTCCATTTGGTGGCGAAGCTCCAAGCATTGAGGATCCGTCAGTTGTGCCTCCAGCATCCGGTGAATGGTCACCGGTTGATGAGCTTCAGGTGTCTCATACAGGGGAGCATGCCAGCCACGTCCAACATTCGGGAGGATGAAGCAAGGTATTTCCTCCGGGATAGGACCGGTATCGGCTGCAGGAGTCTCCAGCCGGGACATGGTGTCGGCGCAGTGGTGCTCCCTCCCTGCTCTGGTGCACACCTTGTACTTGAACTCCGAAAGGCGTAGGCGCCACCGGGCGACCCTTCCTTGACTGCTGTCCATACATAGCAGCCACCTTAGGCTGGCGTGGTCCGTCCGGATGAGGAACTCTTGTCCTTCAAGATATGGACGTAACAGGAAGCAAGCCCAGACGACTGCCAAGCACTCGCGCTCGGTCGTGGAATAGTTCTTCTCAGCTGGAGTCAAGACGCGACTGCAGTAGCCTATCGGGAGAAAGTGCCCATCAGGTTGCTGCTGAAGTAGAGAGCACCCCACCTGGACGCCACAGGCATCAGTCTCCAGAACAAACTGGCCCTCCCGCTTGGGTAACGCCAGTACTGGAGTGGTGGTCAGGCGCTTCTTGAGCTCTTCGAAGGCCACGGTCTGCTTCTCGTCGAACACGGGGAGTTGTGCGGGAAGCTTCTTGCTGGTGAGCTTGGTCAATGGCCGGGCAATCAGAGCATAGTCCCGTACGAACCGGCGGTAGACGTTGCACATACCCAGGAAGCTCTTGAGTTCCGTCTGGGTTTTAGGTTGCCGTGCATGCCGGAGGGCCTTGATGTTCTTCTCATTGACTCCGAGCTCCCCCGGACTCAGCACGTGCGCCAGGTACTCCACCTCAGTCTCAAACAGGTGGCCCTTCTCGGCCTTGAGGGTAACTCCAGCCTTGGACAGGAGGGCCAGGACCTCTCGAAGGTGCTCCAGGTGTTCCGCTGGGGTCTTGGAGAAAACGATAATGTCGTCCAGGTAGACCAAACATGTTCTCCACCTTAGCCCCGACAGGATGATGTCGATGGGTCTTTGGAAAGTGGCCGGAGCATTGGTGAGACCAAAAGGAAGACGCTTGCACCGGAATAGTCCCAGGTGGCACGTGAAGGTGGTCTTGTCCTTGTCCTCGTCAGCCAGAGGGATCTGCCAGTAACCGGCATCACAATCCAGCGTCGAGAAGAGGGTGGCATCACCAAGAAAGTCGAGGCAATCATCCATCCGGGGTATCGGGTGTACATCCTGACGGTCATCTCGTTCAGGCGCCTGTAGTCAACGCTGAAACGGAAGTGACCGCCGGTTTTCGGGACGACTACCACCGGGAAGGCCCACTCGCCATCAGACGGCTCGATAACATCCATCTTGAGCATCTTGTTAACCTGCTTCTCAATCTCATCCTGGCGATGAGGTCCAGCCCGGTATGGTAGCAGGTGTACTGGCTTAGCTTCCGGCTTGAGTTGAATCCGGTGTAGAGTGGCGTCCATCTTGCCCAGCTCTCCCGACCACAGGTGCCGATATTCCTGGAGAAGCTTCTCCAGTGCCTCCTTCAAGTCGGGAGGGACATTTTCTTGCTTGACCTTCGGCATCCCGGGTGGTGCTTGTTCGGGATTCGGAGTAGCGCTGCAGCCTGCTCTTGTTTCGGAGGTACGTCTAAGGCCGTCAAGTTGGATGCCAGTTCTTGTTGCAGGTTCAGGAGGTCTTCCTTGCTCATATCACGGGCGGATCCCCGGTAAGGCTCTGCTGTACCAACTCGGGTGCCCTTGGCGAGGGTTATTGGCTTCCGGCTCACGTTGACGATCAGCACCGGGAACGGGGTGTGCCTTTCTACCTTCTTGTGATGTCCGTGGGCCAAGTATAACCGGTGTTTCGCCAGAAATTTTTACGTCCGTAGATCAGGCATTGACCTGCAATCCGGGTCGTTACTTTAACCTTGGTCTCCGAGCGAGGAGGTGGAGCACCGGTTTGAAGAGAGTCAAGGTAGAGGGTGGGATGCGTTCCCTCTTGTTCTTGGCTACACGAACTTTGGTGTCCAGATGCTCCAATACCGGTGACACAAACCCATGGTTGAACTGCACCTTCCCTTCTCCGGGTAGGATGCTCTTGACATGCTGCTTCTGGAAGTCCCAGCCTAGGATGAGGGGGACTGATAGGGTCTTGACTACTAGAAAGGGAAAAAGCATTGGTTCATTGTTGACATAGATGGCGACAGGAAGGCGGCCAAGCGGTCGTAGGGTTTGACCCGAAGCGTCGACGATATGGGTCCGGGTAGGCGCTCTCCAGGCATGTCGACGCCAGCCCGGAGGTAACAGGTTCTCAGTGATGACGCTTGGTCCGGCTCCCGTGTCAACCACCGGCGTAACAGCTTGGGGGAGGCTATCCCCCACACGCATACGAGCATTAATCTTGAGGTCTTCCTTACGCAGGACGAGCAAGGTCCCCTTGAACAAACAGGGTGTCCAGGCGGCTACCAGTTGAGCAGGGTAACTGCCGTCCTTTCTCCCGGAACGCAAGGGGAGAACGGTAAAGTACCCTGCCGTCGGAGATTCGGGAAGACACTTGGGGAGAGCGCCTGCCCTACTCGTTTCCCGGGTCCGAGGAGTCCTTAGAGGTTTCGGTCTCCAGGTCAAAGTCCGTAGGAGCTTCCCTTGCAGAGCCTCCGTGATGCTCTGTAAGGTTGCCACTCGGATTGCATGTACCTGTGCCTTGTCCATCTTGGAGGGTGCCCGCCGGTCAGCCAAGTTGACCGCCTTTGCAAACACCAGTCCTTGACGCTTGAGCTTCTCCTGGAGATCCTTGGGAATGGTCGGGCACTGGTAGGACATGTGTCCTCCTTCTGGCACAGCCAACAAGACCGGAACCGCTGGTTCTTGACCTGCTTGGGGGCGACCAGGGAAGGTTGCTCCTTAGAAACGAAGCCGCCCCACTTGTCCTCTGACCCCACGGGTGAGGCCTCGCCAACTGCGAGTACCGGTACAGGGCTATCACCTCCCTTATACTTGTCGGGTCCGGGACGAACTCGCGACAACGGCTTGGGAGTTGATACCATGGGAGCTTGGAGGGCCTTGGCTTGCCGGTACTTGCCCTGCGTGTAGGCCATCAACTGCTGGAAGGTATGCTCTTGATGTTCCTGGTTGTAGTTCTCCGCATCCACTTGAAGATATTCAGGAAGCCCTTCCGAGAAGATCATCTTGAGCCTGTCCTCAGGGTAAACGTTGCCACAAGCATCGCTCATCTCCCGGACACGACGGGCGAACGCCTCTGGAGTCTTTTGTCTTTCCATGGTTGCCCGGTTCAGCCTGCCGACTGCTTTACGCAGAGAGTCCGCGTCAGCGTAGTTGGACAGGAGCCAGTTGACCGCGTCCGGATAACTCGCGACGGTACGTCCGACAATGTGTCCGGCAGAGTCTGGTAGAACCTGTGCAAACCGCTGTTCCGCTTCTCCGGTCATGAAGTTAACCAGGAGGTAGAGAGCCTTGCCCTCGGACACATCGTTGTCATTGCATGCCTTGACAAACCGGCGCAGGAAGGCAAAGATAAGCGCCGGTCTCTTCCCGGAAAACTTAGGATGTCCCCCGAAGCTCGGCTGCATTCGCCGGTTCAGGGACGCCATCTTCTTGGCCATCTTCCGGGTGTAACCTTGGTCTTGGTTCTCCAGCCGGTAGTTACCCCAATACGTGGCCTTGTTCAGGGTGGCAACTCCCACTTTGTGGGCAGGGAAGTCAAACTCGACTATCCTGCGCCGGGTGGGACCGGGAGATGCATCCCAGTCATATCCCTCCTCAGAGCTGGAGGAACTGGTCTCGCTGGTGCTAGAGCGACGGCGACGACGCCGACGCCTACGGCTGCTCCGGTTACCGGTCTTGGAGCTCCCCGCCCCATAGGATGCAAGGGGAGGAAAAGCTTGGCCGGTCCCAGGAGTCGAAGTCTCAGGAAGACCCGTAGAACCAGTCACAGCGGTGCCTTTGGCACTGCTAGTGCCCACAGGAAGAGGTGTATACACCCAGCTGCCATGTGTGGGTCCAGGAGTAAACACACCAGGGGCTATCCCTGGAGGTTGAGGAGTAGAACCGACAGGAGGGAGACGTCTGCTGCGAGCGGACTCAAACGCCGTTGACCCCGGGGTGGCTCCCACAGGAGGAACAGCCGGAGGAACGGGAGCAGGTGGTACTTGGCCGCCTGTGGACACCAGTCCGCAACCGGATGTCACGCCCAGGTCTGCTTCACCCGTAGGGAGAACGCCGGGCTGGGCACCGTCCCCCGCGGTGACCAGGGATGCGTCAAGGGACGCGGGGTCTACCCCTTCGGGCACCGTCGTGCCAGGGAGGGTAGCCATGTTGGTCTCTTGACAGCCACAGTCCAGTCACCTGCGTGTCCAAAGATCGCAAGACCACAAGAAAGGGGTTGGAGAGCCAGGAATGGGATTCCCGTGAACGGGTGCAAATAAGTCCCAAACCACAGAAAAAGACAGAACAGGAACAACCCAACCGCTACTCCCAAATGTCTCTTCTCAAACACTCCAATCAATCCCCTGCTGCTCCACCAAATATGTGGTATAAAACTCGATCCTCTCATACACGTGTCAATATCCCTCGGGGGAAAGGGACAGGTAACACAGAAAGGGGAACTACGAGAATGGTATGCCTGTTGCCTCACGTGCCTGCTCGCAGAGCAAACAGATACGCACGGTAGTGCACACGGGGAAGAGGAAAGCAAACGCGCAGTTGTCTTTTTCCTGAGGGCGCGGGCCAAGGGCGCCTCGCTGTCCCTCTTAATGTGCATCTGGGGGAGCCTCGGCACGTTGGCCAGGTAGCCCCCCCATAACCCCGAGTGGCCCCGACCCGAGTCTAACCTCGTCAGGTCGGGGGCCACTATCACTACTAATTCTATTCCCACTCACTAATCTCACACTCAATTTCTCTCAAATCAAGTCCCTCACAAGTATGCAAAAACCCATCAGCAGTCCCTCTCTCACGTGTGGATAGCGTAGTCCACCGCATCCCAGTGCCGGGCACGGGCCACGGCCGCCAACCATCACCACACGGCGGGCGTGTTCTGGCACCTGGTGCCCTCTGGTTGTAGTCCCGGGTCGGCGCCAAGTCGGGGCCAGGGATGCTACAGTGAGCTGCCCACGCGCCAACCTTTCTCTAAAACTGGCCTGCCACGGACCACACGTTCGACTCGAGCCGCGAAATCTCTTCGCAGAGCGTGCCGCTAGCTCGCCGCCGACGCATCTCCGACTTGCCGTAATGCTTCTGCTGACCATCACGTGCCCATCGCTCCACGGGACAGAACGCCCTCACTGCACACACCGTTCCTGGCCTCAACATCATGGCTCTTCGCACCTGTGAGGCCGACGGACTTTCTGGTACTACTGCCGCTCTCTGTGTCCTGGCCGATTCCTGCACAGCTGCCTGTGGGGCATTCTTTTATGCTCGTCGATCCCGTCCATCTGTCTTGGCGACGGCGTCGGGTGTGGCGACTGGCGCGCGCGTCTTTGCGTGTGCCGCTGACGGAGAAGGCGTCAAGCTCGGCGGCGCTGTGGGTGGGCACAGGGCTAGTCATGGCGCCGCAGCAGATGGGGGCGTGCTGGGTGCTGGAGCGAACGGAGGTATCGAAACGGAGGACAATGCTGAGATGCCACCCCCGCACTTACCCTCTGTGCTGCTGGGCCAGGACACCCTCGCCGCTCTACTACGAAAGCTGTGCTACGAATGCCCGTGTGAGACTGCGTGCTTTGACCGCCGTCTGTCAGAAGAGTTCAAGAATGTGGGTTGGGGCTGCTTCACGCAGAGGGGGTTGGTCGAGATGTGTCTGCGCGGTCTCGGTTGCAGTGACTGTGAGGCAGAGGGACCGACCCCGCCTGCGCTCGCCTCCTTCAAGGAGCTCATCCCGAACACCGTGGCAGTCTTTTGGCTTTCCTGCTACCAAGAGAGCAACAGTGAGACGCACAATATCTGCTCTGAGCACAGCGCAGCTGCTCTCAATGATGCGGGGCGGCAGTGCACTCACCCGCTAATTGACTAGAGCAGGCGTAAACGATGTTGTTCTTTACTCTCTGTTCACGCAACCACTCAATGACAAGGAGACCACGCACGCACTATAGTGCAGACAGAGAGGAATAGAATGAAAGTGCATCAGGGCACACTAACATCTTGGACTCATCAAAGCCCTCTAAGAAGTTGTCACGCAAGCGGCGCGTGCGGGACAGTGCGGAGAGAACTTGTCCAGGCGCAAAGGCTTCACTGAGGTCCGCTGCCACTCGCTTCAAGGTCCACCCCTGGGCTCCATGGACGGTGGATGCCCACGCAAGTACCAGGGGAAGCCGCCATCTCGACGCCGCCTTCGAGACACCGTCAAAGGCCATGACACGGGCCTCAACAGGTCCAACGACAGCAACACTCGTTCCCCCCCGCGGGAGCTCGAACTCCACAGTGGGAAGGCGCACATTACCTACAAGAGAGAAAGCAAGCACGGTCCCGCGCGATCCTGCGGCCACGCCCTTGGAGGAAAGCGCGTTGGATGACACGATGACCCGAGCACCGACGCGGAGCTTGAGCACACGCAACGACTTCGTCGCAGAGTTGAGCAAGTGCGTCGCTCGGGTCTTGTTCAGGTAAGGCGCCATGCACTTGTGGACAGCTTCAAACGTGTCCTCTGGTCCAGGTTGCCGGTCAAGCTCCTCGTCGTTCTTGTCAGCAGCAGACGATTTCAAGCAGAATAGCCAGACGCAGTCGTTCGGCGGCTTCGACAAAGCCTTTAGGGTCGCCAGCTGCGCCACGTCTTGCTTTGTATGCTGGCCAAGACGCAGTCTCAGTAAAAGGCTCAAGAACTCTGGGTCCCCCGCCTGCCTGAAGTTAGACTCCAGCAGCATCGTCGGCAGCCGCGCCCACCTGTATCTTGATGACATCTGATTGTACTCGTCACATCGCCACGTCCAGCACACCATTAGGACTGCTGTAGGGATTGTTGAAAACGTACCCAACTGCATCTCGGCTGCATCTATTGGACCCTACATGTCATTTCCATGCTCAGGCGTCGTTGCCTGCGACCGTTCTGTTTCAAGTCTGGGAGCCTGAGGACTTTGCCACGGAGATTGTCTTAAAGCAGTCCAGAATGACAGTCAACGCAGGCAAATGCGGGCGACCATCCGGCCATCCGTATCAATGCTCCGTGGGGTAGTTCTCGATCTAGTTAGGACAGCATTTCAACTTCATCTCAAGCGTTAGGGTGGGGCCTCAGTCCACCTCAGTGCCCCCAGTGGCCCAAATATGCCCTGCCTTGCCTGGTAAGAAGCGACAGGGACGCTTATTGACTCCGTGCTGGGGGGCTACAGAGAGTAACTGATGCCTGTGAAGGGCTGATAACAGATGATTTCATGGATTCTGTGCTCTATCATGAGCACTAGGTAGGTGCTGCGCCTGGGAGCAACGAGAGAGAGCCACATGCCTGCACTAAAATCCACGAAGCGCATGAAGCGACGGCGATTCTCGTTCGGCGTGCTCTCACGGCCAAGGAACAGCCCGAAATGACTTGGCCTGTGCGCCTGTGTCATGGGACAGGCCACAGAGGCCTCTCAGACCACGTTTGTCAAAACAACGACAATCATTATAGTACTGATTTTGTCTACGAAGCGTCAAAATCAAGGCGGACGTGGTGTCTCGCACTCCTGTCTCGCTCTTACTTCTCCCCTCTCTCCCTCTCTTCTCTTTCGGTCCAGACGGTCAAACGGCGTTCAATGGCTTGCAATGCGTGACATGTCACTCAATGGCAGCACAATAAGTCAGATGCAACGAGATACTTGTGTGCACACCATCATGCAGCCGCGTGGCTCTCTCGTGCCTTACACAAAATTATTGGTAAAGAAGCGGTGGTCGCGCCAGCCACCTGCACCAGAAGCAAAGCTCTTTGGGAAGCGACACACCCCAACACGATCCACCCACTCCTCCCAGTCGTGCTCCACGCAGAGAACGTCAATGATCTTGTGCGAAGAAATGGCCGCAAGGAAGGGGCGTATCTTACCCTCCCGAACCTGGTGGCACCACTGAAGCCTCTCGCACCCGTATGCCGTGAAAGGACACTCAGGCACGGAGCTTGCGGTCTCAGCACAGTGCACCACGACCGTCCGACTGAGCGTGCCGTTGTGGGCCGCAATAATCGCGCGTGCCTGCCCCACTCCGACCGTCCCGTCTTCTGCTCGGTAGCGAACCCAGTCATACCAAGGGCGTCCCTTCAGGTCCGGGGTGGCCCAGACCATGGTGCGATCGCCGCGCGCCCGACGGATATCAGCGTCTGGCAACAACGTCCTGAACTGCGTCGTGATGAAGTCAGATGAAGCACACTTCAGGGCCTCGTCCAAAGTCTTCAAGCCAGACGCAGCTGCGAAGTCGGAGACGGAGCTGAGCGCCCCGCGGGCACGCATACGACGCAAATTGGACGCCTTCTTGGAAGTCGCTTTTGATGTCTGCCGCTGTCGTGAGAGTCGTACGACGCTCTCGATCTGCTCCGTGAGCACCATCTGCAATGCCGCGTTATCACGACTCTTGTTCGTGAGTGTAAAAGCCAGCTTGACAAACTTGTGCAGGGCCTCGTTCACGCCCTTGTTGCCGTTCTGGAGGTTGCCTCGAAGGAAGCACTCGTCCAGTAGATGCGACACTGCGCGATGCAGCTTGGTTGTGTGCGAGGGCCCAAAGAGGGGCTGGTAGTCGTTCTCAATCCAACGACTCATATGACGACATACCGACTTGGCTTCCGCCCAGGTCTTCGGCCGCACATCAAAGGCGCTCTTCAATATCGCGGCGAGCTCGCAGAGCACCCACGTCAGGAGACGATGATGCTGCCCACCTGCTCCAGACCGCCCGAACAAGCCCGCAGCTGCGAAAGGCAAGAAGTGAACCGCCTCACGGTGCTCTTTACCCTTCAAAGTAGCCTGTTTCTCTCCACTCTTGATGAAGTACCTGAGGTGCATTTGTAGAGAATCAAGTGCAAGAACCAGCCAGGGCGGTGACTAGAGATCAAATAAAACAGTCAGATATAGTGCATGCATCTCCAATGGAATGTAGCGACATCAAGATACAATCAGATCTCACGGAGCAGCGTCACAAGGATGAAGCTCTCAAGACAAGCAAATCTTACCCCGGGAAGATGGATGGGACACGGTGCGTGCGACTCGCGAACAAGAACCGCTTGTTAGCGATACGCACATTCTCACCCGCTGTGCCGTGCAAAAGCTTCTTCGAACCGGCCAGCTCATGGGCGAAGGAATGTACACCTGTTGTCAGCGTTCTACAGATGCCGAGGTCCATGACCTGCCAATGGCAAAGGAAGGAGTAAGTGGGGGACAGAGCGTCAACGAACGCAAGCAGAGGATTGTGTGAGTCAGTACGTGTTACGGAGAAAGAGTGACGTGCCACCAGCCCTCTTGCAGGAGAGAAATGTAGAGAAGATAGAATACAGACGCGTGACAATGACATGTACGGCAGCGCCATGCAAGCAGCATCTGGCAATCACCAAGGAAACACAGGAGTATGGAACGTACGTGTAGTCGGTCAAACCCGAAGATCGGGTACAGCAGCAGCGGACCAGAGCCGAGTCCAGCCCAGGCGGCCAGTGCAGGTACAACGCAGTGGATGCTGTTGGCGGTCTCAATGGCATTGATAATGACACCATTGCCCCTTAATCCCCGCATGAGCGCTCCCTTGAGCAGCAGCTTGACAATCTTGAGCATGTTCCGCTTCTTTGGAGAATTCTTCCTGGAATGCCGCACCCCGCTCGACGTGGAGCGTGCCATACATGGCGTGCAGTCGTACGCGCTGCCGTGACGCTTGAGGCACAAGACGTCCCGCTCTTCTGGCTGGTCCGACACGTAGAGTATGAGTCTCGGAATGATCGTCACCACGGCACCGTCCGGCAATGTCATCTCGGCACCGAAATGACTGGCGAGCATGGTATCTCGAAAGACCAGCGCGATGGTGCGTTGGAGGATTTCCGCTCGAGCCTCTGCAGCCTTTGACAAAGACATTGCCTCGTACCGCGACAATAATTGGGGCATGTATGCCACGACGACCCATTCTGGTTCCTTGGTCAAGATTTTCATCACTCTCATACGCAGCGGATACGCAGACACACCTGCAAGAAATACAATGGGCCGACACAGCGATGGCCAAATCAACAGTTCCCACGCTCCGTCAGTACAAGTTACGACGAGACGTATGGAGAAGCACAAGCTGTGCTGATGACAGCAAATGAGGTCATGATGCGGTCAGTAGTGACACCCAGTGTGGCAGTACGAAAATCAATCCCTGTGAGAAAACGTACCACCAGAAGAGGTTACAACCGTCCCATCTGAGTACAGCGCCAGTGCAAGCATCTGTGCGCACAGCCCAAACACGCGCTTGACGTCCGCCCGCTGAGCTCGGTAGGCATGGCCGTCAAAGAAGTCACGCAGTACGTCTCCGTCTTGCATCACCGGAGAGGCTGGAACATTGTCTCCAGTGGCGACAGATGGCGTGCAATGCGCACATGCGGACGTGGGCATCGTAGTCTCGGGATCGACGTCTTGCGAGCTTCTTCCGACCGCATCTGGTCCGTTCTGGGATCCGTCTTGACTGTAATGGACGCCAGCCGCACAAGCACAATCCTCCGAGTCCCGCTCCCACCTGACGGTTGCGGCCGCCGTAAGACATTCTTGCACGACCTTCAGACCAGTGCGAAGGAGGATACGATGGGAACCCACCTTCGTCGTCACGACGGCCTCCATCCACCCCAGCTTCCGCAGCATGCGCCTCTTCTCGTTCCGCACTGTGGTCTTGAGCGACGATGGCGTGGGGAACGCGACCTTGAACGGCAATGTCGTTGAGCCGGTCGCCCGCTCCACCGACAAGCACATCTGATGGGCTGCGGCAATGCGCGTCTCAGACATGGTACAAGCGTTGGCAAACACGTCGCGCAGCGATGGGGTGACGAACGCAAGTGTGTCCGTCGGAGCGTTGTCCTCGTACACGCCACGACAGCACTCCTCATCACCAAACTCATCGAGGTAGTCCAACACCTTCGCGCAGAGCGTTTCACCGAGGTCTCCCTCACAGACGACGGGAGAGGCGTGATCCGCAAAAGCAGCACCGTGCAAATCATTGGCGGCACGCATCTCTGCTGATCTGACCACATCTGGATCTTCCCCGCTCACACAATCATCAGAGCTGTAGTCACTCGTCGCCGACGCGTCACTGTCGTATGCCAAGGAGCTTTCTCCTTGCGAGTCCCAGTCGTTCTCTCCCGCACCATCTCCACCGTCACCCCTCTCCTCAGCATCCCCGAGATCCTCCTCCTCTTCGGAATCATCTCCCCCGCCCCCACCCACCAAATCATGATCGATATCCTCCTCCTCGCCAGTCCCATCTCCACCACCGGCCACCTCATCATCCTCTTCTGAGCTCCCCATGGCCAAGCTCCTCGCAGTCCCAGCTTCTGCAGCATCATCTGCAAGCCTGTGCCGCTTGCGCAGGTGACGGCCAAGGTGGCAGGGACTAAGAAGACGACCGTCATCACAACCGTCTACGGTACACCGCTTCATACCAGGAACGCGATCAGCCCCCCCCCCCCCCTCCCCCCCCTCCTCCCCCTGTGGCGTCGGGCTCACGCCAGGAAAGCGGGGAAGACGAGGATGCGTCGCGTCACACGCCTGGAAAGCGGGGAAGACGAGGCTGCGTCGCCCATGGGGTAGAGATGCCGGTACGTGCGTCGCCCATGAGGCAGACGTGGAAGAGCCCAGGCGAAGTCACGCGCGTCGCCCGTCAGGCAGACGTGGATGAGTGCCGGCGAAGTCACCGTCGCAAGGGACTCTCGGGATTGATAATGCGCGCCCCACCAACACCACCCACTCAGTACATATATTCGATTCCCAGCATACAGGGCTTAACAAATAAATGGACTCACTCGTCCACCTGCACTGCGGAACGCTTCAGTGCATTGGCAGTGCTCCAGAGTTTTAGGGCAAACGCGATCACCCGAATGTTCATGGGCTGTCTTGCAAACTAGCGTGTGTGCCATGCGATTGGGCCGTGGCGTGGACCAGAGAGCCTTAACCACGAATCTGTTCGTGAAGGTGCGATTTAGAGACGTTTTACAGAAGTACGGCGTACAACTGTCCGTACGAAATACAAAAATGCAATGTGGCATGATGACGGAATTTTGTAGTTTTTGGAAATTGTCTCACAAGTTTATGTCTTAAACTACAGTACGGCTGGTGCATGTTGGATAAGATATGAGGGGAGGTGGGGGGGGGGGGGGGGGGGGGGGGGGGGGGTGGAGGGGGGCCGGGGGGGGGGAGGGAGGAGGAGGGAGGAAGGCCGGGTCGGGTGGTGGAGTTCGCCACGAGGAGCAGAAGGTGGGATGGATGCGGGGACGGTGAGCCCGGCCGGCGCAGGTCCCGGCTGTGGTGGCACGGCGGGGAAGGTTGTGGCGGCGGCGGTCATCACGGCCAGCTTGGCATGCTGGCGCCCCCGCATCCACTGTTGTCTGGGTCGCCGTCATCAATTGGGCTCGTGTACGGTGCTTTCAATTGGTGCTGGCGTCGCCAGATGCGGCCAAATGCAACCCCGTTCCATGCAGTGCATATGCAGTGTGCATGCATATTGAGGGCCTCACTCTCCTGCGACTGTGGGAGGCCCGCCGTCTTTGGCGGGCGGACCGCGCATCTCCCCTGGGCGGGCCGTCGGCGCAGCTCCCTAGGGCGTGTGGTGCTTTGCGGCTTGCCGTAGTGCACTGCCATGCACCGCGCGGTACTTCGTGCGTTCGGCCTTGCGGTTGCCGGCGACGCGCTGGGTGTCGCCAGCAGCGATGCAGCGGTGGGCACCGTGGGGGAGGAGGCTGCCGATCCGTCCGTGCGCGCGGCGGCCGCGGGCGTGGGCGCGGGGGACGCGGAGGCGGGGGCTGCCGATCGGTCCGAGTGCGCGGCGGCGGGGGCGGGGAAGGCGGCGGCGAGCGGCGCGGCCGCATCGGCGAAGGCGGCGAGGGCTGCCGATCTGGCCGTGGGCGCGGGGGTGGTGGCGGCGGCGGCCGATCCGTCGGTGGGCGCGGGGGTGGCGGCGGCGGCGGCCGATCTGTTTGTGTGCGCGGGGGTGGTGGCGGCGGCCGATCCGGCTGTTGGCGCGGGGGTGGCGGCGGCGGCGGCCGATCCGTCGGTGGGCGCGGGGGTGGCGGCGGCGGCTGCCGATCCGTCGGTGGGCGCGGGGGTGGTGGTGGCGCCGGCCGATCCGGCTGTTGACGCGGGGGTGGTGGTGGCGCCGGCTGGCCGCGCGGTGTTGGGCGCGGCGGTGGTGGAGGCGGGGGAGGCGGCGGCTGGCGGCGCAGCGCCGGCTGGCGCGGCGGCGGCTGCATCTAGCCCCCCGGCGGGGGACGCGGCTGGGGTTCCCTTGAGGAAGGAGGCGGCTGGCGACGCGGCGGCAGCTGCATCTGGCCGCGCGGCGGGGGACGCGGCGGGGGACGCGGCGGGGGTGCTCGTGAGGGGGGAAGCGGCTGCTTCTGGCCCCCTTGCGGGGGACGCGGCTAGGGTGCCCGTGAGGGGGGAGGTGGCTGGCGACGTGGCGTCGGCTGTGGCGGCGGGGGCGGTCGCGCGACGTACCGGTGGACGTGCTGGGGGACGCGGCTGGGGACGTGCTGAGGAACGCGGCGAGTGACGGGGCGGCGGACGGGGCGGGGGACGCGGCTGGCGCCAAGGCGTCTGACGGCGCGGCGGCTGCATCTCGCTGTGTTGCGGCTGCATCTGGTGGCGCGGCGGCGGAAGCTGGCGGCTTGGCGACGGCGGTGGGCGACGTCCCGGCGCACGTGCTGGGGATCGCAGCGGGGGACGAGGCGGGCGAGGGTGCGGCCGACGACGTGGCGGCTCGGCCGGCGCTTTGGGTGGTTTCAACCACTCCCTGGCCTGGAGCGAGCGCGCAGACGCTGCCGGCGTCGTCGACCACTGCCGAGATGGCGGGGCAGGCCCGAGGGGCTGCCGCACCGAGCTCCGGTGGCCGGGGGGCGGTCAAGGCGGGGCGGGGGGGGGCCACGGCAAGTCGGGGGGCGGGCAAGGCAGGGCGGGGGGCGGCCAAGGCGGGGCGCGGCGCGTCGGCGGCAGGGCGGGCGGCTGCAAAAGCTGTAACGGGGGCCGCTGTGTCGGGGGCAGGGCGCGGCGCGTCGACCACCAGGTCAAGGGGGGGGGGGACGGAGGCGCCGGCCTCCACTGCATCTCCTCCTTGTCTGCGCCAGTCGACGCTCACGCAAGCGGGCGCGACCGACGCCCTCAAGAGGCTCTCTGCCGCGCGTGGCGGCGCGCGTGGCGCGGCTGCGGCCGCACGTGGCGACGCGCGTGGCGCGGCCACGGCCACGCGTGGCGGCGAGCGTGGCGCGGCTGCGGCCGCACGTGGCGGCGCGCGTGGCGCGGCCGCGGCCGCGCGTGGCGGTGCGCGTGGCGACGCGCGTGGCGCGGTCGCGGCCGCGCGTGGCGGGACGCGTGGCGCGGCCACGGCCGCGCGTGGCGGCACGCGAGGCGCGGTCGCTCCCGCGGCGGAGAAGGTAAGCTCGTGTGCAACTTTGTCTTCATCATGGCGCAGCGGTGCCCTTTGGCGTTCCTCGCCTTGGGTTGACGGTGTGACTCTTTTTTGTGTCGTGGTCGGTGGCCGCTTCTAACTTCCGTGTCCCCCGTGTTGGTTGTGCCCCAAGCTCGTCCTGGTTGGTCGCCGCGTCTATCTCCCGTGTCCCCCGAGTTGTTTGTGTGCCTCGCTCCAATGACTGTGCTGCACAGGCTGCAAAGAGAAAGATCGGCGGGCAAGCGCAGGCTAGCAAGGAGGTGTCCGGCAGTTGCTCGGTACGTTTGCGCAACCTGCGTGGCTCCTTTTGGCTGCACCTTTGTGCCATCTGCATTGCATATGAGCATTTGTCCTCTGTGATGCCTCATGTGGTGTCAACTGGACCACATCTTACTCACATTGAGGCCCCATTTGGATTACCGTATCGCTTCTCAAACGACGTGTGTCCCCGCCCCCCTTGCATTTTCATGATACGTACGACGCAGTCATCTGCAGAGGAGCTTGCACCTGCACCGAAGCGTGCAAAGTACGCTGCACAAGGCAAGAAGCGGCGGCGCTCGATGAGGGAGACATTGCTCCGGGAGCTGGCACCTCCCGGCGACAGCGACGAGGATGGCGGGGACGACTCGGACGGGTCCGCCGCGGCGGCCCTAGAAGAGCGGGACGCTGCGCGGGCGCGCTCCATGGAGGCCGCTGTGAAAGCCGCCGATGCCGCCAGGAAGGGAGTCCCGAGGGCGCCCGTTAGGCGGAGGGGGATGACCAAGGCTGCGCCCAAGGCTGCGCCGCCGCCTTCCACGAAGGGCAAAGGCAAGGGACCGGCTGCACCGAAGAAGGGCAAGGGACCGGCTCTTCTTGCCGGGAACGCGTCGCGGACGGGTAAGGGGGGCAAGCCGACGAGGGTGGCCCCAGGTGAGTTGGCCGGGCCGGCCCTGACGCTCGCCGTCCGCCGGGAGGTGACCGCGCGCACCATCGCGCTCTTTAGCAATCCGCAGGACGCCGACGACGTCTTCTTGTGCAACGACGACGCGCGGGCCATGTACATTGCCAGCATCATGGCGGTGGCGCCGGCCAGCATGGAGCGGGCGGAAGAGTTTGTGCGTTAGGTGGCGCCGGTCAACGCGCGGCCGAAGAAGGAGGAGACCAGCAGCGCGACGCGCACGACGGACATTCTGGGGCAATGTGCCCACGCGCGGTCCACGATGTACCACAGCGTGTGCACTTGGGTGTGGTCGTCGTGGACTGCTATGGTGGAGTACGAGTCGACGGAGGTGGACTACAGGGGCAAGGACGAGAGCAAGCGCACGGCAGCCATCGGGATGTGGTGGCTGAAAGGGAGGCGCTACCTCAACACCAAGAGCGGGCGCGCTGCGCTGTACAACTTGTGCGCCGCGTACCTCAATCGGTACGGTATGGAAGACGCCTACACGGACCAGTACCACAAGGGGCGTCGGGCTCTCAGCCTGTTGCTCGCCGTCATTGCCCTGATCGTCGCGAAGGTATGGACCGTGCCCCTATGTTGTGTGTGTGGGTGTGTGTGTGGATGTGTGTGTGTCGTGTGAACTTTGTCTCTGTCGTTGTATATCATGTCATTCGGCACCGTCAGAGTCAGAGGGGGGGAGCGAGGCGGACGCGCGCGGCAGCGGTGGCGATCCGCCGAGTGACACGGACACAGACGTCCGACGGCGGCGGCCATGGTGGTCATTGCCGCACGTACTGACACGTCGTCTGCTCTCTTCTTTTTCTGTTCCATGTGTTTGTTTATGATCGGTCGGCTGACGTTTTTCTTCGCACGCGCATCAAGAGACCCCTGTGAGGCTTGCGCATGCTTGGTCATTTAATGACGGGGGCGCAGCACAGGTGGACCACGGCTGTCCTGGGCTGAGATGGCATCCAGATGAACGATAAATGCGGTCTGATTTGAATTACCTTGGCCGATACGCGTCACTCGCCCCCGCCCGTCTCGCCCGGAGCCCCAGCACCGCGGGCCAGCAATGGCCACGGCAGCGTGACCCGACACGACAGTGACCCGTGTCTGAGACGCCGTGTCTCTCCGGCCGACACGGGCACAACACACAGCTGGCTAATGCTCGTTAGGCGTACGAGTGGCCCGCCTGGATGACGACTCTATCCGATCTGCGTAACATTGACGCAAGCGACAACAAGTGGCGGTAAGTTCTTTCAAGTCAAGGTAACCGGAAGATGGCTGAACAAGATTTGGCGAGCCATTGAGGCTTGATTTAAGTAGTAAAGAAATGAGTATAATTCAAACAAATTGTATTTCCCGTCGCCTCTGCCGGTTAAACCGATGACATGTGTTCGTATTAATTCTGTACATCTGGACCAGCATCTTACTGCATCTGCTGGAAAAGCATGTAGAGCTCAAAAAAATGGCAAGGTCTGCGAGATGAAGCCTAGGTCATGTCAGATGCGGCTGAGATGGGGTGGGCACGGAGGCCGACGATGGCACGCCGGCCGAAGACAAGGTCCCAAACGGCGCTCTTGAAGGCGTACTCCCCTTGCGGAGGGCACACTTGAAGGAAGTCGCCGGCAAAGAGCACAACGAGGCCACCAAACGGCGATCGATCCCCGCGTACATGCCGAATCACTTCGTCAAGACGACGGTAAAAGGTAGCTGAAAGCGTGGTAGCCTCGTCGATGACTAAGACTTGCGCGCCCGACATGCGCGCCTTGGCTGCATTGGGAATGACCTGAGTGAGCACCGCAGCAAGAGGAGCCACCTCATCGTTGTGCCCGTTCCTGAAACCTGCCCAGGCATGCGCCGTTACGCCGCTGACGAGCGCAGCGGCTACGCCGGAGCTTCCGCAGACGGAAACAGACACTCCCGCAAGTTGGAGCGCCTCCTTGACCTCGTTCACGACATGCGTCTTCCCGCAACCCGGCGGCCCGGTGAGAAACACGCTTTGCTTCCTGTGGAGCATGCGCAAGAGATTGCTTGCAGCAAGGGACGGCCGACAGCCCTTGCCGATTGTCCAGTGCGGCAATACGGGTCCGTCAACAGTCTGCCTCGCGCGCTTGGCGGGAGACTCGTAGCTCCACGCCAGAGGCTGCGACAGCCCTGCCGCAGGTGACGATAGCTGCTCTATGCGCTGCCCGGGAGTTGGCGCTCTCAGTCTCGATGGCAATAGCCATGGGATTGTCTGCGAGGCACTCCGATTGCTGTTCATCGTCCGCCTCAACGGCCTGCAGGATGCGGAAGCGACTGAGGTAGTCACGCTCACCCGTCCATCAAGCGGGCCAACTTGGCGAATCGCGACGACCAAGACACCTTGCAAGCTGGCGTCATCCGCGACAGAGCGTAAGAAGAGTCCGCAGTCTGAGGCGACGGCAAGGTCGAACAACCTCGCACCCGTCGCCAGCCGTGCTCGAACAACGCGGCCATCGCAAGGAAGAAATACATATGGCAGAGCGGCAACATCATCGGTCCCGCATATACCGAGCGCCCACCGGTGTGCACGCCGACGTGAAGAAAACGCGCGCATGTACAGCGGCCACGGGCGCAGGAGATGGCGCATCAGGTGTCCTGGCTCCTCGCGGTCGGGTCCGCTCAAGGCGTGAACCAAAGAAGCGCCGCGCACGTCCGGGTAGCGACAGCTCATAAATAGGGCGGTAGACATTGCGCGATTATGCAGCCAGGTGAGGGTCAGAAGAAGGCGGCCAGCGAGAGCGGGAGGTGAGAGCGCAATGAGGGGGGGGGTGGGGGAGGGTGGCGGGGGGGGGAGGGGGCCGGGTAGGTAGCGGAGGCGGCTAACGGGGCCAACCGGAGCAGCACGCGAGGCAGATGGTCTGGGAGGCTAAGGTAGAGTGGCGTGCGGGGCGAGCGCAACCGACCGCGCCATGCCGGTGAATGGGGCAGCACCAAGGGTGCATAGTCCGAAGAAAATGAACGGCGTCTCGCGGGAAAGTTGTCATCCAACGGCATTGCGCCAGGTGCGCGCCACGGGCGATGGCGCGCGGCCCCTCCGGCTTGGCGCACGCTGGAGCCATCTGTCGGGAAAAGGCGGGCAGCCGGAAGATCTGTCCGACGGTCGCGCCTCGTCGAACCTGGAGGCGTCGGACGAGTAACTCGATCGAACAGGAAATATAGAAGTTGAATCGGATAGGATGCCTGAGCTGTCCTGAATCGGAAGTGGACTGATGCGCGGCCTACCCATAAAGCCCGAACTTCCGGTACCTGGGGGTGCTACCATATGCTCAGTCGGGCAGGGCAGATTCCCATTCTACCCGATCTGACTCAGACCCCCCTCAATCTGACTGCTCCCGCCGGGATTGACGGTGCCCTGCCTCTGGCGGGGGCGCCCGGCACAGCGCATACGACGGGCTGCTCCACACACACACCAGGCCGGCGGCACAGGCCTGCCGTGGGGGGCGCCCGCAGCGGCCCCACAGCCGCGCGGGAGGCGGCGGCGGCGACGGCGGCGGCGGCGTCGGGGAGGGCGACAGCGTGGCCGCCCCCCCGGGGGAAGGCGACGGGGGCGGCGGCGACGGCGTCGGCGTTGGCGGGGCGGGCCCAAAGGCGGGGAGCAGGGGCGTCTCTGGGAGGGAAAAGCGGAGGAGGCCGCCCAGGAGGTACCTATTGATCAGGCCGCTTTTTAGGTAGCCGCGGAGTGTGAGGGGCCCCTGCCCCCCCTCCCCCCCCTCTGGGGGCACCAGAGAAGGGCGCCGCCGGTATTCCCCGACCACCGGCGGAGGGGGGCGTCCCCGGCGGCGATGCCTTCAGGGCATCCTGCCGCGCCAGCATTCTGTAGGCCCTCTTGCCGCCGCCGCGCCGCCTATTTACCAGAGGAGGACCAACCAACGGAGGACGCCTTGGATGGAGCCCAGAAGTATGTTGGGTCTGTGGGACTCAGGTTGCTTTGCCAAGGTGTGTTGTGCGGCGTGGCGATTGGAAAGGCGCACTACCATGGTGTCTGCAGCGAGACTGACGGCCGCAGTTACCTGCACCCGCTCTTTTCTGGCCTCCCCCTTCAGTGGTTTTTCGGCAGCGGACGTCCGCCAGCTGCCTCCCGGGAAAGTGTGGGCATACAGGTGCCCGGACTGAAGCCGCTTTCTCCTCAATACTTCAAATGGCGGGCGCAGCGTCGTAGGGGGCGGGCGGCACCACCGCCGGGCCTCCGCGCACCCCCACCGCCCCGCGGACGGCGGCAGTGACCGCGGGGGGGGCCGCCTCGTCCACCCCGCCCAGCCGCCGCCACCGCCCCGCTCCCCGCGCGGGGGCGTGCACGTAAAAGGCCGTGTCGGCCGTCGACGGCCGGGCGGTGAGGGCGTATTAGCCCGACGGCGCCGCCCAGGTGGTCACGGGGCCGACAGCGCCGGCGTTGCCAGGGGTAATGGTGGCGGCGGCGGCAGAGGTGAGGAAGCCGCCCAGGCTCGCCCACGTCCAGGGGGGGGCCGAGGAGGACGAGGGCACAGGCGGGGGGGGCGCCCCCGCCACCCCCGCACCTCCCGCCGCCCCCGCCCCCGCCCCCGCCGCCGCCTCTGTCCCCGTTGCCTCCCCCCCCGACCGCCGTCACCATTGCCCCCACCAGGGCCAGCAGCCCGGCACGCCCGCGCCGGGCGGCAGCGGCGGCAGCGGCGGGGTGTGCGGGGGCGGACACTGCAGCCCGGCCGCTCCGCAGCATGTCGCAGGTGGGTGGCGGCGAGGGCAGGCGGCCGAACTGGCTGGCGCCGGGGGGGGGGGGAGGGGCAGGGGACGTGGGAGGGAGTGCAGTGGCGGCGTCTCCGTCGGTGGCGGTGGCGGTGGCGGCGGCGGCGGTGGCGGCGGCGGTGGCGGTGGCGGCGATGGCGGCGGCGGCCGCCGCTGGAAAGGGGGAGGGGAAGGGCGGGCAAGGAGGGGACTGGGCAGGGGGGGTCAAGGTCAACGGTGCCACCCAGCAGCAGCGGCGGCGGCAGCGCGTGCGGCGCGTGCGGCGCAGGGGGAACGGCCACCCCCCTGCGCCTTGGCCCCCCAGACACGCGCGCACGCCGTGCCCCACGGGAGGGGGGATGACGAGGTGGCAGAGACGAAGCTCAGGGGACGGGGAGGGGGGGGAGCACACGCACACACAGAAAAAGAAAAAAAAGAAAGAGAAGAAGGCCGCTGACACTTTGACTCGAAGGACGAACCCGTCTAGTCGGCTGTCCACGGTGTGTGCTGTAGATACGTACGTAGTGACGGTTGTCGAGAGACGGGGGGGTGCCAGCCCGGCACAACACGCACGACACCCGCGGGGCTGCGCAACGCTGCCCCCGCGGCACCCCGTGGAAGGATCCCTTCCCCCCCCCCCCCCTCTGTCGCTGCGCGGGAGCCACTCCGGGCGCCTCGCGTGGGGGCCCTGCGCCGGTTGGAGCGCCTGACACCAGCGTCCGCGCTCATGACGCGGACACGGAGGTCACCCCCAGTGGGGAGTCGCTGCGGCGCTGTTGGGAAGCAGTCCGCGGGGGTGGGTGACGCGCTGCTGTCGGTGCGGCTGCTCTGACGGGCGGGGGGGGGGGCGAGCGGCTTCCGTTGGGGCGTAGGTGGTTGGCGGCGCAGCGAGGGGGGGCGACACCAGCCGAGCGAGCGGCATCAAGGCGGGGGCGAGTGGCGGGGGGCGTTGGCCCCGCCGTCGCTGGGTGACCAGCGGGGGGGGTGCTTCAGCTTGTTCTTGTTTTGAGTGGCGTCGGGGGGGCACGGACGGGCCGCCGCGCTGCAATGAATGAATTGGCCCTGCAGATTCATTGCATGGAGCCGTCGGTCGTAGGCATAGCATGTCCACTGAGGAAGTATGTGCATAGACACATACCTACGGGGTACAGTACTGTGCACCACTTAAACAGGCAACATGCGGAACCGCACCTTGCGACGTCACCCCCCCCCCCCCCCCCCCGACCCCCCGCCCCCCGCCTCCCAGTCGCCGCGCGGCGGCTCACGGCAGCGGCGGCGCCTCGACGACCACCCCCTGGGCCACCAGGTCGGGTACGTGCACGGCGAGCCACGGGCCAAGCCCCGCGGCGAGCGCGTGGACCACCCCCCAAGCGGGGGCACGGCGTGCCCAGGCGTCGGCAAACTGGGCCGACGGCAACACCCTGCCGTCGGCGTCGGCGCCGGCAGAAGTGGCGGCGGTGGTGGTGGCGGTAGTGGCGGTGGCGGCGGCGGCGGCGGTGGCGGCCGCCAGGGCGGGCAGCGCCACCGCAGGGGGCTCCAACGGGAAGGCGGGCGGCAGCGTGAGGACGACGTCCAACTGGAAGCGCCGGTTGAGGAAGTAGGCCCAGCAGGTGCCCGTCCAGCGGGTGCCCTGTTGAAGCAGAGTGGGTGAGGGGGGCGTGAAGAGAGGGGGGGAGGGGCGGGGGAGGGGGCGCAGAGGAGGAACCGTCGGGTGCAGATGGGGGCAGGGGGGAAATGAGAAATGGGGGCAACAGGCGGGGTGGCGACAGCGGGCATGCAGGCACGGTACCGCGGGGGAGCGGGAATGACAATGGGGAACGGGTCGCAACCTAGTTTGGTCAGCGCCACCGTCACGGCCAGCCAGCCACACGGTGCGGTGGGGGCGAGAGGCGCTGCGGCACCGGCCGCTGCCGCCGCAGAGCCCCAGGGGGGTGGTCGTGGTGGGACGCGCGGCAACCGCCGGCTCCCTTCCCCCCCCCCCACCCCCCCGCGCGCTGCACCCTCCCCCCACCCCACGCACCGTATCGTTGGGGGTGATGGAAAACCACTCCCGCTGGGACTGCCGGTTGACCTCGACGGCGGCAGCAAAGGTGGCGAGCTCCTCCTGGTGGCGTGCTGGCCACCCCTCCGCCAACGGGCCTGCGTCGCGCACCGCCACCCGAAGAGAAAGAGAGTGGTTCGCAGAAGGCCAGGGGGGTGGGGGGGGGGGGGGGGGGGGGGGTGGGGGGGACGGGTGTTGGTGGAGGGGAAGACAGCAGTGGCGCCCGCCCCCAGCGTCAGTGACCGCCTGCGCCCCCAGACTACGCCACGGGCAGTGGCCACTCGTACCAGTGGCCACCATCCTGGGGCGGCCCGTCTGGCGCGCGGTGGGCAGCGGCTCGCCCGCCCACGACGCCCACGCGACACCGACGGCATCAAAGAGACCGGAGAAAAAAGAAAGAATTGAGCAGCAGCAGGGAACGCACCTGCCTTGACCGTCAGAGGTGGGAGCTGCAGGTCCCACCCTGGCGTCCCCGCATTCTGTGCGCCAGTCCCTACATCCTTCCAGCCCGCCCACGCGTCCTGCTCCGTCATCCCCGCGTCTCGCTCAGCCGCCCCATCGTCTTGCTCAGACGCCACATCGTTTGGCTCGGCCGCCCCCTTGCCTTGCTCGGCCGCTCCCTCTTCATGCTCGGCCGCCGCCATGTCCTGCTCGACCACCCCCTTGTCTCGCTCGGCCGCCTCCTCGTCTCCCTCGGGCGTCCCCTCGTCTTGCTTGGCCGTCTGCTCGACTAGCTCGGCTGCATCAGCGTCTTGCTCAGCAGTCTCCTCGTCTCGCTTGACCGCCCCCTCATCTTGCTTGGCCGCTCCCCCTTCTTGCTCGTCCGCCCCCACGTCTGGCTCGGCCGCCCCCACGTCTTGCTCGGCCGCCTCCGCGTCATGCTCGGCCGCCCCCGCGTCATGCTCAGCCGCCCCGCCGTCCGCCTGTCTGCCCCCACGTCCTGCACCATGGCGGGCGCCAGGCCCTGCCCCACGTCCTGCGCCATGGCCGACGCCAGGTCCTGCTCCGCGTCCTGCGCCATGGCTGACCACCGTCCCCGACGCAAAAGCCGCCGACAGCGCAGCGCTCACGGCGCGTGGGGAAACAACTGCAAGCGGGGGTGGGGGGGATGTCGAGGGGGCGGGGATGGGGGGAGATGCCGACCGGGCCACCCACGTGGAGCGGCGGCGTTGCCGTCGGGGACGAGCGCGCGGGTGTGCGGGCGCGCTTGCCCCCTCGCGCGGCGGCAGCAAGCCAAGTGCCCACCCATCTGAACGTGCGGGAGGGGGGCAGGGGGGGGGGAAGGGAGGGGGGAGGGGGACCGTCCGTCTGCTCCAAGAAAGACACGCAGGGACTGTCACAACAGCGCAGCGGCGCTTGGAGGAAGCAGCGCAGGGTTGTCGGCGGTGGATGTCAGACTGGGGGAGGGCGACGCGTCGACATGCCTCCTCATCTCCTTGCGCGCGCGCGTCCGCCGCGGGGTGCGCGTCCGCAGGCCAACGCCCCCCCCTCCCTACCCCCTCCCCGCCCGCTCGCGTGCGTGGGGGATGGCGGGCGCGTTACCGCGGTGGGCGTCCCCTCCATGCAAGGCACTGGCGCAGGCGCGCAGGTTGGCCGCAGATCCCATAGCCCTGGCTATGCGCGTGTATGTATGACGCGCCCCCCACCCTGCAGGAGATGGAAATCACGAGGGGGGGGGGAGGGGGGGTGGGGGCGGTGAAGCGGACCCCGTGCGGGCCGCACGGTGTGGACGACAATGCTTTTTGGGGGGGTGGGGGTGCGCACCCCGATGCGGACCACACGCGGGCCGCACGGTGCGGATGGCGACTTTCTTTTGCATCGTTTGTGGCTACGTATGTACAGTATGTACATACAGTACGAACGGCCCTACGAGGCGTGGCGCATGAGGTGAGTCCGTCCTCCCAGACACCCAGTGCCAGTGCCCCCCTACCCCCATCCACGCCCAAGCCCACCGTTTGCTAAAGCGCACCCACCACCCGCCCCCGCGCAGATGCAATCAGTGGCCGGCCACCACGAGCGAGGACCTTCGTAGCGACGCGCCAGCCACACGACCCACATACTGTGCACCTAGCCTCCTCATGTACTGTATCACCGCCGCCGTGTTCCAACGCGCGCCGCCTTTTTATCCTTTTATCTTAGACTTTCTTGCCCTTTCCATCTCCCATAACCCCATTTCGTACACCCCCCCCCCCCGCCCCCCCCCCCGCCCCCCCCCCCCCCAACAACCCATACCCCACAATCACCTCCACCTCCGCCTCCCCAACTCCCCTCAGCACGCCACCCCCGCTCGCCGGCGGAGGGCACACTCGAGCCACACGTCGAGGAGGCTGGCCGCCGCAATGCCCGCCGCGTCGCCCACCGACACGGCGCCGAGGGCCCACTCGCGCACCCGCCCGTCGGTGCGGTCGGCCCAGGCGGCCACGCCCGCAAAGGCCGTCACGTAGGCGCCGCCGCCAACGAGGCCCTGCATGGCCACCGCGGCGGTGACGGCCCAGCGGGGGAGGAGGGCGCCGGGGGTGCGGGCGCCGGGGAGGAGGCCCCCCGTGTGCGCCAGCAGCGTCCCCGCAATGCCCAGCTGCGTGGCGGCAAGGCCGTAGAGGGGGGGGGGGGGATGAGGCCGTGGGAGGAGCGGCCCGCAAAGACCGCCAGCTGGTAGACGAGGGACAGCTGCACGTAGCGGGGGGCGGCGGTGGGAGGGCGGCCGAGAAAGGCCGCCGCGGCGGGGAAGACAGGCAGGGGTGGGGGCCACCACGCAGCAGGGCCGCCAGGCCGCGAGCTGCTGCTACCAACGTCGGCGGCAGCGGCGACGACGCCCCCCGCCCCCCCCGCCCCGGCCCCCGCCGCCGCATTCACAGCTGGCAGCACGTCCAAGACGGGCAGGATCCCCTGGTTGACCGTGTACTCGGCAATGTACACCACCGCCAGCGGCAGCACAAACCCCCAAAAGAGGGGGCCCGCCAGCTGCCGCCGACTCGGGGGGGGGGGGAGCGACGGCGCCATCCGCCGTGGGGGGGAGGGGGGGGACGGAGGAGACGGCGGCCGGCCGCCACGGCCACCGCCACCGTCACCGCCGCCACCGCCGCCGCCGCCGGCCGTCGCGGCTATCCCACGCGGCGGGCGCAGCGTCGACACAGACGGGTAGAGGGGCGGGCTGTGGGGGGCGATGCCGCCCCCCAGAGCAGGGGTGGCGGCGGCGGCGGTGGTGGAGGCCGTGGCTGGTGACACCCCCGCTGCTGCCGCCGCCTCGACCGCGTGCGCCTCCTCCTCCATCAGCGGCGCGTCCTCCTCGTCCAGTAGCGCGTAGGAGACTCCCCCCCCGGGCCCCCCCCCCTGCCCCCCCCCCCCCCCCCCCGCACGGGACAGCCCCCCCCCCCCCCACCACAGCCACGCGAACACCCCCCCCAGCACCAAAGGCATGGCCACCGCCCCCCCGACCCCCCCCCCCCCCGCGTACCAGGCGGAGCCGAGCAGCCCCGCGGCGCCGGTGCCGCTGGCCCAGGCGCCCACCCCCCCCCCCGGCCGGCCAGCGCCAGCAGCGTTGCCTCGCCGAGCCCCCCCCCCGCCGACGCGGCGGCAACGGCGGCGAGCGTCACCGCCGGGCGCGCCGGCCGGGTCGCCACCACCGCCGCGGCGGCAACGAGCGTGGCAACGACGGCGGCCAGGCGAGCGGGGTAGGCGACGGGCGCGCCGGGGGGCCCGCCGAGGGCGGGGAGCGCCACCTTGGTGGCCAGCCCGGGCAGCACCGCGGCGGCGAGGAGGGTGCCCGCGCGGGCGGGGAGGAGGTCCTCGGCGGCCGACAGGAAGACCACGTAGGGGGTGTTGTTGGCAACGCCGGCGAGGAACCACGCCGCCCGGCTGGACCGGGTCAGCAGCACCGGGGGCGCCGCCGCCGCCGCGGCAGCCGGGGGGGGGGGTGGGGGGAAGGGAGACCGCCCCGACAGGCCGGGGGGGGCCCCCCCGCCCGCCCCCCCGCCCGCCGCGGCGGCGCCCCGGGGCGGCGCCTGGGGGGGCAGGAAGGCGGCAAACCAGGGGGCGCCCCGCCGCCCCCCGCCGCCCGCGTCGGCCTCCGAGTCGGGCGTCCCCGGCGACGGGGGCGGCAGCACGCGGGTGCTGGTGAGGGTGCCCGCCCAGTGGACGTGCCGCCCGCCGGGGGCGGCCGGCGGTGGCGGCGGGGGCGTGGGGGGGGGGGGCGGGGAGGGGGTGGCCGCGGCGGTGCACGCGGCGGCCGCCGCCGCGCCAGTGCCACTCGCGGCAGTGGCGGTGGCGGCGGTGGTGGTGGTGGTGGTGGCGGTGGCGGGGGGGCAGGAGGGGGGTCCCGGCGCGGCAGAGGGCGGGGAGGCGGGGGGCGTCCATGGGGGGTGACCCTCCCAGGGGGGGGCGGTCGGGTCCCCCGCGGGCCCGCCCATCACGAGGGGAGAGGGGAGGCGGGGAGGGGGATGGAAGGAGGGGGGGGGGAAGGGGG
Organism: Pyropia yezoensis; assembly: GCA_009829735.1. Lineage (NCBI taxonomy): Eukaryota > Rhodophyta > Bangiophyceae > Bangiales > Bangiaceae > Pyropia > Pyropia yezoensis. The sequence continues at coordinate 12,976,438 of CM020618.1, read as the reverse complement.
GGAGGGGGGGGGGCGGTGGGGGGAGGGGGGGGGCAAGAGGACAATAGGTAGAGGGGAGGCGGACGCCACCACGACGCCGCGGGCAGTGGGGGTGGCGGCGGCGGCGGCGGTGGCGGTGGGGGTGGCGGTGGGGGTGGGGGCGGGGGCGGCGGTGGCGTCGCGGGTGGGCGGGGGCGGGCGCGTGCCGCGGCGCGCGGGGCCCGCGGGGCGATCCATTGGCGGTGGCCCCCGTGCGCGCCGCGGCCACGGCGCGTGCGCGCGGCGGCCGACAGCGGCGGCGGCCGTCAGCCACATCCGCTCCGCCAGCCCGCTCGCCTCCGCCCCCTCTGTAGGTAGCCACCCCCCCTCCACGCCCCTCTCGTCCGGCCAATCCCCCCCCTCCCGCCCACTCTCTCCCCCCTGCCGCAGGCCCGTGTACCCTCGCTCCTCTCCCCCGCCAACTCCCCGGCCGCTGCCCGTCCCGCACCCCCTCTCTCCTCCAGCCTCCCCCTCTTTTTTTTTTTTTTTTTATGTTGCGCCGCCATCGCCACCGCCACCGCCATCAAAACGTACGAGGCAATGGTGCCCACACGCCACACGTCCTCCACCCCGCTCTTCTCACCGTCCGCCGTCCACAGGCTGGTGGGGTGATGGTAGCGGCCCCGGAAACTGGCCGTGGGTGGGCGGGCGGGTGGCAGGGGGCGTAGCGGCGGCGGCGGCGGCGGCGGCGGCGGCGGCGGCGGCGGCGGCGGCGGCGGCGGCGGCGGCGGCGCGCCTGGCGCGCGCCGCCTGGTGCGGTCCCCCCGCATGGCTGCCCGCTGTCGTTCAGCCGCCACTCCCGCCATAGCAACCGAGCGTGTGCGGGGGCAGGATGCCTGCGAGGCGGGCTGGCGGTGGTGCATCTGGTGGTGGCGCCCCTGGCGACGGCACCAATGGCGGGGGCGTCAACGCGCCTGGCGGCCGAGCAGCCCCCGCCCGCGTCCATCCCGGTGGTGGGCCCTGTCTGCCAACAGCTCCCCCCCGTCCCCAGCCGTGGACACCCGAGCAGCTGCTGGCTGGCCAGACAGACGCCGTGGTCCATGTCCTCTTCTTTTTGTGCGCATCCGGCGTCGTTTACCGGTCGCTCGTACCTCTCACGCCAAGCCACCGCTGCCGCCGTTGGCGTTGCCCCCTTCCCGCCCCCCCCCCCCCCCCCCCCCCCCCCCCTCGCTCTCGCCCTCGCCCTCGCCTGTTGGCTTACTTTTTGTAAGCGTACGGCCCAAACACCCACGGCGACCGCGGGCACACGAGGTTGTTGGCCCCCGCAAGGGTCTTGCGGTCCGCCCAGCTCACCTCTGACCACACCCGCAGGGTGTCGCACGACGAGACGCGGTACTTGCCCGCCCCGTCGGCCGCCCGGAGCACAAAGAGGTAGGTGGTGCCCACCTGCAGGGTCACCCCACACAGCGCCGAGTTGGCCCCCGACACCAGCTCAATGCGGCGGGGCAGGCAGCCCTTGAAGGACCTCCTCACCGTTGCCGCGTACACCTTGTCCTTGCCCTGCTCCTCCAGCGGGTCGGGGATAAAGACCGCCGCCGTGACGGTCGCGCGGATGGTAAAGGCCGACGCGGCGACCGCCTCGGACAGCGGGGGGGGGGGGAGGCAGGAGCAGGCCGCCGACGGCGTTGCCGCCGCCGTCACCACCGCCACCACCACCGCCAGTGCCGCCGCGGTGGCGCGGAAGAGGGTGCGGGTGGGCGCCATGGTACACATGTAACTGCCGGAGGAGGGGGGGGGGGCGGAGGGGGGCGAGAGATGGCAGAAAAGGGTGGCCCCAGGCAAGGGGCGAGGTTGGAGGTGGAGGCAAGGGACGCCGCGGAGCAGCGAGCGGTGGGGGAGCGGGGAGGCGGTGCGGGGTGGGGGGCGCGGGGGGGGGACGGGGCGGCGAAAGGTGGGCGCAGCTGGTGATGTCGCCCGCGACGCAAAGCCCCCGCGGGGAGCCCTATTTGAATCTGTCGCCCCCGGTCTTGAGCACGCCAACGCGACCGCGGGATTGACATGTGGCCAGTGGGGGGATTGGGCGCCCGGGCAGGCCCGGCAGCGCCCCCACCTGCCGGGGCAACCCTGCCCGCCACGGCTGCGGGCACGCCACGGACCGCGGCGGCGCCCCCCCCCCCCGCGCCGCTGTCACGCCGTGCGGCCGTGCCCGTGTGGGTGGGTCGTGTGGCGGGGGGGGGGGCGGCGGGTGGGAAGGGAGGGCATGGCTGAGGTGTGCTGAGCGGGGGGAGGGGAAGATGGCGAGCTGCGAGCACCCTGCGAGTTTTCCCCCGGTCTGGGTGGGGGGGGCCCCCGGGGGGGGGAAGGGTGGGTGGTGGAGGAGGAGGTATGGCGGGGGGGGGGGGGGGGGGGGGAGGGGGGGCGTTGGAAGTCAAGGGTGGGATAGCAAGGGGAGCGCGCCACCCGCGGCGGTCGCGGCGCAGCGCGGGTGGCCGCCAGTGGCCACTGCGCTGCACGCCGTTGGGGTGCGCGGACCTGGCGCCCTCTGGGTGGGTGACGAGCGGCCCGCCGTGACCCCCCCCCCCCTCCCCCTCCGCCCCCGTCCCCCTCCTCCCTTCCGCGCTGCTGCACCTTGATGCGGCGTTGCCGTAGGTAGGTGCATGCGCGTGTGTGCCGTCCTGCCAGTTGATGTTCGCGCTCCTCGACATGTCACCCCCCCCCCCCCCCCCCCCCCTCTCTGCCTCATTGCCCCCGCCCCCCCCTCTCTTCCTCATTGCCCCCACCCCCCCCACGGCCGCCTCATTGCCGGCCCCCCCCCATAGGTACATACAGAGCTCCGCATGCGTGGAAAGAGGGGGGGGGAGGTAGCCTATGGCCCGGGCAAGGGAGAGAGGCGTGCTGTCACGAGGGCGCGCTCCGGCAGGGGGGGGGGGGGGGGGGGGGCCACCATGGGCCGCAGTGACTGCTGACGCCACCACGGCGAGCCGCCCGCGCGGGGTGGAGCGGCGGCCACGGCGGCGGCGGCGGCGCTGTCTTGTTGGCTGCGGCGCTGTCTTGGTGCCTGCGGCCAGCTGAGGGGGCGTAGGGTTGGGAGGAGAGGAGAGGGATGCAGTGGAGGATGGATGGGGTGGGGCGTGGGGGGTGGGGGGGGGGGGGGGGGGGGAGAGGGGGGGTGGGGGGCGGTGGGGCTGCCGTAACCTGCTCTACAGTTCTCGCAGTGCTTGCAGCAGCTCGGCAGTAGCAACACCCCTAACGGCTCTAGGGGAGGCAACCACGCAGGGGCGGCCACTCCAGACGGGTGCTCGCAGAGCTCTGGGTGCTCGCGGCCGCGCAGCTAGGAGCGCCGCCCCCTTCATGGAGGCTCGCGACGGTGGGGGCGCACCCGCAGCGGTCCGCGGCGGGCTGTCGCTTGGTGGGCACAGCCGCGGCGGCGGCCAACCGCAGAGGGCCGACGAACCTCTCTCCTACACATCTGCCTCTTCATGAACAAGCATCGGATGAGAGGGGCGCGCGGGGGGGGGGGGGGGGGGGGGGGGGGGGGGGGGAGCAGGGGGCTGGCGGTGTCGCCCACTGATGAGGAGCCCCCATCGGGGGGGGGGGGGGGGGCCGCCCAGCGACGCGGCCCCGCCGCCTCCTCCCCTACCCCCCCCCCCCTCTCCGACAGAGAGCCCAGCGGGCGCCGCCGCCGCGTGGGCGGGGCGGGCCCGCCGCGGCAGCGGCGACGCCCACCACCGCGCCGCGGCCGTTGCGGCAGTGGCCGCCGGCCGGGCCGCCACTGCCGGCGGGGGCGCGCTGCGGGCGCGTGCGACCACCACTCCTACCTACCTACCGCCCGCACGTCCTCACGATTGCCTCTTACGTTTTGTGTTTATCTCTGTGTTGCTCTTGTCCTGGCTGCGTCGGGGGCGGTCCGCCCACTCGCCGAGCGGGGGTGCGCCGATGGACATGGACTGCCTCTGCCTCTGACACGGAGAGGATGGTGGCGGAGCGGCACCCGGCAAGGGAAAGGGGAGATGAGGAATAGCACGCACGCTGTGGGCGCCGTGGGGGGAGGCGCGCCACGGCCACGACCAGCGTGTGCTCCCACCCCGTTGCAGCGCCCCGGGGCGGTCGCGAAGAGGGTCACCGTGAGGGAGGCCAGCTGGGATGGACAGGGAAGGACTGGGGGCGGGAGGGGCACGGCGGCCAGCTCCAGCCGCGGCCGACAGGGTCTGCAAGAAAGAACAAGCAGCCGTAGCAAAGACAAGGCGCGAGGAAGGTCAAGGGGGGCGGCGGGCACCGCCACATGGCAGCACCACCGGCGCGATGCGAACGCGCGCGTCCCCCGCGCTCTCAACGGTCGGGCTACCGAGTGCCACACCTCTTGCCGGCAACGGCGACGGCGACAGAGGCGGTACCGGCACCGTGCCAGCCGCCACGCCTGGGCCACGCTTCGACGAATTCGTCAGCCCGTTGACGTTGGCCATGGCGTAGGCAGACGCAATGCGCAGGTATGTATGTACAGGGGGGGGACAAAAGCTTACGATCACCTGGAAACTGGGGCGTACCAAGTACGCACATGTTGTTTCCTTCTTCCCCCCCAGGGCGCGCACAGAGGTAGCAGAAGCCAGTTCTTTTGTCTCTATGGGAAGAGGAGACGTCCCTGGGTCCCTACACACGTGTAACCATGCCTCAATTCTGCGCAGAAGCGGAAAGGTGGTTCATGTATGGCCACCCAGCGTTACCTCGAGCGCAGCAGTCTGGGCGGACACCTGGAGCGTAGGAAGACGCGGGAAGCCAGTCTGACAGCATGGGAAGGGAATAGGACGTCTGTGTATGCCCCAGAGGCAAAAGGAAGCATCAGAAAGTGCAGCCTTGGCCATCAGTGGTCGTCGTTCGCTTTTTTGCTCTGTGCTTCGCGAAGGTATACGTCTTTCATGACATCCCAACTGTGACCGCCAATGATGGACAAGGCTGCACTACGGACAGTCAGGAAAGATGTCGGAAGGCGTGTTTCTCGTTTTCGAGTGGATGTCGGGTCGCCACCTTCTTGGATTGGCCGGCTGGAGCGCCTCGAGGTGACGTGCTAGACATATGAGAGCGTAGACAAAACTCTGAAGAAGGCGAAGGACAACGGGTGCGGCGCTTCTCGGAGCGCCTTTTTGCCTCAAGAGCATCCACACACTTCCTATACCCTTCCCATGCTGTCAGACTGGCTTCCCGCGTCTTCCTACGCTCCAGGTGTCCGCCCAGACTGCTGCGCTCGAGGTAACGCTGGGTGGCCATACATGAACCACCTTTCCGCTTCTGCGCAGAATTGAGGCATGGTTACACGTGTGTAGGGACCCAGGGACGTCTCCTCTTCCCATAGAGACAAAAGAACTGGCTTCTGCTACCTCTGTGCGCGCCCTGGGGGGGAAGAAGGAAACAACATGTGCGTACTTGGTACGCCCCAGTTTCCAGGTGATCGTAAACTTTTGTCCCCCCCCCTGCAGCGCAGTGGGGTCTGAAGGGGGACCACCGATTTCTTGCATTCCGGGTGTTTTCGCTTGCGCAAGAATTTGCAACCCCCTCTCACGGCATGAAGGACGCCGATTTTGAGCACTTTTGTTGCTTTACGCTTGCAGTTGCCAGTTGCACAAGCCCGCACGTTGTTCTGCTGGTACCACCAGACAGCTGAGGGTCGTACGCTTCCGGCGCAGACGGGCACCATCCATGCGGGCTTGTGCAACTGGCAACTGCAAGCGTAAAGCAACGAAAGTGCTCAAAATCGGCGTCCTTCATGCCGTGAGAGGGGGTTGCAAATTCTTGCGCAAGCGGAAAACACCCGGAATGCAAGAAATCGGTGGTCCCCCTTTAGACCCCACTGCGCAGGGGGGGGGACATACAGTGTATGTACAGGCGGGGGGACAGAAATATAGAAGCGACCCAATTTGGGGCCTCTGAACAACACTTTTCCGTCACCCCCTGGACTTCGTAGGGGTACGACAGGATCGCTCTTTCTGCACACATACTACGCAGTGGTGCTGCAGGGTCCCCCAGTGTGCATGAGAGGCCTCTTCTGCCATGTGCACGTGCTGAAAGAGGTCCATGAGGGCCGGAATCCTGTCTATAGAGAATATACGGCTACCATGGATGCCAGAGAGGCGGGGACGGCGAAAGAGCCCAAGCAGAGCATGAGGATACATATGCAACATGAGTTCTGCAGGCACAGAGAGAAAGGCCAAAATAAATTCTCCGGCGTGCCCTCAGCGTGCGTTACCCTGCTTCGTTGCTTGTCCGCCATGGGTCGTTTTCAACATGTCGTTACCAAGCGTGATATCCGTGCTCGAGGAGTCTTGCAGCTGACTAGGAAGATGAAGGAAGATTCTATGACTCCCGTGTGCGAGTTCGGAAGCACTCCGCCTCTTGGTTCTTCACACGATGTCTCACAGAGAACAACATGCTGGTCAACAGCTGCCATGATTCTGCAGAATCATATGAACACTACAAAAGACGATGTCGGTGCACCGTACGTTGTTTCCGAACACCATTCTCTGTGCCTGCAGAACACATGACATACATATATCCTCATGCTGTGCTCGGTTGGGCTCTTTGGCCGTCCCCGCCTCTCTGGCATCCATGGTAGCCGTATATTCTCTATAGACAGGATTCCGGCCCTCATGGACCTCTTTCAGCACGTGCACATGGCAGAAGAGGCCTCTCATGCACACTGGGGGACCCTGCAGCACCACTGCGTAGTATGTGTGCAGAAAGAGCGATCCTGTCGTACCCCTACGAAGTCCCGGGGGTGACGGAAAAGTGCTGTTCAGAGGCCCCAAATTGAGTCGCTTCTATATTTCTGTCCCCCCCCTGTACATCAGTGCTCGCCGACACCAAAACGCCGACCTTGACGCGGCCTTGCCTCCATAGACATCCATTTGGACACATAGGTCACCGAATATTTTACATTCGCGCTACAGACCCGCCTTCGCGGGGAGGCTGTCAAGAGATCAGGACACGTGGTATGCCCTCAATTGATCGCTCTGACACAGCAAACTGTACCCGCTTTCGACACCCTGTCTCGAAGACTCGGCTCGAGCCAGCGTGTACTTTTTGGGCCGGCTTCCAGAGGGCGTATGCTACATAATGCATACGGTACTTACAAAGATAAGACGATTCAACTTTCAGGGCCTCCACGCTGCAGCGCTGGCACGCGCGTCGCCGCCGCCGCCGCCGCTCAAATGGAGGCCAGCTGGCCTCTCCCCCCCACGGAGACCACCTGGCCACACCCCCCCAAACGCAGTGTGCTGCGCAGTGTCGTGCGGCTGCGTGCGGGGCACGTCACCGCACTCGCCACGCACTTCACCTCCCCGCGTGGCCGCAACGTCGAACCGTGCGCGTTGTCTTCGTGCGCTCTTGTTTCCTTCCACCTCCGTGTCTTGTGCACACCCTTTCCTTGCCATCCTCTCTTGCGCGGTTGTGTCGTTGACGCGAGTCGACCATGGCCGAAGACGCTGCCGTTGTGGCCGACGCGCCCGTGGACTATCCGAACGGGGACAGCGGCCCGACGGTGAATGACGGGGCGCCCGCTCCCGACGTGCATGCCCACGGGGATGGCCATGCCGCCGACGGCGTGTCGGGGGACGTGCCGGCGGTAGGCGGTGATGGTGGTGACGGCGGTGGGGACGGCGGTGGTGGCGGGGACTATGCCCATCCGGCTGGTTGCGAAGCCACCGGCGGTGGCGGCGAGCGTGATGGGGATCGGGACGGTGACCGTGACGGCCGTGACGGCCGCGACGGTCGCGACGGTCGTGACGGCGGCGGCGACGGGGGCGGCGACGGCGATGGCGTTGGCCACGTGTCGGCGGGCAAGCGCCGGCGCTCTCGCTCTTGGTCGCGCTCCCGCTCGGTGAGCCCCGCTCGCCGCGGTTCTTCTGGTGGGGGTGCGGGTCATGGTTCGGGTGGGGGCGACGGCGGTCACGCGCCGCATGATGATGGGCGGGACCGCGAGGGGGGGGGTGGCGGTGGTGGTGGCGGGGGCGGTGGGTATGATGACTACCAGCAGCAACCGCATGACGGGTCGGGTGGGCACCATGATGGCCAGCAACAGTATGGGTGGGATCAGGGGCAGGGTGGGGGCTGGGGGGCGGACGAGGGCCGTCACGATGCCAAGCGCTCACGGGACAATTATGCGATGCGTGATGTGCACCTGCGCACCTGCTTCCGTTGTGGTGGTACGTTTGCTTGTTCCAGTTTTATCTCTGTCGGTATTGTTGATGGCGTGTTGTTGTGTTTGTCGTATCTCTCATTGTAGACGCCTGTCTGCTTGCGTATTGTGAGCGGTGGTGTTTTTCTCTATGATCCTGCATACTGACTGAACGCGCCCTTCTTGTGTCAGCTGGCATTGTTGCGATGTTTTTTTGCTTCATTCGTGTCTTGTGTCTGTTTCAATTGCGCAGGTGGCGGTCATATTGCACGTGACTGCCCGAACACGGGGAACGGCCAAGGCTCTCATAATGCGCACGCTGCCGCCGCTGCGGCGGCCGCCGCGGCTGCCGCGGCTGCGGCGGGCCCCCAGTGGGGCATGCGCGCTGCGTATGGTCAGCAGCAGCAGGCGGCGGCGGCGGCCCAGTACGGCAACCCCTACGCGCAGGCGCAAGCGGCCTATGGGGCGGGTGCCTACCGTAATCCCGCTGCTGGCGGGTATGCGGACCCTTATGCTTCAGCAGCGGCGATGTACGGCATGCAAGGGGCTGCCGCCGCTGCGGGGTATGGGTACCCCGGTGCAGGTGGGATGGGTGGTGGTGGTGGCGGTGGCGGTGGCAGGGGTGGTGGTGGACATGGCGCCCTTCGGGGCGCTCCTGCCCCTGGTGGCGGCAGCTGCTTCCGGTGCAACCAGGACGGGCACTGGAGCCGCGACTGTCCGGAGCGGCCCAATGCACATGACCCGTCTGCGTGCTTCAAGTGCGGCCAGCCCGGCCATCGCGCACGCGAGTGCAACGTGTGCTACAACTGCCTCGGGGTCGGGCATCGTGCGGCTGTGTGCCCTAACCCGCGGGCCACTGCCTAGGGCCTGAATCGTGGGACGATGATGGAGGCAGGGAAGGGTGGATGAGGAGGGTGTGGGCGAAGGTCTGGGGGTTGTGGGTCAGGGTGGTGGGCGTCGCGACGGGGGCTGGTAGGCGTCGCAACAGGGGCTGGTGGGGTGTGCAGGTGATGTGTGTGGTGGAGCAGCTTGGTGCTGACGACAAGAGGCATGTGTGGTTGCAGGGCTCGTGTCCGCTCTGACCTTCCTGCAGTTGTCTACGGGGAGGGTCGCTGTCCGTGTGGCGGTCTTGATGGCGGCCGTACTGGCGGTCCTGGTCGCGATTTGGCGTTGTTGACGAGCTACGGTAGTAACCGACGGAGCAGTTGTCCATGAGGTTGGTTGTGGGCGGGCGGCCATCTCGATGCAGGGCGCCCTGCTGAGTGAGCCGCTCTGATTCCCTCCTACCATTGGGTGGTGGTCATGGGCTGGCGTAGGGCGGGTGGCAATGTGTGGGAGGGGGGATGGCCGCGGCGTGCCGTGGTGACGTGGAGTGCGGTGGGTGGCGCGATTCTGCTTCGGTCTGACATGACGATGACGGGCGGGGCGGCAGCACGGTGCAAGGGGCGTTGACGGTGGCGACGAACGCGGCGTTTTGCACCTGCTGTGTGGTGTGAAGCGGACGGCGGGCCATTCAGGTGCATCTTGGCGGTGGGGTCGTGGCATAGTGTGGGCATCGGCGCGGTGAGGTGGGGCGGTCCAGCTCGATCGAGGCGCGCGTGGCAAGCACGTGCGAGTCGGACGGACGCAGCTGCGTGCGCGGCGGGGTGATGTGGCGTGCATCCAGAGCTTGGCGAGGGTGTGCGTGAAGGGGTCGCTCGGCGTCCATGCGGGACATAACCGGCGTGGGTGGTCCACAAGTGCAGGCGAGGCGAGTGCGACTGCAGCGGGACTGTTGGGCGCGGGTGAGATCGCAGGGGCGGCGACCATCTCAGGCGATGAGGTGGTGTTTGTGTCAAGACTGATCGAGTCTGGGCTTGCGAGATCTGGTGGAGCTTCCACAGCGAAGGGATGGACGCACCCCGGTGTTAAGCCGCCAGTGTCGCAGTCAGGAGCGTATCGGCGGGGGCGCTGCTGTGTGACTGCTGTGCTTTTTTTCTGAGTTCTAGGCTTTCCAGATGTGTGGCTTTCCAGATGTGCGCGGCTGTTTGTTGTGGCTTCTTGTCTGTTCTGTTTTTACTCAAGGCGCCGCTCGTGTTATGTTTGTTTGATGTTTTTGTTGCGATGATGCCTGTAGTGTGGGTTTCCCACCGTGTTGCTCCAATGCGAAGTTCATTGCTTTTTTATCATGTCAGCCTGGAGGTAGAGTGGCATGATGGCGGTGTGGCACGGCCCTACGGGCATGAGAATAGTCAGCTTTTTAGGCCATGATGATCCTAGCTGGCCTACTTGCCATGCTACCAGCTGTGATCCAGTCAGACAGGCCCCGCTCGACTGGCTCCTTGTTCTCACTGTCCGTCATGGGTTGACACCCGATCCGCGTACATACAGCTCATCCCGTCCACCCGTCCGTCCCTTACGGCCCCGGCGGGGACACCCCTCCGTCAGATGCGGGGGACATCGCGCGCCCCCCGCCTCCCGACCCGCCCGACCCGCCGTCGCACCGCCCTTCCCCCACGCCCCCACAGGAGTCCAGGTGTGCGTGCACCGCCGCTGCGTGTGCGTCGACGGCGGTGAGGAGCTGCCGGTGGATGAGCGCAAAGGGGAGCTCCAGCTGGGACGACTCGAGGAGGGCGCCGGGCGTGCCGCCGCCACCCGGGGTGCCCCCATTCTCGCAGCCCCCGCCACCACCTACCGGCGGCACCCGTACCGCAACGTCCTCGAGGCTCTCGTAGGTTGCCACCAGCCCTGCGCGTAGGTCATCGGCCTCGGCGGCGAGGCCTGCCTCGCGCGCCGCCGCAGCCGTCACCGCCCCCTCCCTCAGGCGGTCGAGAAGACCGCCGGGTGGCACCTCCGCGTCGCTGTCGGCCGGGTCGGCGCCAACGAGGCGCACCACCCCAATGTATTCCCCGCCAGCGCCGCCACCGTCGGGAGTGCGGATGGTCATGGTCTGGCGTCCGCTGCCGGACCCGCCCCCGCCTCCGCCGCCGCCCCGGCGGCCCGCCAGTGCCGCGTGCAGGCGGTCCTTGAGGACCCCCACTTCGGCCTCTCGCTTTCGGCGGTCGGCCAGGAGGTATGCTTCCCGACTTGCCGCCTTGGCCAGCGCTCCCCGCGCGGCGTCGGCTGCGGCCCGCGCCTTTGCCAGCTCCGCCGCGCTCGTCGCGGCCGCTGCGGCGGCCGCCGACGTGGCAGCCGCCGCCTCCCGCGTCGCCGCCGCGGCGCGGCGGTCGGCGCGGCTCAGCCGCGACGCCGCGTCAATGCCCGTTGCGCGCTCCCGCTCCAGCGCCGCGCCCGTCGCGGCAGCCGCCTCGGTCGTGGCACCCAGCCGGGAGAGGGTGGAGAGGAGCGCCGCGACCGCCGCGGCGGCCAGCTCCCGGTGGCGCCCCACGCCGCCGCCACGGGGGTGGGGGGTGGGCAGGCGGCGGGCCATGCCCGCCCGCCCCAGCTGGTCGTTCGCCTCCGCGATGGCGGCGGTCAGGGAGGTGGGCGCCTCGCCGTCGCCCCACCCGTTGCTGTCCCCGCCGTCAAAATAGTCTTGCATGTCTGGGGGGGGTGCGACGCCCGCCCAGCCGCCGACGGGGCCGTCGGCGCCCTGCTCGCGGGCTTCCCGCTCCCGCTCCCGCTCCCGCTCCCCCCGCCGACGGGAGGCGCCGCCAACGCCGCCGCCACCACCGCCGCCGCCCCGTGACGCGGCGCGCGGCGGCGCCACCACCCCCTCCATCGCAGCGGCACTCCCCCCCACCGCCGCCGCCCCCGCAGCATAGGCGTCGTACCCATCGTCTGCGTGGCCGCGGACATCCCCCCGCGACAGCGCCGCGGCAGGAGCAGAGGTGAGCGTCTCGAGGTAGCGCATCAGGGGCGCGGCAGAGGCCGGGGTGCCGGCGCCGGCGGTGACGGGACCCTGCCTGTCGCGGCCACCCCCGCCGCCACCCCCGCCGCCACCGCCGCCGCCGCCGCCACCACCGCCAACGCCACCGCCACCGCCACCGCCGCCACCTCTGCCACCGCGGCCGCGGGCGCCACGAGGGGTGACCGCCACGACGGCCTGAGGGGGAGGGGGAGGAGCACCGTGGGGAGCGGGGGGGGGGCGCCGGGGTCGGGCGGGGGGCCGCGCAGCAGAAGGGGCAGCGGCTTCGACGGGGCCCGCCGCCTCCTCGGCGGTGCGCATGGTGAAGTGAAGAAGAGGAAAACAGGGTTCAGGACGAGCGGAAGAGGTGCGGTGCGGGTGAATGGCGAGTGTCTGGAAAGAAGCAACGAGGCGGCAGCGGGCAGGTAGAGGGAAGCAATTGACCAGTGGGGAAGCCGCGACGTGCTAGCAGTGGGGCGAGGACACGCGTACGCGGGGTTGGAAAGGCACACCCGATGTGTGCAGGCAAGGTAGGGGAGCAACGGCTGGGAAGCAAGCGGATGGCAGCGAGCGTGACCCACCCCCCAAAAAGCGGGTAAGAGCGCCGTGTACCCAGGCCGAGGTGACCACGACGGCAGTCTGTGCGTGGCGCGGGGCCGCGAGCCGCTGTCGAGCGGTCCACGAGGCAAAAGAGCTCGACCGTTTTGCCTGCTCGCGACTCCTGCGGGGTCGACTGTAGCCGTGCAGGCGAGCCACCACAGTGCCGATGCCTACGGCTCTATTTGTTTTTTTGAATTTTGAGCACGGCATCCCGCGATGAAAGTCCACGTAGGTATGGTCTGAATAGAACAATTACACGTACTCATCGAGATTGTTGCGTCTGTCCAGCTGTCACAAATTGAGTGGATATTCTCAGCCTCCACCCCATCATGGCCACCAAACAGGCCGGCCCCTGACAAGCACCCCAATCTCCGCCCGCCCACCCCATTGGATATCAGCCTGTGACGCCGGGATGAAATGCAAAAGATGCTCCCGCTCCCCACTTCCTGGTCGAGTCCACGCCGCCGCGGGGCCCCTCAACGGCGTCAGGCAATCACAGGAGTCAACTGGCTGTCCGGGACCCGCACCGCCCAGAATGGTGCCGCTGGCGCCCGCTCGGTGTGAGGGCTTTTGGGGGGGGTGGGGGGGGGTGCGCAAAGAGGGGTGTGGGGTGGTGCGGATCCCCGCCTCGACCCTCGGCGCGTCTCGCACAGCCACACCCGTGCGGGACGGGCGTCGGCCGCTTCCACTGCCCCCTCCTGTCAGGCGGCGGCATTCTCGTAGCGGCTCCTTGTTCTCCCGCGCGGGGACGCACGGCGGTGACTGTGGTGGGTAGCGGCAGGGGCCTGGGGGGAGAGGCGGCGGGCGGCGTCGGGTGTATGGCGCCATCGCCACCACGGCAGTGAACCGTTCCGCCTCCACCGCCGTTGCTCGCGCCGCTGGGGTTGAGGGTGTGGTTGGGTGCACCGCTTGTGGCAGAGGCGAACGCAGCCACAGTGACAGCAGCAGCAGCAGCAGCAGCGACAGCGACAGCGGCAACAGTAACAGAAGCTGCTACGGGGGCGGCAGCGGCGGCAGTGTTGGCGGCAGTCGTGGTAAGCAGCCACAGAGGGGACCGAAGCGGCGACTGCGGCCTGTCGTAGCAGGGAGGGCGGCCCGCCATGGGCGGGTCCGCCGGGACGGCGGTGCCGCTGCCGTTACGGATACGACCCCCAGCCGCGTGCAGCGGGGTGGCCGCCAGCTCTGGACCTCGGCCGGCCGCGGGCGGAGCACGCCGCCTGCTGCGGCCCGCATCGGGCGGCCGGGCGAGTGGCACTGGCGGTGACGCCACGGCCGCAGCCGCCGCCACCCCATCGTGGGGGACCTGGCGGTCACCGATGGCGGTGGCAGTGCCGCCGCCGGTCACTGCCGCCGTTGCCGCTGTTGGACCTGCGTGGGGACGGAGATGGGCAGTGTCACCACCCGCGGCGGCTATGGCCTTTGCCGCGTCACCCGCGCCGTCGTCATTGCGTCTGTCGGTGGGGGCGCCGGTGCGGCGGGCGGGCCGGCCAGTGGCTGCCGCCGCCGCGGTGCGCCTCCCTGCAGCGCGGCCGTGTGCGTGGACGCCCGCGCCGGCTCTGCGGCGAGCAGGGGGTGTCTGCCAGTGGGCGGCGGGTACCGCGGTGGGGGTGCCCAGTGTACCCAGCCGGAGAGACGGGGGGCCGCCCCCAGCGGGCGCTGCCACTGGCGCCTCCTCGTGGCGATGCACGGACAAGGACTTTCTCGAGGGCCTCGAGCTGGTCCTGTCCATGCTCGTTTCGACGGTGGTGGTCATCCCCGTCTTTAAGCGCTTTAAGGTGTCGCCAATCCTGGGATTTTTGCTTGTTGGGGTGGTCCTCGGTCCACACGGCCTCAAGGTGGTCAAGGATGTGGAGGAGATCACGCCTCTGGCGGACGTGGGCGTCCTCTTCTTGCTCTTTGAGATGGGCCTGGAGCTGTCGTTTGACCGGCTGCGCAAGCTCCGCAAGTACGCGTTCGGCCTCGGTTTTGCTCAGATGGCCGCGTGCACGACGCTGCTCGGCCTGGGCGCCTATGGGATGGGCGCATCCACGTCTGAGTCGCTGGTGGTTGGGTCGGCGCTCAGCCTTTCTTCTTCGGCGTTTATCCTGCAGTTGCTTGCGGAGCGGGGGGAGCGGCAGAGCCGGGCAGGTATCGCGACGTTTGGTGTGCTGTTGTTCCAGGATATTGCCGTCGTGCCGCTGCTGGTGCTGGTTCCCCTGTTTAGCTACACCTCGTGGACGAGCTTGACTCACTTGCCGGACCTCATTCAGTCAGCGGGTGTGGAAGTTGTCAAGGTCCTTGCTGCACTTGCTGTATTTGTCGTGCTCGGGGGGCAGCTGCTCAGGCGGGTGTTTCAGTTTGTGGCGGATAGCGACTCCAGCGAGGTATGTTGGGCACCGTTTCCGGGGGCTGCTGAGGGGGAGGTGTCATGTGATCGGCATACCGTGTGGTGCGTTCTCGGTCCAACCGCCATTTCTTTCAGCACGTGTGTGAGAGGACCTGCAAGGGTGGTCGTTTTTGGTGTCTTGGGTGGTGAGGATATGACTGACCACTGTTCGTTTTGTTGTTCTGGTGTATGTTGCCCCTCTCTGGTGGTTCGAACCACTGATGGTGGGCACATCTGGACTGTGCTTTGTTATGCGCGGTGGTTGCTCTGGGGACTTGTCCTGTCCTTTGCTCGCTCCGGCAATCAACATGCAGGCATTTACGGCGTCCGTGTTGCTGACGGTGCTGGGCACCGCGTTCTTGACCGACGAGCTGGGCTTGTCCATGACGCTTGGCGCATTTATCGCCGGGGTGTTGCTGGCTGAATCGTCCTTCCGCTCGCGCATTGCGGTGGACACAGAGCCATTTCGTGGCCTTTTTCTGGGGCTCTTTTTCATCACCACGGGCATGTCGCTCAATGGGGAGTTGCTGGTCACACAGCCTGGTGCTGTTGCCTTCCTCGTATCTTCACTCATCTTTTGCAAGGCGACGGTTGTGACTTTAGTGGGGCTCCCCTTTGGGCTCTCGCTTGCCGAGTCGGTGCGAGTGGGTCTTCTCATCGGACAGGGGGGCGAGTTTGCTTTCGTGCTGTTTGCGCTGGCCGAACGGCTGGGCTACCTGCCTCCCAACATCTACGACTTCCTGGTCACAGTGGTTGTTGTGTCGATGGCAGCGACACCACTGCTGTACAGCGCCGGGCTCTGGCTGTCACCTCGCATCGATCGATGGGTGGAGCAGCAGGGGGGTGTCAGTACGATGTCCGCGCAGCTGGCAGACTTCAAGCCGGCTGCCTCCTTCTTCGCCGCTGCGGCAGGCTCCCCGGACCCAGACGACAAGTCGTTGGTGCCCACCTCCATTGATGGAGGCAAGCTGGGCGACGAGGAAGTCGTCATCCTATTTGGCTTTGGTCCTGTTGGCCGCGTCGTTGGCCGGATGCTGTCACGCAAGTTCATCCGGTGGGTGGCCGTCGACTCTGACGCGGACTTGGTGCAAGCGGCGTCCCAGTCGGGCCTACCGGTCGTGCTTGGCGATGCGACCCTTCCACGCGAATTTCTCGAAGCGTCGGGCATTTCTGGGTCAGGTGTGTCGGCGTTTGTTTTAACGGTCAGCGACTACGGCATCGTCCGCGCATCGCTGAATGCGGTGCGCGAAGCCTACCCCGACCGCCCCGTCTTTGTACGTGCCCGTGACGTGGCGATGCAAAAGGAGCTTCTCTCGATGGGTGCGAACAGCTCCTTCCCGGAGATGTTTGAGACGAGCGTGCAGCTGGGCGCAGAGGTGCTCCGCGCGTTTGGCACCAGCAAGCTGGACTTGTCGTCCATCAAGCGGGAGGTGCGCAGTGACTCGGGGCTGGGCGACGCGTTTTCCAAGTACGAGGCGTGGTACCAGGAGAACATGAGGGCGCCTCAGACGCCCACGGAAGGTGGGGTGACCGACGCCGAGAGGGGGGAGGCGGGGGAAGTGGCGACAGAGCTAACGCGCGTCAATGGCGAGGTGGATGGCCACGCCGGGGGGATCGCAGCGACGGCGGCATCGCCATCGTCGGCAGGGCATGCGACGACGCCGCTGTCGGTGCCCGCGCCACCAAGCGCGCCCGTCTCGGCTGATGACAAGTCGGGTCCATAGGCCAGGTGCGTGGTCGGTCGGCCGCCTGGGCATGGCATGGTCCCGATTTTTTTTTTAATCCATCGTCTGGCTGGCGTGTGTCCAGGGCATTGTCCCTGTGGCTGCACGCTTGGGCGCAGTAGGTCCGTGCCTGGAGCTTTCGTCTCAGCGCGGCGGTGTGCGATGGCTTAGACAGCTGCAGCCGATAGTGTTGGGGGGGGGGGGGGGGGGGGGGTGCCACGACCGTGGTGACGTCAGCACGAAAGAAGAAAACAAAAAGAAACTTCGAGCCCACCGTGGCCGCACGACCAAGAAAAGGAGCGCCGGATGCGTGCATCACGGTTTGGCAGGGACCCCACGAAGTCACAAGCCTGCGCGGCAGAATTTCCCAGCGGGAGCTACGCTCGCGGGGCAAACGGCTGCCGGGCGGCTGCCGGAAGGCCACGGGCACAAGCCAAACCCACCTTCTCTCCCCCTCCACCTTCTGGCGCGGCCACCAGTCCAGAGCGACTCCCCCACCAACCGCGCCCGCCCCCCCCGGCATCACCACCGTCAGCGAAAGACACCGTCGATGGCGCGCCGCCATACGCCCCAGGCCATGTCGACCAAGCACAAGACCGACCCCAGTGGCTGGGGAAATGGCGTGTGCCGTCAGCGGGCCACCCCGACGATACCCCACCACTAAGTCGCGCGTGCGCCGAGCACCCGCAGGCCGCCATACGAGGGGGCCCTCCTTCGTGGGTGACCCAGGGACCCGGCTAGTTCCCCACCGCACCTAGCCACCTCCTCGACCCCAGCCATCCGCGCACACACCCTCACCGTCGCAGCTGGTCCATCCGCGCAGTCAACGCTGCATCCACCGGCTGCTCTTCCGCTTCCACCGTCCCTACAGCCCCCACCTGCGTGGTCGGTGCGTCCGCCATCCTGCCCGCTACGGCCAGACCCAGCTCGTCCATGACCGAGTCCACAAGCTCGTCGGCGGCCTCTTCCTCCCCCTCCCCTGCCAGGGCATCATCCACCGCCTCGCCCATCATCTCGGATGCCAGCGCAGCGCGGCCCGACTCACGCTCGTACTCGCGGAGGACGGAGCGGAGCTGGCCGCCGCCCAGGTCCACCGCCTTCATCCCCGCCGTGGCCGACTCGAGCGCGCCCGCCATGGCCGCCGTTGCCGCCGCGGTATCCAGCTGGGAGGAGAGGCTGTCGAGGCGTGCCACCGCCGACGACAGCGACGCCATTGTCTTGCGTGTTCGCACGAGCGCCGCCGCCTCCGCGCGGGCGGCGGCCACGTCGCCGCGCGACGCGAGCGTCCGGATGCGGACCTTTTGGGTGACCTCTGTGCGGCTCAACTTGACGCGTTCCCGCTGCAAGGTGCGAGCGCTCCGCCGCAGCTGCCGTTTTTGCGCGCGAACCGCCGCCGCGGGGGTGAGAGAAGAGTCAGGGGGGGAACCGTCGTCCCGGTGGTCAGAAGTGGACATTGTGTCAGGCAGTGACAAGGGGGGGCGGTGGGAGGGTAAGAGGGAGGGGGGAGGGGGGGGTGTGGCAGAGCTGGCGAACGAGACAGGGGGAAGGAGGCAGAGAGGATGAGATGCGCGCCAATGGGCTGCAGTCCCTTTGCGTGCACTGCGTGCTACAGCTGCGGCATAACGGCGAAGCGTGGCCGAGTGCGGGGGGTCGGAGAGGCGGGTGGCGGCGCGCAGTCGTGGTTGTGTCCAACTCACCTTCAGCGCTGTGAGGCATGCCTTCTCTTGGTTTGGGCCCCTCACATGGTGACGCGTGCGTGCATGCGATCTCTACGACAGTGCGGCGCTTGGTTGATGGGGTGCCACTTTCACCAGACCCCTTCCGCACGACTGAAAGTACTCTGTGGAAAAAAGATTAAACAAATGACAATGTACCACAAAAACTGAACCAGTTGCACTGTGCGAGCGGGCAAGCTCATACTCGGAGCTTCCATACGAGTCTCCAAACGTGTTGGTCGCCAGCTGGCGGGCAATGCTGGCCAGCGGCCTGAGTCCGAGGCGACATCTTCCCGGGCACGCACATGGACATGCTGCCGGCCGCGCAGAGGTCCCTTTGAGCTTTCAGTAACCGCGTGTGGTGACTGGCAACCGGCTCCTTTTCCCCTTCTCTGAGGTTGCTGTGGGCGCCCTGTGGACGAACTGTCAGAGCGTATCCCCCCCTGCCCCTGCGCCTCTGTTCTTCTTATTCTGAGCTGCACAGGCGGGGTCGGGGAGCCAGCGGTACCCGCTACAACCTACGCATGAGGCCCTGCACATGGCTGCGGTGTTGGCGGTGCGAGGTTACGGCCTCTTACCTGTCACGCGGCTCGGGGCGCTTCGTCCTTTGTCATGGCCCTCGATGACCCCTGCGGCGGCGCCTCCCCGGACGAGGCTGGCCGCTGGGTGCTCGAACCCACTGCCCTTCGATGGCGGCCGCGGCATTGCAGCCGGGGCGACGTTGGTGGCTCCCGCCGTGGGGTCTTCCCCGCGATTTGGGATTCCAACGGCCGGCACTTGCGCTGCCGTTCCAGATGCCGTTTCAGCTGCCGCGGCGGCGCGCCGGTCCACATCGACGGGCGTTCCCCCCCCACCGCGCAAGGAGGTGGTCCCTGGCCCTGCTACGGCGCTTACCGGGGAGGAAGCGCTGCTGCAGGACATGGTGGCCAAGTTTGCCGCCCGCCACGTGGCCCCCAATGTGGCCTCGATGGACGCCAAGGCGGAGCTGGATCCCGCGCTGCTGGCGCAGCTGTTTGAGGCGGGGCTGATGGGCGTGGAGGTGTCCGCCGTCCACGGCGGCGGCGGCATGTCCTTCACCTCGGCGGTCATTGTCATTGAGGAGTTGGCCAAGGTTGACCCCGCCGTCGCGGCGGTCGTTGACATCCAGAACACCCTTCTGTGCAACACCGTGCGTCGGCACGGCACGGACGCGCAGGCCGCCGAGTGGTTGCCCCGCCTGGCCACCTCCGCCGTCGGCTCGTTTTGCTTGAGTGAGCCGGGCTCTGGCTCTGACGCGTTTGCCCTCAAGACGACAGCCGTGGGGGACGGCGAGGACTGGATCCTCAGTGGCACCAAGGCGTGGATAAGCAATGCCAAGGAAGCAGACATCTTCCTGGTGTTTGCCAACGCGGAACCTGCGGCGGGTCACCGTGGCATCACTGCCTTCCTCGTGGACCGCGCCGCCGCGGGGGGCGGCCTCGTGGTGGGCAAGAAGGAGGACAAGCTGGGTATCCGCGCCACCTCCTGCTGCGAGCTGACCCTGGGTGGCGTCCGTGTGCCTGCCGGCAACGTGCTGGGCCCGGTGGGGCAGGGCTACAAGATTGCCATTGGGACGCTCAACGAGGGCCGCGTCGGCATTGGTGCGCAGCTGGTGGGCCTTGCGCAGGGCGCCATGGACGTGGCGCTCCCCTACGCCGCGCAGCGGCAGCAGTTTGGCCGGCCCGTGGCGGATAACCAGGGCATGCAGTTCCAGTTTGCGCAGGCCGCCACGGAGCTCGCCGCCGCCCGCGCGTTGGTGTACAACGCCGCCCGGCTGGTCGACGTGGGCTTGCCCGTCGTTGCAGACGCCGCGTATGCCAAGCTCTACGCCTCCCAGGTGGCGGACCGGATCGCCGCGGCGTGCGTCAACTGGGCGGGGGGCGTGGGGTACATGCGTGACTTCCCCGCAGAGAAGTTTTTCCGCGACGCCAAGATTGGGCAGATATACGAGGTGCGTGTGTGCTCTCTCGTGGTGCTGCCTCGATGTGTGTCGTCACGTGGCTTTTTTGCGCTTCGTTGTCATGGTGCTCTCACTGCATTGCTAACCACCACTCTCTTGTACATACGCTGCTGTTCCCCTGCAACTGCTACATCTTCCCTACTGCTCTCACCTCCGTATGTTGTGTAGGGGACGTCAAACATACACCTGGTCACGATTGCCAAGCTGCTCTCCAAGAAGTACGAGGTGTAATAGAACGGGAGTGGACTGGGCTCCCCGCGGGCCGGTCATCCGCTGATGTGTGAGGGTGAAGCGGCATGGTGAACAACGAGTCGTCCAATCGCTTGCGGGTGAGCGCGCCGCGCTCCAGTGCGGGGTACCCTGTCTGTTGTAGCCGCCACGGCAGTCAGTGGGCCATACCAAACGGGTGCGTTTGCACAGTCACGGCGTCACGCAGCGGGGCTCCCCGTTCTTTCCCCACGGCAGCTTTGCACCAAACGACTTGCGGAGCAGCGCCCCAACCCCCCCCATATTGCCCGTCGAGCAACAACACCTGGGCCCTGTTTTTCGGGGCGCACTCAAGGTGGCAGCGGCCCACGGGGACGGTCCGTTTCCCGCACGGTGCGCTTCACACCCCTGCCTTTGACGCGGTCGATTCATTGGCTCAGGGACGGGCGCACGGCACACGCGCAGGCGCCACCGTTGGTTTTGAAAGTAGCGCGCGCGCTCGAGCGGCAGGATCTTTGGCTGTGCGCCTGCATGGACGTGGCGCCCCCCGTAGGTCGGCGTCCCACACGAGACTGGTGACGTTTTTGTTCGCAGGTGGCACGGCCGTTTGGCCCCCTTCCCTCCCGATACGCTTGCCGCTGCACAGCCGCCCTTGCGGCCCACCTTCAAACAGGCCTCCTCCCGTAGTCCGTTTTTTTTTCTCTTTGCCTGCTCCCTTCCGTCTGTCTGATAGGAGCGGCGGCCGAAGCATCCGCCTCTCCCGACCCTCCCCTTCCCCCCCCCCCCTTCCCGACTCTGCCCTTCCCGACTGACGGGACCCTCCCCCTCTCCCCCCCCATGCCCCCCCCCCCCCGCCCCCACGCACCCCTGCTCACTGCCGGGATGGCGCGCCGCCGCGTGCGGTGGGGGCCACGCCCGCCGCCCCCTCCCGCCCTGGCAGGGGCGACAGGCACGGGGGGGGGCGGCCGCCGCCACCCCCAGCCGCCCCCCTGACGGTCCCCCCCTCCTGCCGGCGGCGACGGCCGCCACGGCCGCACGCGATCCTCGACCCCCCAGCCCCCCCCAGCACGTCCCCGCTGCCATCCACCCCGCTCCCCCTCCTCACCTCATCCCGCTCCCCCCCCCCTTCTCTTCAACCTCCCCGGCCGTGCGCCCACCGTCCCGCGGTCACGTCCACTCCCACCTCCTGTTCCCTTCTCCTCGTGTGCGGCCAGGCACGTCGGCCCGGTGACGCGAAAACCGCCGGCGAGGGTGCAGCAGCAGAGAGGTTGGTGGGGTGAAGGAAGCGGCTGCAGTGGACAGCGGTGTCGACGGCGACGGCGCCGACTTCGACGACGGCGACGGCGACGGCCGTGGCAGCTCCCGTGACACACCCCCGTGCCCCCCGCCCCAGTGGATTCACGGCACGGTCGGCTGGGAGGAGGAGGCAGGAGGGTGGCGGCGGCGCGTGCGCGACGGCTTCGGCAGACGCCCCCAGCGTGTGTGGCGGTCTGTGGTGGCGTGCCCGTTGACTGCCTCGGGCTCACGGCGGCTGGCCATGGGCCGAGCGGCGGCGGCAGCGGCGCCCGTGCCCGTCTTTCGAGGTACGTGACGTGGCAAAGGGAGGGAGGGAGGGAAGGAGGGATGGTTGGATGGACGGGGAGTGGGGCGCAAGGGGATGGGAATAGGGTCGCGTGCACGGGGCACCTGCTGTCCGTGCCGCCGCGACAAGTCCTGCTGCCGCCACCCGCCGAGATGCCGGTGGGTCACCGCCACCGACCATCGCGCGGTGGGCCCGGCGACGGCGCAGCGGCCGTCGTCATCGCTGAAGGTGGCAGAACGGGGTGGGGGGGATGGGGATGTGGTGGCAACGCGCCGCACCGACGCACGCTATTCAGACCGCTGGCACCGCCGCTGCGGCCGGACGACCGCCACGGACCGACCCCGCGTCGGGCAGCACTCACTGACACGCCTTACGCTGACTTTTCCCCGCTAGTTCACCCCACCCCTACCCCCGCCATCCACCCGTTGTTGTGTGGGTGCCCCAGCCAACCGCATCACCTCGTACGCCACCCGTGGCAGCGACGCCGAGCTGCCCGCCGGCCGCCGCCGCCGCCGCCCCACCACCCGCCGCGCCGCCCAGCGGGCGTCCCTGCTGCCGCTGCCGCCGACGCCGCCGCGGCCGCTGCCGCGGCTACCGCCGCCGCCGCCGCCGCCGCCGCCACCCGCTGCGGCGGCCGCCCCCACCGCCACCGCCACAGCCACTGCCGCTGCCGCCGCCGCCGCCGTTGCCGGCCACGACCTGCCGCCACCGCCGCCCCGCTCGCGGACGGTCACGTGGGCGCCCGCCGTGACGGTGGTGCTGCTCCCCGCCGTGCCGCCATCGCCGCCACCGTCCCCGCCGCCACAGCCGCAGCCGCCGCCGTCGCCGCTGCCGCCGACGCTGACGCTGCCGACGCTGACGCTGCCGTCGTCGCCGCCGCTGCCGCCGCCGCCGTCCCCGCGTCGGACGCCGTCCCCACCTCTGCAAAGTCAAGGTGGCGACCCTATCCACTCGGACGGGGGCGCCCCGATGCCAGACGGCGGCGGTCGGAATGGTGGTGGCGGCGGCGGCGGCGGCGCAAGCGGCACCGTCGGTGGTGGTGGTGGTTGTGGTGGGAGCGGCGGCAGTGGGAGTGGCAGCGGTGGTGGTGGCGACGGTGATGGCGGACGCGGCACCGGGGACGGCGGCATCGCCGCGTTGCCGTTGTCGGACCCGCATGCCACCGCAGCGGTCGCCGAGCGTCAGCGCGACGCTCGGGCACGGCGGCTGGGCGCACCGCCGGCGTCCCCGACAGCCAGTGGCCTCGGGGGGGACGGCGGTGACCGCGACGCCTGTCACAGCAGCGGCGGCGGCGGCGGCAGCTGCAGCGGCAGCTGTGGCGGCGGCGGCGGGTTTGACGTAGGGGTGGCCGCGACAGGCACCACTGGGGGGAGCACCACCCCGCCGCCGCCGCTGCTGCCACGGCGGCGGCGGTGTCGGTCGCCGACGCCGTCGTCGGCGGCGTCCCCGCTGCCGCCATCCCCACCCTCGCGGTCGATGCCCGCAGCGGCACCGCCGTTGGTTCTGCCACCATTGCCGTTGCCCGACGGGTGGCCCCTGCAGGCGTCGACCGTCGCGCCGGCAGTCCCAAAAACGTCGCCGCTACCACCACCACCGCTGGCGTTGGCATTGACATTGTCCGCTCAGCCGCCGGCGTCGTCGCTGCCGACACCGTTGCCGTCGCCGGGGCGGCCCCCGTCGTCGCCTCCGCCGCCCGTGTCTGAGCAGCGGCCGCCGCCACTGGCACCCCCGACGCGGTCGCCTTTGCCCCCGCCGCTGCCACTCCCGCGACCGTCGCCAACGGCGGGAGCGGGCGTCCCCGACCCGTCCGTGCCGGCACGGTCGTCCGCCGAGACGAGTGCCGCCGCCGAGACGCCGCCGGCACGCGCCGCCGAGATGCCTCTGGCGGAGCCACCGCCGCCACCGCCGCCCGTTGCCTCGTCACCTTTGCCGACGGTGCGGCGGTTGCCGTCGCTGCCACCGTCGTCGTCGCTGGCATCACCGTCGCCGCCGCCGGTACTGCCGGTGCCACCGCCGCCACCAGCGCGCGAGTCGCCACCCCGACCACCGCCTCCCTCCCGGCAGGACCCCGCTGGCACGACCGCGCCGCCCCGCCGGGCGGTGGCCGCCGCGCCACCGGTGCCGCAGCCGCCGCATTGCCAGAGGGCACTCAAGCCACCCCTGGCGGTGGAGGGGCTGCTTGCTCGTACCGCCGCCGCCGTGGCCGCCGGCCGCCACAAGACTGGCTGCCAGCCAGGAGGGGTGGCGTCGATGACGGCGGCGACGGTGGCGACGACGGTCGTAGCGGCAGCGGCGGCGGCGGCGGCAGCAACGTCAGCCGGGCGGACTCTCAAGCGCCCGTGGGTGCCGCCGCCTGTCGGCCTGGCGCTGCAGCGCCCGCGGGCGCCGCCGCCGGTTGACCTGGCGCTTCGGCGTCAGAGGGTGCCGCCGCCCGTCGGGCAGACGCTCCACCGCCCGCGGGTGCCGCCGCCTGCCGGCCGGCCGCTCCACCGCCCGTGGGTGCCGCCGCCTCCCGTCGGCCGGGCGTTCCCGCGTCCGTGGGCGCTGCCGCCCCGACCGCCGCGGCCGCCGAGGCCGCCCCCACCGCCGCGGCCGCCCCCGCCCGCGCCGGTCCGCCACGCGTGGCGGCGGTGTGGGCACCGCTCCGCGACGTCAGCGCGGGCGTGAGGGTGGCGGAGGGGTGGAGAGGGTAAGGGGGGGGGGGGTGGGGGGAGGAGGGCGCAGCCACCTTCTTTCAGAACGCGACGGACAAGCCGGGCGGTGGTCACGCCGCCGCGCGGGGTGTGGCGGCCTGACGGGGTGGTCGCCCAGCCCCCTTGCCCCCTCTTGAGCACACGCCGCGGGACGGCGAGACGAGGAGGACAAGGACAAAATACAAACCAAAAAACAACAACGACGGAGCGGCCCACCGTTGCCTTTGACTGAACTCTCTTTCAACTGCCTCCTGTGCACCATGTTCTGCCATCCCCACAGCGCCTCCCCCCCCCTCCAGCCCCCTTCCCCGCATCCACCTCACCTACCTCCCCCCCCCACACAACAAAAAGAAATCGTCGGTGGCTGGGTCGCCGACCTCGGCGGGGGGAGGGGCGCTCGCCAGCCGCAGGCGCTTGCCCCCCCGCGGGGGCGACGCTCCCCACCCGAGCTTCCGCTTGACGGCCGACGCCCCCGGCTTCCCCCCCCCCCCCCCTCCTCCCCCCCCCTCTCGCCGCTTGACCGACCGCATGTACGACAGCAGGCCGGCGGCGGCGGCCGACCGAGGCGCGGGGCGGGAGGCGAGCGCCGCCTCGGCCGCCTCGAGCGCGGCCGCCGCCTCGTCCAGCGACGGCGGAGAGGTGCCGCCCGCCGGCACGCCGGCGGCAGCAGCGGCAGCGGCAGCGGGGGTGGCCCACCCCCCGCCCCGCGCCCCCCGCCGCGACGGCGTGCGGCCGGCGGGAGTGCAGGCCGCGGCGGGCGCCGTGGCGCCAGCGGCGGCCGCGGCGGCAGCAGCAGCAGCAGCAGCGGCGGCGGCGGCGGCGGCCGGCGCGGCGGCCGCCAACCCCGCCAGCACCTCTGCGGCAATGGGCAGTTCGGAAAACGCCCACCCGCCCGCCCCCCCCGCCGCCGCCACCACCGCCGCCGCGCCCGCGGTGGTGGTCGCCGCCGCCGCCGCCGCCGCCGCCGCTGCCGGGGCGACGGCGACGTCGCCGGCAGCGGCTCCTCCCACCCCCGTCGCTGCCTCGACCGCCGCGGGCGGCAGTAGCCCCGCGGCGGCCCAGGCGGCCACCGCCCACGTCGCGGCGGCGTAGAGGGGTCGCGAGCCGGGGGTGGAGGGGGGGGTGGCTGCCGCCGCCGCCGCCGCCACGGCCACGACGCGGCCCGCGTCGCCGGCCGCCGCGGCGGTGCACGCATCGGCGATGGCGGCGTGGGGCCGGTCTCCTCCCGCCGCCGCCGGGCTCGCCACGGCAATGCCGACCGCCGGTGGCAATGGCGGCAGCGGTGCGGCGGCGGCGGCGGCGGCGGCACCAGCAGCAGCAGCGGCGGCGGCGGGGGGCGGGCACGGGTAGCCGGCGCCTTCCTTGGCCCACGTGTCGCCCATGACGGCGAGGGCGGAGAGGGCGTCGGCGGCGATGGTGGACGCCCCCGCCGCCGTCGCGGCCGTGACGGTGGACAGCAGCGCGCCGACGACGCGGCCAGAGCGGACGTAGCGGGCGTCACTGTCGGGGGGGGGGTCCTCACCGCCGCCCTCAGAGGACGGCGGCGTCGGTTTAAGGAGGGGAGCGGCGGCGACGGTCGCGCCGGGAGTCGTGGGAGGGGGCGGGGGGGGGGGGGGGGGGGCGGCCCGGCCAGAGGTCTTCCCGCCGCCTCGCCCCAGTGACGGCGTCCCCGACGACCGTGGCGACCGCCGCCGGGCTCGTGACGCGCCAGGCACGCCGGCGGCCGTGGCCGCGGCGGTCGCAGTGGCGACCTTGGCCGCCATCGCCGACGCGGCGGCGGCGGCTCTGGCCATCCCCACCGTCCCGCGCGGTGGGCGGCGGGGGGAGCACCGCTGTTGGGTGGCCGCCGGTGGGGGCAGCGTCGGCACCGCCTCCAGCGCGGCGGGCGCGACCATCTCGTCCGGCACCACCACCGCGACAGAGCCGAGGAAGGCACACAGGTCTGCCACGAGGGTGGCCACGGCCGCCCGAAGTGGCGACGGCGGCGGGACCTCGTCGGTGGGCCGGGCAGTGCCGCCGTCGGCTAGCGTTGGCGACGGCAGCGGCGGCGGCGGGCAGACCGCCCGCTCCAGCGCCCGCGCGGCGGCAACGTGGCCGCCCATCCCCACCGCCCGGCTGACATTGTTGTGGGCGCCCGCGCAGAGGGCGGCGAGGACGGCCCAGCGCCTCCCCCCCCTCCCCCCCCAGCCGGCGGCGGCCGAGGCGGCGGCGGCGGCGGCGCCCCCCCCCGCTCCCCGCAGCGCGGGCGACCGGAGGAGCACCTCCACCGCCCCCGACGCGCCAACGGCGATGCGCCCCTCCTCCCCCCGCCCCAGCACGCCCAGCAGCCGCACCGCCGCGGCGGCGGCAGACGGAAACGGCCCGCCCGCGACGGCCACCGCCCAGCGGGCGGCGCCGGCGGCGACGAGGCCCCGCCGCGTGGGCACCGCCGCCTCAAAGGCGGTCGCGTAGGCGGCAGCGTCCGCCAGCGCCGCCGCCGCGCCTGCCAGGCACAGGATGTGGGCGGTGAGGGTGGCGGCGGCCGTCGTGGTGGTGGTGGTGGCGGTGCCGCCGCCGGGGGGGGCGGGGGGGGGGTAGGCGGCGGGAGCGCCGCGACGATGGCGGCGTAGGGGGGGGGGGTCTGCCGGAGGAGGGTGTGGAGGGTGAGGAGGGTGGGCGGGCCGGGGGGGTTCATCGTGGGGGTGTCGGAGGTATGGCGGGGGGGGGGGGGGGGGGGGGAGGGGGGACGGGCGGGGGATGGCAGAGACGTCAAAGGGGAAGGAGAACGACGGGGGCTGGAGTGAGGGGGGGGGGAAAGCTATGGCGATGAAGACACCGGCGCGGAGGGTGCGGGGTTGGGAGGGGGAAGGACGCCGGCGGGGCACCAAGACCAAGGACCGACACAGGGGCGCGTTGGCAAAGACGTCAGCGTGGTGAGCGCGGCGGACCACCACACCCGCTGCAGCGGTCGTGGGTGGCGCGGCCTCCGCCCCGCCAGTCGCTGCCACCGCCGCCGCTGTTCGCAGTGTGAGGGGGGGTGACGCTGGTTGGGAGGCGGAGTCTGGGCGACTGGCCAGGCCGGCCCCCCGCCCGAGCAGCCGCCCGCTGCGACCGCGGCCGCGGCCGCGGCTACACAGCCGCTGGGCAGTGGGGCCATGGCCACTCCCAGTGACAGTGTCGCGGGTACAAGCGCGCCCCCATTTGGGCGGGAACCAACCTACTCGGTGGGCGCTGCGAGCCCCCTGCGGCCGCGGGATCGAGGGCGGGGAGAACGGCGTCGGTGGCGCAGGGGAAAGCGCGGGAAGGGCCCTTCAGGGGATCGTGGGGGCGATTGGCGTGGCGCGGCCAGAGTGGGTTGCATCGGGATTGCCGTCCGATCTAAACTTCAGTTGACATGTTTGGGGAAGTTGAGAGGTTCTCTGCCACGTGTGCCTCGCGCCGGCTGGAGACGCTCTCTTGCTCTTCGTTGACGCTTCCGCCCGATGAGCCCGACAGTCGCAGCACTACGACCGACTCGTCGGGTCGAGGAGGAGGCTACCATGCTGGCCGACGCACTTTCATTCTCCACCAACGCGCGGGGCTGCTGCTCCATGGCCATCTGGAACGTCCTGCCATTCGCCAGGCCTTCTCCCCCCCCTTCCGTCGCACCACCCCTCCCCCCTCCCTCCTGCGCCGCGTCTCCTCGCGTCGGGAACCGACCCGCCCCCCCACCGCCTGTGAGCTCTATCCCGCTCCCGCGCGTCTCCCTAGCCCAAGCTCAAGCTCACAATGTCCCGGTGCACCTGCCGGAGGCTCTCCACCAGCGCCCACATGGCGCCGTTGCGCTCACGCACCGCCGCGGCGAGGCTGTCCCGCCGGCGACGTAACGCCGCCACCCCCTCCCCCGTTGCGAGCGCCACCGACGTGTCGGTGGTGGCGCGGCTGCCGCTCCGGCTTGTCGACGCGGCCAGCGCCGCGACGGTCGCCGTGCGGAGCGCCTCGACCGCCGACCGTACGGTGGCGGTGGTGGCGGCCGACACCGCGGGCTGGGTCGGGAGTCGGGGGGGGGGGCAATTAAGAAGCAATGCACAGCTACCATCGCAAGATGCTGCCGTCAGTCTCCTGACAAGCGACCTCGATACGGCCGCTGTGCAGCAGTCTCCTGCTTGCAGGCGCCTCTAGACCAGAAGCAGTAGCAGCGTCGAACACCCGCGCTGCCAAAAGACCCTCCCCCGACACTACCCACTCCTCCTGAACAACGCAGAGCATAGCAACCACAGCTCTCCCCTCCCCCCAACCCCCCTCCACCTTCGGCCCGCCCCCCCCCGCACCCCCACCCCCCCCCCCCCGGCACACGTACCGAGCTTTCCTCCTCTGCTGCCGCCGATACCGCTGCGTGCACCGCAAGCATCGTCGCCGCGAGCGACTCCCGCGCCGCCTGGACGGCCGCCTCCAGCGCAGCCGTGTCGGTCGCCTCACGCCCACGCGAGGTGGCAAGCAGCGACGCCACCGCCGCGGGCGGCAGCGGCAGGGGGTGAGGGGGTGGAGGGGGTGGGGGGGGTGGGAGGTGACCAAAGGGGAACGCCGGATTCATTGTAACAATGGGGGGGGCGGCAGCGGGGAGGAGGGCGCGAGGTAGGGTGACGAGGTAGGCGGCAGGGGAAGGCGTAGCAAACTGTGCAAAGGAAGTAGTCACCTCCTCACGGGGTGCCAGCCAGGAGAGGGAAGACACATAAACAACACGTTTGGTAGGAGGGGACGGTGGCTGCGACAGCGCCAGCAGCGGCACGGGCGCTGGTGGTGACTGTCGCGTGGCACCACGCGCACCGAGTCGAAGCTAGGGCACCGCGCGGAGGCCCCCGTGACTTGACCCTTGCTTTGGTGTTCCGATGGCCAGTGAACGGAATCTCGACGTCTGTCCTGTACATTACATACGCCGCGTGCGTCCCTCCCATTGGGCCAGATCTAGACAGGAACGACGCCTCGGCCAACAGATCCCGGCGGCCGCATCCTTCATCTCACGCCCTGGGGTTTTGGCCCGCCCGGTGCAGTCGCGTCGCCGGCAGCTCCCCCTCCGTTGTCCGCCGCCCGTTTACCAGTTGTAGCTCACCGGCGGTGGCGCTGCAGCATCCGAGACCTGTCCTGCCGGCCGCTGCAACCGCTGTGGTCCCTGTTACCAGACGTGTCGTGTTCTGAGTCCACTCTCCCCCTACATTCCATCGCCTCCAAGGCGGCGCAACTATGGGGTCCCCCGTGGTGGCGTCTGAGGAGATGGTCGCTGTTGGCGTGCGCGCGCGTGCCGCGGCGCTGGCCATGGCACGGGTGGGCGGGCTGGCCAAGGATGCGGCGCTGACGGCCGTCCACGCCGCCCTGGCCAGCGCCAAGGCGGACATCCTTGCGGCCAACGGGCGGGACAAGGCCGCGGCCGCCGCACGGGTGGCCGACGGCGGCCTTCCCGCCGCGACGGCTAAGCGGCTCGAGCTGGGCGGCGCTAAGTTCGACGCCCTCCTCCAGGGCGTCACGTCGGTGCGCGCGCTGCCCGACCCGGTGGGCACTGTCTCCCGTGCGACCCGCCTGGACGATGGCCTGGACCTGTACCGGGTGGCTACCCCCATTGGTGTGATTGCAGTGGTTTTTGAGGCACGCCCCGAGGCGGCGGTGCAGATTGCGGCACTGGCCATCAAGAGTGCCAACGCGGTCATCCTCAAGGGCGGCAAGGAGGCGGAAGCGAGCAACGCTATCCTCGTGCAGTGCATTCGCAAGGGGTTGGCAGCGGCGGACTTTCCCGTCGATGCTGTGCAGCTGGTGGCCACGCGCGGGGAAGTCGCGCAGCTACTGTCTCTCAACACCCACATTGACCTGGTCATCCCTCGTGGCAGTAACGCGCTCGTCAAGTACATTACCGAAAACACCAAGATCCCCGTCATGGGGCACGCTGACGGCCTGTGTGCGGTCTATGTGGACGCAGCGGCGGACATGGACAAGGCTGTGGCCATTGTTGTGGACGCCAAAGCCCAGTACCCGGCCGTGTGCAACGCAGCAGAGACGGTGCTGGTGCACGCGGACGTGGCACCCACGGCGCTACCGCGACTGGCGGCTGGCCTCGCTGCTGCGGGTGTCGAGCTACGTGCTGACGACCGCGCCTACGCGGTGCTCAGGCCAGACGGCAGCGACGACGCCTCCTCGGCCGACGGCGCGTGTGTCGTACGTGCGTGTGCAGATGACTGGGATACTGAGTTCCTTGAGCTTACTGTCGCACTCGGCGTCGTTGAGAGCCTGGATGCTGCTGTCGACCACATCAACGCGCATGGCAGCCACCACACCGACGCGATTGTCACCGAAGACTCGGCCGCCGCTGGCGCTTTCCTCGCCCGCGTCGACTCGGCGGGGGTCTTCCACAACGCGTCGACCCGGTTTGCCGACGGTTTCCGCTACGGCTTCGGTGCCGAGGTGGGCGTCAGCACCCACCGCACGCACGCGCGTGGACCAGTGGGTCTGGAAGGTCTTCTTATTTACAAGTACCGCCTTTATGGGCAGGGTCACACGGTCGCGGCGTACGCTTCGGGGGCCAAGGATTTTGCACACACGCCATTGCCGCTCGAGGACCCACATGCCGACGGAGCAGAAGGAGCGGCGAGCCCAGCCGACTCTTCGAAGGATAGAACATGAGGCGTGTGTTTTTACCCTGTACATCCGCAGCCTCTTCATTCTCGGCACTGGAGCGGAATAGCTATGACACCCCCGCAAACTTCTTAGACAGTCGGCTCGGTAGGGGTTGAGCGCGTGAACGCCGTCTGGAGTGTATCCCCGCATTGAAGCACCACGTGTCCCTGGCGAGCTACATTGGATTGTACCTCGGTTTCAGGGCCGTTGGGCCACCGTCCGTGCGTCGCTCGGAAAATAACTCCGTCGCGATACGAAAAACCCCGATTGCATACCCCGTTCGTTTTACTGTTGTACGGTCCTACTCCTCCTCATCACCATCATCCTCCTCCTCCTGGTCCGCAATGTTGTAGTACCTCAGCTCGTAGCTCGTCGCGCCGTTCGACACCACCCGCAGCCAGTCGCGCAGGTTCGCGCGCTTGAGGTAGCGGCGCATCAGGTAGCGGATCTGGCGCTTGGAGAAAGGCTCCTGCGCCGTCACCGTGACGACCGCCTTGTCGCGCGAGATCTTCACCGACTCACCTAGGTTGCCGCGCTTCCCGTCCACCTTCACCCGCTCGTTGAGGTACTTCTCCAGAGCAGCACAATCCATGATGGCATCGTCGACAGGCTTCTTGCAGTCAACCGAGAAAGACACCGTCTTCTTGGACTTGCGCCCGCCCTTCTTGGCCTTCTTCTACGCGTGTGTGTGAGAGGGGTGCAGAGGTTTCCGACGAGGGCGAGAGAAAAGAGAGGACAAAGCGAAGCAACACGTACACCGGAAAGGTTGCCGCGGTGCACCAGGAGAATAACAACATGAAAACGTCAGACTCCGCAACTCCCAATAAAAATGGCGGCAAAAATCAGAGCACCAATGAGCTGGTGTTGCCGCACCATTGCAGCCACGACGTCACGGACAAGGTGCGCGTAATCATGCCACAGAAAAGGTCCCCGTGATCAAGCCGCAAGGTGCCCTTGCAATAGCTCGGCTGATGGCCGCCACCAGTGGCACGCCACCGTCTGAATGTCATAATGACAGGCTGCAAGAGACAGCTCCACCCGCTTCAACAGGACATGACAACATACGGCAATAGCAGGAGACATGATGGCAGTGGGAATGAGACCGGAGACAAAGGAACGACCCGGTCTGACAGACGCGATGGGGAGTGCGGAGGATGCCAGTCGGGAAGGAAGTGCGGCTCTGCGGCGGGTCGACGGTGGGCGACGTGGTCGTGCGCTTGACTGAGGAAGGGCCAAATGTTACCCGTAACGTTCACGATAGGATGGGGC
This sequence comes from Pyropia yezoensis, assembly GCA_009829735.1. Classification (NCBI taxonomy): domain Eukaryota; phylum Rhodophyta; class Bangiophyceae; order Bangiales; family Bangiaceae; genus Pyropia; species Pyropia yezoensis. The sequence goes on along the minus strand of CM020618.1, from coordinate 12,943,736 downwards.
TACTTGTAAACTTCGAACGACCGATGACAGCTTGTCACCAGGGGTGACTTGAGATCTGACGTAATTCATTCCATGAACTCATCTTCATCAATTGCGTTCCCAAACGACAGTTGGCAACACGACTTTATTCTGGGCCCGCGACCAAAAAAACCACCCGGTTGTACTGCCAAGGCCTCAGTGCTGAAGCCTGCATCGATGCTGAAGCCTGACATGAAAGAGCGAGAGTGTCGCAGATTATAACGAAGTTCCAGCTACGCCGGCGGGGAATCGAACCCCGGTCCATTGTTTCCTCTTTGCTACTGAGGATCCACTCCTCCCGACTAAAACTACCTGAGGGGGGCTACTCCCCCCTAATCACCAATTCGGGCCACACTTCGAGAACTACCCAACGGACCCACAATTCCACCCCCAATTGGGTCCTCCACCCCAAAACACCGAGCGTACCCATCCGCCACGGCGCGGGCGTTCGACTTCCACAGTGCCACCGAAATGGCAGTGAGGAGTCGTGCCCGCGCCGTGGCAAGTCGGGGGCCGCCCAGTGCCTCCCGCAGCCAGGCGGCGGAGGCAGGCCCCAGCCGCCCGTAAACCTCCCACACCAGCGGGGTGAAGGTGTGGGAGGGCGGGCCGACGGGGAGGGCGCGGGCGTATCGACGCACCTTGTCACCCTCCCGCGTCGCGGCAGCCACCGGCTCCAATGGGGCATCTGCCGCCATTGGAGCCAGCAGGGAGGAGAAGGGGGAGGCGACGGACACGTCCGCCCAGGTCACCTCCCCCGTCCCCTCCCTGGTGGCGCGGAAGTCAGGGCGGAGGGAGGCAGGGGCGGTGTCGAGCCCCACCTCCACCGCCACCTCCCCCCACCCCTCTGCCCGGCGCAGCGCCTCAGCCACCAGGTGCACCACATGGTGGTGCAGCCGTGCGTGGCGGGGGCGCTGCTCCGGGCAGGCCGCCAGAAAGTGGCGCCCGGCGGCGTCAGCCGCCGCGCCGCAGCGGCAGCGGGCGGCCGGCGGCACCGACCGCGGCGCCACGCCCAGCCACAGCCGCACCGCCGTGCGCATCGCCACCCCCGGGATGGCAGCGCCGCCAACCCCGGGGGAGGGCAGCGCGGACAGCCAGGCGGCGGCGCCGTGCCCCTGGCACGCCGCCAGGCCCGCGCGCTGCCAGAGCGATAGCTCGGCGTAGATGCGCGCGCGGGCGGCGGCGTGCGCCGGGAGGGAGAAGTCCCGCTGGCTGGCCTGCACCTCCTCCCCCCCCAGAAGACCCCGCCACGACAGTGGCGTGTGCGGCGCCGGGCCGGGTAGGCCGTCGGCCAGGGTACCAGGGATGGTCCCGGCGCCGCACGAGGGGGCAGGGGGGGGGGGGGCACGGGCGGGGGGCGGGAAGGACGGGGGGGGGGGAGCCAGCGGGTCGGGGCGGCCGCGAGGGCGCGCAGGCGCCGCGGGGCGGCGCCGCACCCACAGCAGCCCACGGTCTGGGGCGGTGCAGTGGGCCTGCTGGGCTGCAAGCAGCTCCAGCAGGCCCGCGCACAGGCTGGCGGCCTCGGCCGTGCACGGCCGCGGCGCCCCGCCCACCAGGGGCGGGGGGGTCGAGAGGGGAGGGGGGGGCGAGGGGGTGACGAAGTGGAACTCGACGTCCTCCCCGTCGGGCCCCCCCGTCACCCACCCCGTGCGCGGGCAGGGCGCCGCGGCCGCCGTGGGCGCCACAGGGGCGTAGGCGGCGGTAGGCGCAGCGACGCCCGCCGCGGCCGGACGCGGGCCGGCGGCAACAGACGGCGACGGCGTGGAGGAGGCAGGGGGCGTGGCGGCGCGCGGGGGGGACGCGGGAGTCGGCGGTTGGCGAGGGGGGGGGCGGGCAGGGGGGTCGAACAAGTGTCGACCCCCGAAAAGCCCCCCCCCTCGGCCGCGCGTAGGCCGCGCGGCGGGGCGCCGCTTCTGCACCCCCCCAGCCGCAGGGCCAGCACGCCGCGGGGTCGGGCGGGACGGCCCAGGGGGTGGAGGGCGCGGGCGGGGCCGCGAAGGTGGCACAGGGGGTGGGGGGCGCGGGTGGGGGCGCGGCGGCGGCGGTACAACGCCGCCGTCGGCAGCCGCCACCGGGACCGCCTCCAGACGGTCCCGGATGGCCGCTAGGGCGGGGGAGTAGGCGGCGCCGGCGCGCAGGGCGTCGACCCACGACGCCAGCGCCGCCGCCGGCAGCACACGCGCCCGCCCCCCGATTCCCAGCCCCCCCATCGCGGGGGGGAGCGCTGCGCGGTCGCCGACCGCGTCGCGCGTGGCGGTGCCGTCGCGTGCGTCACACAGCACGGACAGCACCGCCGCACGCGCGTCGCGGTCGACGGCGGCGGCAAGGCGCGCTCCCCACTGCAGGGGGAGCGCGCGCAGCCAGTAGTTGGGCCGGGGGCCGGAGCACAGGCGCAGCAGCAAAAGCTGCGCCTGTAGCTCCGCGGGGGGGAGCGCCGCAATGGCGGCGCTCAGACGCCCTTGCTCCTCCGCAAGGGCGTCCACCCCCGCGGCCACGTGGGCGTCGCTGCCGAGGGGGACGGAGAACTGCGTCACCCCCGCGGGCGCCCACGTGGCCGGCCACCCCTCCGGCGCCGGCAGCCCAGCTGGCGACCAGCCGACACACTTGGCTGGCGCCAGCTGGGCGTCGATGCACCGGCCGAGCCGGTCGGCATCGGCGAGGGCGGGGGGGAGCGCTGCGGGCGGGCCAACCACGACGACATCGTCGTGGAAGGCCCGCACCAGGAGGCGGGGGTGCTCCGCCTCCAGCCGGCGGAGCACCAGCCACAGCGCGGCGGCGTGGAGCAGCGGGCCTAGGGGGTCGCCCTGCTGGGCGCCCCTCTCGGCCCGCAGCACCAGCCGCCGCGGTGGGGCCGGCACCCGCCGGCCGGCGTCGCTCTCCTCACCCGCCGTACCGCCACCCCCACCGTCGCCGCCAGCCGCCCGCGCCGCCGCGTCGTCGCCGTCACGCTCGCACCGCGCGGGCCCGGCGCACTCGCCGCGGCCGCCGCCGCACGCACAGCCGTCGCCGCCACCCCCGCCGCCCGCACCGCACGCCGCCGCCACCGCCAAGGCCGCACCCCCACCCGCGCCACACACACCCCCCCCAGGCCCGGCGGGCCCGCCGTCGCCGTCGCCGTGGCCGCCGCCGCCGCCGGGCGCGGCCCCACCGCTGCGGGCGCCGCACGGGTCGTCGGCGGCGCCTCCAGGCGCCCAGCCGTAGACCGGCGGCGCGGCCTTCCCCTCCTCCCCCCCGTATACCCACGTCAGGTATGGGCGGAGGAGGGGGAAGGCGCGGGAGAGGACGGCCCACGCCCCCCTCCGGGACACAAGATTGAATGCATTCTTGTAGTCCAGCTGGAGGAGGGCGTGGCGGGGGTGGAGGGCGAGGTGGGCCTCCAGCTCGTGAAGCATACGCTCACACGCGCTGGAGACCCCCACCCCCTGCTGCAGCGGCGCAAAAAGCGCCGCCGCGGCCCCCCGCACGGCGCGCGCCAGCGCAGAGGCGACGAGCTTCCTCAGGGTCTCCGGCATGCCTATCGGCCGGAGACCGGGAAGCCCATCCGCCTGCAGGCCGCCCGACTTGGTCAGCAGGACCAAGTCGGCGCCCGCCAGCGCGCGGGCCGCCACCGCGGGCACGCGCACTGCGGCGTGGTCGCCGGCCAGCAGGAGGAGCACCTCGACCAGGACGTCCTGGCCGTCCGGCGCCAGGGCCCAGAGGTGCTCCGTCCTCAGGCCGGACGGCCCCGGCGCCTTGCCGGCGGCGGCGGAGCGGATCGCCGTCTCCACCGCCGCGCGCGACAGCGTGGCGGGTGCGGGCGCGTCGGTGGCGGCCGCCTCCGCCGCCACCAGCTCGGCGGGAAAGGCGGCCGCCACCGACGCGGCAGCGGTCAGCTCCGGCGCCGCCGGCGGGAAGAGGCGGCAGGCCTTGGCCCACACCGCCGGCGTTTTTGCTGCCGCCGGCGCGGCAAGCAGGGAGCGGGCGGCCGCGCTCAGGCGGCCGCTCCGCACCTGCCGCAGTGCGCGGCGCTGCGCGGCGGTGGGGCGCGCAGGGCGGGCAGGCGAGAGTGCGTCCCCCTCCCGCACCGCCCCGGCTGGGCGTGCCCCCCTCCCCACCGGCGGCCGCCAGATGCCGGCGTTGCGGTCGCCCAGCGCGCCGGCGAAATCCCCGTCCAGCAACGCCGTCGCACGAGCAGCGTGCGACAGCGCTGCGGTAGGGTCCGCGTCGGCGCGCTGAGGGACCGCGGGCGTGGGGGAGTGGAGGGCGAGGGACGGGAGAAGCAGCAGCCAGAGCCAGGCGTGGCGCTGGGTGGGCTCGCGCCACACCCAGTCCAGGGCATCGGCGAAAAGCCGACGCCACGCGCCCAGCAGCGCCGCGGGCACGTGCACCGACGTGCGGGCGCCGGACGCCACCAGCGACGGCCACGCCGCGTCGGTGGGCGCGGACGCGCGCAGAAATGCGCCGCGCGCCCGCGCCCATGCGGCGTGGTCCGCCGCAAAAAGCGTGGCGTCGGGGCGCTCGCCCCCCACAGCCGCTAGGGTCGCGGGCGGCGCCGTCGCGGGCGCCGCCTCCGCGCGAAGAGCGTCCGCCGTAGCCGTCGCCGCCGCCGTCGCCGCCGCGGCCGTCGCCGTCGCCGCCGTCGCCGTTGCCGCCGCCGTCGCCGCCGTCGCCGTTGCCGCCGCCGTCACCGCCGTCGCCGTTGCCGCCGCCGTGTCCGCCGTCGCCGACGCCGCCGCCGTCGCCGCCGTCGCCGCCGTCGCCGGTTGCGCCTCCGCGCCGCCAGCCGCCGCCGTGGTGGTCGCCCGGGCCGCTGCCCGCGGCGCGCCCAGGGCGCGCACGGTCCGCGCCGCCGTCGCCAACGGGGGGCGGGCGCGCTGTCGCCGGGGGTTGAGCCGGCAGAGCGTCTCGTGGCAGGACAGGGAGGAGTTCCCCCTCCTGCCACGAGACGCCGGAAACGGCCGCTCGCACCACCGGCAGCCGGCGGCGCCGAGGGCTGCCAGCACCTCCGGCGGCACCTCCGGGGCGACGTGCGCCTGCCGGAGGTGCTGGAGCCCAGCAGGTGCGCCCACCCCCCCGACAGCAGAACTCCGCAGCCGGGGACGGGACACGGGACGGCGGTGGCAGCAGCGCCACCGCCGACGGCACCCCCCACAGCACCCCCGACACCAGCCGCCGGGGGAGCGGAAGAGGCCCCCCGCACGGCAGGGGGCCCGCCAGGGTCCGGCCCGCCGCCCTGCGGCGAGCGGGAGGTCGGACCCGACGCCGCCGCCGAGCGCGAGGCCGCAGTGGCCTCGTCGCGCCCAGCGGCGGCTCCGCGACGGGTGTCACTCATGGTGACACCCGTCGCTGGCGTTGGTGGTGGCGGCCGCACCGCCAGCCGCACCCTCCGCCGTAGCCGCAGCCCCCTCCACCCCATCTGTCGACGATGGGGCGGTGGGGGGGGGGGCAACAGGCGGATCGGCGGCGGCGGTGGGCGTGGCGGCGGCCCCAGGCGCCGCCGGTGCGGCGAGAGGGGCGCAAGGCGTGGCAGCGTCGGCGCCGGCAGGAGGCGCGGCCGCAGCCGCAGCCACAGCCGCTACGGGCGGCGACGCTGCCGACAAGGCGGCGTCGCCGTCCGCGGCAGTCGTGGCTGCGGGGGCGGCAGCGGGAAGCGTGGGGGCCGCCGTCGGCCACGGCGCCGTCGCTACGGTTGGCGGGGCGGGCGCCGACATCTCGCTGTCGGCGCCCACAGGGCGGCCGACAGCGGCAAGCGGCATCGCAGGCGCGGAAGGGGATCGCGATCCCCCCCGCAGAGCCGGCCGCAACGGCCGCGCGCGCCCGCGGCGATGCGCAGGCGGCGGCAGCACCGCCACCGACCCGGCCTCCGTGCGCCGGCGCTTTCGCGCCGGCCGCGTCGGGTCGGTGGCGGTGGGCGTCACCAGCGCCGTTCGCGTGGTGTCGGGCGGCAGCGGCGTGCGCGCCGCCGCCGCGGTGGCGGCGGCCAGGCGGGGAGGGATCGGCGTCGGCCGGGGCGGAGGGGGTGCAGGAGCAGCCCGACAGGGGCCGCCAGCACCACCCTCCGCCACCACCGGCACGGCCGTGCCCAGTGGCGTGGCGGTAGGGGCCGGCACGGCAGGCTGCACCCCCTCCATGGCGTCGTCGGACGCCACGGGGGGCGCAGGCACAGTGCCGGCCGTAGCCGCCGGCGGGGCCGTATCCCCCGGCGGCGGCGGGTCCGCGCCAGCCGCGGTCGCACCTCTGGCACCGCCGGGGAAGTCAGCTGGCACCACCCCATCCATTGGGGCACCGTAGGCGCGGGTGCCCCCCCACCGCGCGCCGCAAGCGCGCCCTCGATGTGGGCGCGCAGCGACGCACGCAGGAGGGGGGGCATGGCCGACCTCACCGCCAGCTGCTCCAGCTTGGCGGTGAGGCGGCGGCGGCAAAAGTCCGCCGCCACACCCGCCGCGTCGGCCGCGGACAGCCCCTCTCGGCGGCGCGACCCGAGGAGCTTAGCGCTCCACGGGTCGGCGCCAGGGAGGAGGCGCAGCACCGACGCGGCGGGGCCGGACCGCACCGCGGCGCGCAGGGCGTCCGCGGCGGTGGCCACCACCGTCACCGCGGCAGTAGTGCCGAAGCGGTCGACGTCCGCCACCAGGCGAACGTCGACCCCGGTGAGGTCGGCCACCGCCGCTCGCAGACGGTGCGCACGGGCGTCGCGGGACACCCCGGAGACATACACCGTCTCCAGGGGTGTCACCGCCGCCCGACGCGGCCGGCAGCGCGTCAGCTCCGCGGCAGCCGCGGCGACGCGAGCGGCGGCGTCGACGGTAGGGGGTGACACAGCACCCACCCCCTCCCGCGACACCCCCGCCGGTGCGCCAGCACGGCCACCGCGCGCGCCAGCCAGACCGCCGCACACACCGCCCACCCGCGCAGCCACACCAGCACCCACAACACCCGCACCCGCAGCCGCGCCACTCAGCGGCACAGCCCGTCCGGCCGACCCGCGCACACCTCTCACCCCACGCGCAGCACCCCCAGCAGCCCCCCCACACACAGGCACCGCACCCGCACGGCCGACGAGGGCCGGCGACACAGCGCCCGAAAACCCTTGAGCAGCTACGCAGGGACCCGCTTCCTCAGGGCGTCGAGCGCGGGTGGGAGAGGGGGGTGACGCCAGGCGGTAGGCTGGTGGGACGGGGGCCGAAGCCCCATCGTCGTCCCGCGCAGGGGTGGCGGCCGAAGCGGCCCCCCTGCGCGACCGGGTGCGGCGCCGCACCACCTCGACCCAGCTACCCCCATCCCCCCCAGCGTGGAGGGAATGAGGGCCGCCGGGCGCGGCGCCGCCTCCCATCCCGGGAGCCCGTGCTACCCCCCCCCCCCCACACCGCGCCCACCCTGGCATCGGCCACCGTGGTGGGCGGGACAGCTCACACCTTGAACACAGCCACCGAGTCCAGCTACAGCAGCGTCCTCCCCCCCCGCACGTTCAAACAGCGACACAGGTCCAGCAGCCCCCCCCCGAACGACCGCACCACGAGCACCAGGGGCAAAAACCGCCCCGCCAGAAGCCACGCCGCCAGCACCGCCAGCCGCACCGGCGCCCCGACGCACACCGCCCACAGGCGGCACCACAGGGCCACGGCCACGGCCAGCACCGCAAGAGGTGGCAGCCGCCCCCCCCCCGCCCGTCAGGTCCATGGGTGAGGGGGGAGCCCCAGCCGCAGCGACACGGCCGCCAGCCGCACCGCCGCCAGCGCCCACCACACCAACAGACCCAGCGACAGTCGCTGCCCCCCCCCCGCAGACAGCCGCACCACCCGAAACCGCACCGCGAAAAAGGAGAGAGGGCGCCACAGGGCCCCCCCCACCACACACACCAGGAGCGCCAGAGGGGGCCAGACCAGCACCACCAGCCGCACCACCAGCACCACCGACCGCACCGACACGCCCGCCAGCAGGAGCCCCCGCCGCCGCAACGGCACCGCGGCCACCAGCAGGCCCACCAGGAGGGGCAGCTCCCCCCCCCGGCAGCAGAACACCGGCAGGGGAGGGGGCAGCCGCAGCAGCATCGCCGCCGCCAACCGCACCACCACCAGCCCCCACAGCAGCACCCGGGGCAGCGCCAACCGCCCCCCCACCGGCGCGGACACCGACGGAAGAGTTGGCAGGGCAGGGGGGGTCCAGCAGCATCCCCCCCCCCACCAGGGCAGACCCGTCATGGGCAGGGGCGGGGGCAGAGCCCGCACCGACAGCCGCACCAACGCAGCCCCCACCCGCACCGACGCCCAAACCAGCAGCACCGCCCCCCGCACCACCCGCACCGCCGCCCAAACAAGCAGCACCGCCCCCCGCACCACCCGCACCACGGCCGCCAACATCTGCGCCAGGGGGGGCAGTCAGCACCCCCCCCCACCAGCGACACCCGACAGCGAGGGAGAGCCAGCCGCACCGCCGCCACCACGGCCGACCGCCGCACCAGCACCACCAGGAGCAGCAACACCACCCCCTCCGGCAGCCCCCCCCGCCGCACCACCCGCACAAAGGACGCCAGCAGCACCGCGGGGGGGAGCAGTCGGCCCCCCCCCAGACGCCAGAACAGGCGCACCGGAGACAGCAGCCGCACCGCCGCCGCCCCGACCAGCAACACGAACAGCACCCCCAGAGGGACCAGCAGCAACACCCCCCCCAGGGAAGAACCACCCACAGCAGCCCCCCCCGGCCCACAAGCAGCAGCACCCACGCGAGCACCGCCAGGGGACGCGCAGGACCCGCCAGAGACCGCCCCGCCCACCGCCGCACGCGCACCGACCGCCGAGGAAGGGCCGACGCCAACCGCCGGAGCACCGCGGCCGAGGGAAGACAGGCCACCAGCACCGCCACCGCCCGCCGCCAGCCCCCCGCCAACCGCACCCACAGACCCCGCAGGGGCACCGCCAGACGCCACCACAGGCGCAGGGACCGCCAGAGAGGGGGAAGAGGGGGGGGCAGGGGGAACAGAAGAAAGGGGAGCAGAGACAGACAGACACAAAGGCACAACCGCAGACCCAGAGCCCGAACCAGAGCCGCCCACCGCGGCCGCGACCCCACAAAACGAAGAGGAAGGTGCGGCGAAGCCAACGCACCCACCGCTGTCACTTGAGCACCCCGGGTTCGCCCCCGGGGTGCCGCCAAACACCTGCGCTTCACCCCCCCCCAGGGTGCAAGCGCCGCCGCACAACGAACGCAACATAGAACCGTTACGCACAGGCGAATCTGGGCCAATGTGAGGGATTTCGGTCAATCCCGTCATCTGATTGGCCCAGACCCTCGTCAACACCCCCCGTAAAATATCGGAACGGCCCCGAATATCACTATTCGGAACCGTTCCGAGAATCCCCACGACCACGGCGTCGACATCCCGCACCAACCGGTCAACTATGTCCCGATCCGGCTCCATCCCGCCCCCGCAGACCAAACCAAGACCGTCAGGGGGTGCCTCCCGGCCCCCCGCACACGTCCACAGTCAAAAAAACGCAAAAACAAGTCCCTACGCCGGCGGGGAATCGAACCCCGGTCCATCGCATGGGAAGCGATGATGATTACCACTACACTACCGGCGTGGTCTGTTGCATGGAGAAATAACTGCTAATATTTATTCAAAATAAATTTCTTTTATGAGGTTGTCCCCACGATCAGGTTGGTTCTGCTCTCAGTCGTGGGTCTCTTCGCGCCCCTTCGCCTGTCCGGAACTTCGTCTCGGTGGCCTCGGGGACCTGTTGCCACCTGGACCTCGAACGCCTCTTGTTTTCTGTGCCCTCTCCCTTCCCCCCTCTTTCTTTGGCTTCTCCGATCCCTGCCACACCGCTCACACCCGCCCCCCTCCCTTTCCCGTTTTCGCTTGCAGTGGTGTCCCCCTCCGAGCGGCCGCCTTAACCGCGTCGCCGCTGCGTATCGCAGGACGTGGGGCTCATCCAGCCCGTTTGGCCCCCCGCTGGAAGGCGTTGTGAGCGTGGCGGCCTCAGCGGGCGGTAAAGTTGGGGGCGTGGGTAGTGGCACAGTGGCCCTGCAAAATGGGGCCGGGGAGGGGTCTCCCACCCGCCGCTGCTGCCTGGGCGTTAGTGGTGGGCACCTCCGCCCGCGCCGCCCCCAAAAGGGGTAACGCCTCCACGGCTGGGGCGGCCACGTTCACCGCCGCGGCGGGCGACCTCTCGACAGGTGCTCGAAGGGTCGAGGGCGGGCGCCACCAGGCAGCCGCGGGCTGCGAAGCACTGGCAGTCCTCACGGCGGTTCCCTAACCTTCTTTCGGTGACGCTGCGCGCCGTGCGGGGCTGGCAACTGTCTCGTCCTTGCGGATGTAGTGGAGGCAGCCTCCCAGTGCCTGCCCTCAGTCGCAGGGAACGCTTTAAGGAGGAGCCGCCGCCCCCGTGCGCGGCGTCACCGCCCTCTGCACGAAAGGGTGACGCATCGTCCCCTCCACGCTCTTCCCCCCTCTCGCCCCTCTCCCACGCTCTCTTATTCCCCATCTACATTCGTCGGCTACTGGCGCACGGGAGCCGCATAGTCACTCCCCGTTCCTACAGTCACCTCTTGGTCATCCTCACTGCCGGCTTGGCGTCACCGCGCTGGCGGGGTCAGCCACGAAGGAGATCGGTCGGCTGCGCGCGGGGTCCCCCTCTTGAGCAGCGCTCACCATGGCGCCACCGCCGCCGCCGCCGCCGCCGCCTCCGCCTCCACCGGCCGGCCGCACACCCGGTGACGGTGCACCACCTCCCCCTCCCCCACCCCCCCCGCCCCCCACCAGCGGCCATTCGACGAGCACTGTCCCCCCGCCTCCGCCGCCCCCTGGCCGGACGCGCTCCTTCTCACGGGCCGCGGCGTCGGCGGCGGCAACAGCAGCGACCGAGCCGGCGGCGTCCCCCCCATCTGCCGAGTTTCCGGCGGCTGGCACGCGGGTGACAGCCACCCCCGGAGGCGCCGCGCGCCCCCCCCACCTGGCTGGCGCGGTCGACGTGGCGGTGGCCGTCGAGATCACCTCCCCACGCGCCTACCTCACCATCCGCTCCCCGGCGGGCGGGGCGCTCCTCGCCTCCCACCCCATCACCCGGTCGGCGGCGGCGGGTCCGTGGCCGCCATCACCTGCGGCGGCGGCGGCCCTCCCACAAGCCCTCACAGCGGCCATTGCGGCGGCAGCGGCGGCGGCGGGGACTGCGCCCGGGGACCCGGCATGGTACTTTGCGGCCGACGCAGCGGCGCCGGGGGATGTCGTGCTCGTCGCGCCGCCCCCCGGGGGTGACCCCACCGCTTGGGCGTTTGTTGCAGCCGCCCGAAAGACCTATGGGGACGCCCCGCACGACACCGGCGGCGGCGGTGACGGCGGGGATGGGGCCGCCAGCGGCACGCCCGTCACCCCGGCCGCGGCGGTCGGCAGGGGCGGCCGTCGGCCCGGCGCGGCGGGGGTGCCCCCGTGGGGCGGCGGCGGTGGCGCAGTCGAGCCGCCGTCCCCAGATGAAGACCGCCGACAGGCGCGGCGGGCGTGGCGGCGGCCGCCAGCACGGCGGGAACGGCCGCCGCCGCGGCCGCGGCGGGGCTGGCGCGGCGGGGGGGGCGCAGGCGGGGCCGCTGGGGCATCCAACGCCCCTGCAGCCCGCGAACGCCCGGCCACGCCGCCCAACCAGGACGGCGGTGGCAGCAGCAGCGGGGCGGCGGCGGCGGCGGGCGACGGGCCCGCCGGGCGGCCCGGCCGCTGGTCGCGGTGTCGCCGGGAGTTGGCCGCCCTGGCCGTCGCACCGGGGGGAGTAGCCAAGGGGGTGTGGGCCCGCCGCCGGCGGCGCGGGGGGGGGGTGCCGCTCACGCCCGGGCCCGCCCTCGCACGCGTCGAAACGTTCGCGGCGCCGCGGACGGGGGCACCTGACCAGGATGACTGAGACGCCCTACCAGGAGAGAAGAGGGGTGTCATGAGGGGGTATCGCCCGAGGGACGGAGAAGGCAAAGAGCATGGCGAGCGGAGGGAGGGCGGAAGGGGAGCTCGGGATGAGTAGAGGGCCGGTTCCCCCCCTGGGGACGCCTCTGCTCGCTGCCACTCACTCGGACGCCCTGCGGTACCGTACCTGGCGTGGTGCGGCCTCCCGCCTGGCTCCTCCGTGCGCAAAACAAGACGAATAGAAAGACACAGCTCGTCCAGGGACAACAGCCAAACAAGAAGAAGGCCCCGTCAAACGACCCCACGATCGCGCCCCGCCCCTTCCCCTCCTTCCAACTCCCCCCGCCCCACCCCCCTCGCGACCATCGCCTCACTCTGCGTCCACCCGCAGCACTCGGACGAGCTTGCGCGCCCGCTTTCGCACCCGCTCCCGCTCCTTTTCCGCGTTGGCAACGTCGACGGGAGGTGCCGCCCCCACCGCCGCCGCTGCCGCCGCCGCCGCCGCGCCCACCGGCTCCCCCGTCGCCAGCGCCTGGCGAGCGGCGACCGCCTGCGACAGCGTCTTGGCGCGGCTCGCCCCCCGCATGGTGCCCACGTAGCGCAGGAGGAGCACAAAGTCCGCCTTGCTCACGGCCTCGGGGGAGAGGGCCCGGCGGAGGAGGCGGGTCTGCATGGCCTTGGAAAACTTCCAGGCGCGGGGAGCGTCCCCGCCGGCGGGCGACGCCGCCGCCGCAGCAGCCGCTGCCGCCACGCCACCAGCAGCTGCGCCCGCGGGGGGGTGGGCGGCCGCCCAGGCGCGGAGGTAGAGAATCTCAGGGCGGGGGGCGGGCGGGGGAGCGGGAGCGCCAGGGGAGGGGGGAGGAGGGGGGGGGCGCTTCTTTGGTCGGTGCGGAGGGCGCTTGGGGGGGGGCGGGGCGTCTCCTGCCGCCGTAGCCGTGGCCGGCGCCGCCGTCGTCGCCGCGGCAGCCGGGGACGCGTCGTCGGCGGCAGGGGCAGGGACAGCGGCCGCCGAGGTAGGTGCAGCGGCCATCTCTTTGGTGGAGGCGGGCGCCATTAGGCAGCCAGGCCACGAGAGGGTGCCACGAGCAGCGAGCTGTTGGAGACGAAGAGGGGGTGGGCGGGGGAGGCTGGACGGACGGGATGTGCGCTTAACAGCGGCATGGGCCGCCGACGACGACCGGCTGCACCGCTTCTTCTGGTACGAATTGATCCGCGCAGCACCAAGGGAATTACTGCTCTCATGCTCCCGGTGGTGGAGGCCCGGGCACCTTCCCACTCCAGCCCCAGTCGCGCGCTGGGTGGAGCTGCCGTCACTGCCGCCGCCAAAGCTCCCGCTGCAGTTTCCGTCCGTGGGGGGGGTGGCGGAAGAACCACCGCGGCGGCTGCGCGTGGCTGTATCGGCAGCGGCGGCGGCCGCCGGCGCGGGGGGGGGGGGAGCGCAGCGGCAGACACCCGGCTCGCCGGCTAGCAGAGCCGGCCCGGCGCCCGACGTGGTCATGGCGGCGGCAGTCTTGGCGTCCTCCGCTGGGCGCCCTTTGTTCCTGCTGCAGGTGGACGCCTCCCTACGGGTTTTCGTCTATCCTGCCTACCTCAATGCCAACTACTCATTTTCACAGGTGCGTGCATTGGACGGTCGGCAGTGGTTGCTGTGGTGTGGATGGTAGGGGAGAGTGGTCGACCCCTGGCTGGGGGGGGGGGGGAAGTGGGGTGGGCGGGAAAAGCGGCGTCCCGAAGCGATGAAATGCTCCCCTTGATGACTAGCAAGCATGCAGGGAGAAAGCGGGGCCCCCGTAGGGCATTCCTGGTGCTCGTCCCAGACCGGTTAGATGCGCAGGACTACACGGAGCGTTTGTTTTCTTTTCTGCACAGCAGCCTTATGTGCGTCCTTTGGTTGACCGCTTTCTTCCTCCCGACCTATTTCCTCTCTCTCCTGCCTCCATGTCATTTTTTCCCCTTGTTCTTCATCTCCTTCTCCCCCGTCACCACGCTCCCCGCCGGTTCGTTTGAGAAGGGCCGCAAGATTTCCAAGGCCGCTGCCGTAGCCCACCCGACAACCCCCGACGCGTTTGAGGCCGCGCGCGGTCTGGGCGTCTTCCTGGGGTTGGAGGGAAAGTGCCACCCGCGCCACTTTCCAACCGCAGCCGCATACGGGTGCATCTGTGGAGTACGCGGCAGCCACTGAGGGTGCCCACCCATCCTCAACTCCAGAGTCGAACGTTTTTGTTCTGTTGGGGGGGGCGGACAAGGATGCGTGGGAGTCTGGCTGTAACTGTTGGTTGCTGTTCTACCGCCGGGGCTGCGCGTGTTCTTTTCCGCTCGTGTGGGCTCACCTGCACGCTGTCACCCGCCCCCCACACCCCTCCCCCCCTACTTTTGGCGTTTCCGCCCGCCGTGGGAGAGGAGGGGGTGGGGGGGGGCTGCTGATGTGTGGGGTGTAGCACGCCTGGAGCGACTGCTGTACGCCGTGTTCCTGCAGGCTCCCCCCCCCCCCTTATCCCCACGCGGTAGGGTTTTTCTGGGCACTCTCCCCCCTACTCTGCGCAAACGCCATGGCTCTTTGTGCCCCGGTGCCTTTTGGTGAGCACCGCGGGCGACGAGGGTGGGTAGGGCGGGGCAGGGCCCTGCGCCTATGGGTGGGCGTCTGGGCTGGGGCGGTGTTGCTCGCGTGCAACCGTACCTGACACGGCCCCGCCTCGTTGGAGCTCACGAAGGGGGCGGTAGCTGGTACAGTACATAGCGGTAGTGGGAGGGTGCCCCTCCGGGCAGACAGGCTGCGTTGTGCAAGGCGGGCCTATCGTCACCTATTTCCCCCACCCCCCCCCCCCCCCCTACACCTGACCCACGGTTCCACCTGCTCTGTCTCCGACAAGTGGCGATGGCACCCAGACGGCGGGCGGCCATTGGAACAGCAGGGGGTCTTTGGAGGGGTGCGTACGTACGGCTGTGGGAGGCGAGGAGCCTGTGGAGGGGTGAGTACGTAGGGCTGTGGGAGGCGGCCAGCGCGGCTGTCTCATCGGCCGATGGCCGTCCTCTCTTCCCTTGCGTTGGGCGTGGGATGGTGGGCTCAATCGAGTCGAGTGCCTACGGTGCTTTGCCCCCCGCGACGCGCTTTCCGCCAGAGCCAAACAAGTCAAGAGCTTCTGCACGCGCGGGACGCACGGTCACGGATCACCCATCCATTTCGGTCAGTCCATCAGGTCCGGTCCCGTCCTTGTCGACTAGGTATGTAAATAGCGCTCGACCGTGCAGGCATGGCCAACATGGCAAAAGGAGGAAGCGGGGAGGGGCGGGCGGGCAGTCCCTCCCGCCCCGTGAGGGATACACTCCCTCAGTGCCTTGACTCCACGGGCCGCGCTTGCCACCACTTAACCGCCGAGCGCAGAGTGCGCCCGGCGCACCGACTCTTCCGACGGGTGCGCGCGCGCGTGCGCGCGGTGCGGTGGCAGCCACCGCGCGACGGGTGACGCGCACCCCGGTGTGGCACCGCCCGTTGCGCTTTCGGGAGGACCCTCGGGTCGCAGGCCGGGAGCGGCGGGTGGCGCGGCCGAGGAACCTCCTCTCCGTGGCAGGCCACCCGCGCGAGCAGCACCCCCTGACCCTGGGTGCAACTCTTTGGCAGCACTGCCCGTGGCGGGGGGCGGAGGGGTGTAGAATACGGCGTGCGGTCCCGCGGCCAAGGAATACATCAGAGCCTCCTGGGACGCCGCTTGGCGACGCGCAACCCGCCGCCGATGAGTCCCCGTTGGCGCCTGCGGTGGGGGTGCAACGACGCCATCCCGCCTTTCCGTGCCGCCGCTTACGACCACACGGGCCGCTCCGCAAGCAAAGCAACGCGCGTGGCGGCTCGTGCTGCGCCCCACACGGTCCCCGCGCGCACCCTTTGTCTTTGGTCTCGTCAACCCCCCCCCCTCCTCCTCCTCCTCCTCCAGCACACGGGGCCCCCCTCTACCTGTCCATCACGCCCCAGCCTGTGGTGCCGCGCGCCATGGGCACCCCTGACCTCCCGGCGGTGGCCTACCCCCGCCCGGTCGCGGCCAAGCGCCGCACCGTTAATGTGGCCCGCTTCACCGCCAGCCCCGATGACAAGATCCGCGGCGCGGCCTATCGCCTGCCGTCGCGCAGCCCCTTTTCTCTCAGCATCGCCACCGTCGTGGCAGCCGGTGGGGCCGCGTCGGCCGCCGCCGCCGCCGTGGGCGACGAGGAGGTGCGCCTCCCCGTCGACACCCTGTACGTGCCCAGTGCAGCGGCCCGTCGGCGGGCGGCCGAGTGCCCCTCCATGCCGGCCGTCAAGGAGGGCTTTTACTTTCCCCTCGAGCCGGGGGAGGAGTTTGAGGTGACCCTCCACGTGGCTGGCGGCCGGTGCAGGGCCCTGGGTGGGCTGCTCTCCCGAGAGGACCACAAGGAGATGTCGCGCGCGAGGCTGGCGGCCAAGCTGCTGGTCGACGGGAAGGACCTGGGCAAGGTCGTGGTGGTCGGGTCGCTCAAGGCGCTGCCGCTGAGTGAAAAGAAGTTCACTTTTCGAGGTCTGCTCATCAAGGACGCGAACGGCGTCGTCACGGGCATGCGCCGCCTGCGGGTGGCCAAAACGGGGGCTGAATACCGGTGTAATGGGGGAAGTACCTCGGCAGAGGACGCGGTGGGCACCATCCAGGTCCAAGCGTATCTCCGGTACGAGACGGAGTACGACGAGGTGGTGGCCCCGCCGCCTCTCAAGCGCCGCCGCAAGAGCTGGACGCGTCCGCGAGTGGCCGCCACGGGGGACGACGGAGCGGACGACGGTGGCGGTGAGGTCGGTGGGGTCGACCACACTGGAGACGGTGGCAACGCAGACGGCGGCAGCGCAGACGGTGACAGCGGGGAGGGAGGCAGCGGAGGGGGCGGCAGCGGAGAGGGCGGCAGCGGAGGGGGCGGCAGAGGCGACGGCGACGGTGGAGACGGCGGCAGCGGAGACGGTGCAAGCAGGAACCAGAGCGGAGGGGATGGGAAAAGTCGGGGGGCAAGCGGCGAGCAAGACGGCAATGTGAACAACGTGGGCGGTAAGGGTGCAGGCAACGGAAAGGTCGCGGGAGAGAAGCCGTCCGCGGCCCCCACGGCATCGCGGGCCGGCTCTGCGCAAGGCCAGACCTCCAAGAAGGCACCCCCGCGCGCGCTCATCACGCTGGGTGCGAGCCCTGTCATCCTGGCCGAGGCGATGGCGGGCAAGGACCAGACGCTGTGTGCCACGGCGGGCACCCTTCTGGATGCCACGGGCAAGCCCGTTCGCCAGGCGGAGAAGAGCCACAAGCCCGGGGAGGACACTGCTCAGCAGCTGCCAAGGGGCACGGGGTCTGCAGCAACGGCGGCCACGCCCCCTGCTCCTGCCCGTGCCGGGGATGGCCACCAGCGTGTGTCCAACGAGGGGCCACGAAACGTCCGCCGGGCGCCAGGGGACAACAGCAGCGGAGACACTGACGGGAGTGCCGGAGCAAGCACTGACGGTGAGGAAGAGAGCAGCAGCAGCGAGGAGTCTAGCAGCGACAGCGACGGCGATCGCGCCTGGAAAGTGGAGACGGCCGCACAGCGGCGCAAGCGGGAAGCAGCGGAGCTAGCCGCCCGCACGCAGACCTTTGTCAAGAGGTGGTGGCGGCCTGAGCCAAGCCTATGCTTCACAGTGTACTACCGAGACCCCTTCTTCTTTCGGCGCAACGCCTTTACGGATGAGTCTGGCCGCCCCCTGTACGTGTCGACCCGGAAGTACAAGACCTCTGCCCCAGTGCGGGGGGAGGCCTCGGACGACGGCGACGATGACGAAGTGGTGGTCGTCGGGCCTGGGGACCCCGGCTACGAAGAGCCTCCCACCAAGCCCTCTGCCATTGGCTATTCGGCGGACGGATCGGACGTGGACTCGGACTCATCCATGTCGGATGAGTCGGAGGAGGGCAGAGGTGGGGGAGCACGCTCTGCTGATGGTGGTACCGGTCGACGGCGGCCACGGACGACCAGCGCCCCGGGTGTTCAGCCGTCTGCCGGTTCGGCCCGTGCACCAGCAGACGGCAACGACCGGCAGTGCCGGCCGCCATCGGCAGGCACCGATGGGGGGGAGCCTCCCAGCGGCTTGGCCGACGCTCCTGCTGACGGCACGGGGAGCCGGTCCGACACCCCGTTGACCGGCGTCGCCCGTTCACCACGGCGTGGCGACGCCAGCGGCCGTGGGGCGCCCCTGCCAAGCGCGGCTGGTCAGCCTCGGCTGGCCGCCGTGGCCGACGCACCCAACCGCGGCTGTGCCAGCGGCAGCGGGACGCCAACGGCGGTCAGAGCACACACGACGCCGTCCACCAGCAGTGCGGGTGCGGCCGACAGCGACGATGGCAGCAGCTGCGAGCCACCCCGGGCCGGCCTGCCGAGCCCACCGTCGAGGGACGATCCGTTTATCAAAAGTGAGGGCGAGTTGGAGGAGGAGGAAGAGGACATGGACGAAGAGGAGCCGTGAACGGAGGGTACGGCACGCGGGGGGGGGGGGCGGGGAGAAGAGAGGAGGCAGCAGCGGGCGAGCGTGTGAGCAGAGCAGCGGTGTTGTTCATTTTACCATGCCCGTAGCCGCCCTTTTGGCCGGTAGGGAAGAAGCACAGCACCAGCTGTGTCGCACAAAGGACGAGGGGGCGGGCGAGGAGGCAGGCTGCCGTGGACGCCTGGCGGGCAGGCGGCGGCCGAAACGATGCCTTGATTGGAAGCGGTCACGTCAGCGCTAGCCCGCCCCTAATGGCGGGTGATGGCAGCGGCGGCTGTGGCGGTGGCCGCGGCATGACCCCCTGACAGGCGGCGGGGGGGGGTTGCTGCCGCTGTCTTGGCTTCCCCTGTCGCAGACAGCGGTGGCGGGGGTGGCAGAGGCGGCGGCAGCAGGTGCATCTGTGTCGCGTTGCGGCTCGTAATTTGGAGCCTTGCGCTGTGCTCAGCAGACGTAGGGCTCTCAAAGGAGGCATAGGTTTTCTCGCCACGCCATCGACTCCACTCAATAGCGAGAACCAAGCGGATGATACACCTTACTACAAAGCTGCCTGTGTTGGAGATTCAGGGGAGGGACTTATGGGCGCGGGTAGTGCCGGGAGGGTGACTTGCGCGGAATCTGGTGCAGCCCCGCGGCAGCGCCGGGAACCGAAGGAGGCGAGCGGCGCGACCGGGGCGGCAGCGGACGGGATGGCGATGCCGGTGGCTGGGGGGTCGGCGACGAGCGGCGACCTGGTGGCAGCAGGCGATGAGGCGATCCCGGTGGCCGAGGGGGAGGAGGCGAGCGGCGACCGGCGGGCAGCAGACAAGGAGACGCTCCCGGTGCGGGGGCTTGGCGGTGGGTGGCGACCCGGCGGCGGCCGACGAGTCGACTGCCTGAGTGGATGAGGTGGGCCCCCAGACGGGGGTGCCTGCCAGCCGGACGGGGGAGGGGTGGAGCGAGGCAACGGAGGCGGCTAAGGCCATCAACGCCGGAGCTGGGCGGGGGTGTCTGCCAGGCGGCCGGGGCGAGACGGCCGGGGGCGTGGACGACGGGGCGCCTGACAGACCGGGCAGGAGATCGGGGGCTGTGGCCCAAGGGGGGGGTGCGGGACCGCCGTGCCGAGGGAGGGGAGACGCGAGGGGAGCCGCACGATGGGGAGCGGGCGATGGGTGAGCGGCGGTGAGGGGCGCGGCTGCGCGACAAGTGGGGGAGGGCGTGAAGGACCGCGTGGCCCTTTTAACGGGGGGAACGGGCGGGAGGGGGCAGGTGATGAGAAAGGGGGCATCCTTTGTTCTCGCCGGTGTGTCTGGGTGCGCGGGCGAAAGGGACCAGGTGGGGAGCGGTCAAACCCCCCTCTTGGTGCTCCAACAGCCTGGACGGTACACGCGTATCAGAGTAACGAACAACAAGACAACGGTGTGATAAACACCTTCTGCTTCGGGAGCAAACGTGACCAGAAGAGTCACCGTCAATCGACATAGAATACGTACCGACCGCACATGGAAGAGGAGCAAGAAATTAATTGGAACATGGTCATGGGAGCCGTCGCGCCCCCCCGCTAAAAACATGGACGGGGAGCAGGAAGCGGCAGCGGCGCCGTCGCAGGGGGGCTCGTGGAGGGGCATCATGGCAGGGCACTCCGCGGCGGCGGGGCGCCCAGCGCGTCGGCGGCGCGGCGGAGGGCGGGCGCCCCTGGCAGCGGCGCGTCGACGAGGCCGCGGGCGGGAAAGCGGGGCGGCCAGGCCGCTGCCGGCCTCCCGGCCGCCCGCCCCGCAGCAGCCCCGACACCGCCGTTGTCGCAGCCGCTTACCTACATGCAGTGCCTGGCGGCCATGCCCGCGGCCTACTAACCCATCCGGCAGCAGCAGAAGCCGATGGACACAACCGTCGTCGAGAATGTGGTGGTGGCGAAGCAGCCGGTCCTTGCACAAGCGCCCCGGCCGGTTTTATGAAGCAGCTGGCAGCGGTACAGCAACTGCCCTTCCTCATACCTCACGGTCAAGGCCAGGGGCGCCACGCGCCGCGGGGCTTCGGGGGTCACCTGGTACTCGAACGAGGTCTCTTTGTGAGGCGGCCCGCCCGCGCGGGTGTGCTCTAGGCGGCGTTCCCCGCTCCCCCTGGCCAAGGGGGCCCCCTCCTCCACTGTACTGAACAGTAGCACGTTTTTCCCGAGGTGAGGAGCGAGTGTGGAGGAGCACGAGCACTGAACATATAGAAGGATCGCACCGCAACGTACCTCTCCGTGTGTGTCGCCCCAGACCCAGGGGTAAAAATGAGGTGGTCGCCTACGGCAGCGTGAACTGCAGTGATACAAACATGCATACAGTCTGTATCCGGTTACATGCGCCCCAGTTATATGACAGGGGGTCATATAACTGGGAGATTTCCCTCGCACGAGGGAGCAGGACGCTCTCTGAGAGCCCGACTCATTCCAAGAAGGCACCTCATTGGTGGAAGTGTTAAAAAGGAGTAAAAGTGGGGGTGGGCTACAATGTGCGCAAGGGGGTCATACAACTGGATACAGACTGTACAGTCCCCGTCCAATATCGTTTGTCCACTTGGCACGTCCAATTTTCGAAAGGATTTTGTTACGGATCCAACCATCTCCATGGAGCTCCGATTTGCAGGCAGCGGCTGCGGCTTGGCGAAAGGAGGCACCGACACCCCCCCCCCCTCCCCCCCCCCGCCCCCACCGCTACAACAAAAAAAAGCTCATGGGTCCACGGTCACCCTCACCCTCCCCCCACCTCGCCTTCACATCAATACTTAATCCCACTCCCCTTCGCGGCCAACACAGCGGCCACACGACGAGGCATTGAAGCAACAAGAGCCGTGAAGAACTCCGCCGGCATGGCGTCCCACTCCTCACAAAGCGCGGCCCAAAGCTCATCCTTGTTCTTAGGGGCGACCTTGCGCCCCCGCAGGCGACGGTCCAGCTCCCCCCAAGCGTTCTCAATGGGATTGAGGTCCGGGCTCTGCCCCACCCACGGCAGCGGCTGCGATAGCCCCGTTACTGCTGCCCAGCGACGCCATCTCCCGGATGGCACCCCTCTGCTGCGGCGTCAGGGACGTGCGGTTGTGCCCCGCCATCGACGTCAGGTGCCGCCGGTACGTTCGGGGGGGGAGGTGGACGAGTGGCGCGCTTTTTGTGCGCTTCACGGAGATGGCGACTCGGGCCGCGCATCTCCCTGATATGGGGCTCAGCGAGGTAAAATCGCAAGATCTGCGGTGCTTCGCGCCGAAGTCTCGGCGCACCAAGGCCCCAAAATTGAAGTGGACAAACGATTTTGTCTGGGGACGGTACGTGCCAGGCAGCACGGGCAACATCGCAAAAAAAAATAAGATACGGGGGAATGTCCCCTTCTCGGACGCAGTCCCGTCCGGGTAGTCTCGCGCTGCCCCGATCCCCCCCCCGGATGACACACCTTCACCAAGAGGGCCACCCTACACCCCCCCCCGCGGCCGCTCGACCCCCGGCCGCTCCGCGTATGGGCGGTCGAGCATGGCGGGGAGGCGCGCCACCACCGCCGCCGCCACGCCCACCGCCACCACCACGGGCACAAACGGCGCGGCGGTGGCGGCGCCGCGGACGACGGCGGTGGCGGCGGCGAGCGCCGCGCCGCCCCCCCCGGCGGCCGTCGTCGTCGTCGCCGCGGCGGCGGTGGCAGCGGTGGTGGCGGTCGCGGTGGCGGTGGCGGCGGCGGCGGCGGGCGGCGGGGCCAGGGCGGTGGCCAGCGACCAGGCCCCCCCCCCCAGGAGCGGCGCGACGCCCCGCGCCAGCGACGCGGCAGACTGCCCCACCCCATTGACCGCCCCTGACGCGGAACGCGGGGCGGCGTTGGACACGAGCATCGCCACGGACGTGAAGCAGACGGGCGACGCGACGCCTCGGAGGCCCAGCGCGAGGCCCAACAGCGCCGCCGCGCCGCGGGGGAGGGGGGCGCCGCCCCCCCCACCCCCACCCCCACCCCCACCGCTAGCGACGGCGGCCGCCGCCACTGCCGGCAGCAGCAGCCGCACCGCGGGGGTGGCGGCGACCGACACGGCCAGCGCGGCGGCGCCTGCCATGTACATCCGGCGGGGGCCGTACCGCCGCGCGGCGGCGGGCCACACGAGCAGCTGAAAGGCAAACGAGACGATGGCGGAAAAGGCGAGGCTGCCCCCCAGCGTCGGCAACGACACGCCCAGGCCGCCCAAGCCGCCGCCGCCGCCGCCGCCGTCGCCGCCGCCGTGGACGCCCCCACCCACCCCCCCCCCACCGTCGACGGGGGCAGACGCAAAGAGCGGAAACAGCTCGTCGAGCATGGTAAACGCGCCGGCGGTGAGGGTGTAGACGCCGACCGCGGCCATGGCGGGGCGGTTGTGGTAGATGGGCGGCGGCCCCGGGGGGGACCCGGCGGGTGGCCCACCGCCCGGCAGCAGCGGCACACGGGACGGCGTTGTCGCCAGCGGGTGCGGCCGTGACGGCCGCAGCGTTGTAGACGAGGCCGCGGCGGCGGCGGCGGCGGCGGCGGAGGCAGTGGCGGTGGAGGTGGCGGCGGCGGCGGTGGTGGTGGTGGTGGCACCGCCGAACACTGGGTGCGCGTCCTCGTCCCCCACCCCACCACCCTCGGTGATGGCAACGTCGATGCTGCCGCCACCTGGGTCCGCGTCGGCGGCCCCGAGCGGGCGCGGCGGCGACCGCAGCAGCAGCGCCGTGGCGACCATGGTCGGCGGCGCCAGCGCCGCGCCCACCACACACGGCAGCAGGTACGGGTAGGTGCGGAGGAGAGTGGCGCTCCACCCCCCCCCCCCCCCCCCCCCCCCAGTGGGCGGCCAAGCCGCCCTCGCCCAGCGGGTCGGCCAGCACCCCCCCCGCCACCGGGCCGAGCGTCCCCCCCACCACCATCATCAGGCCAACGACCGAAAAGGCGCGGGCCATATTGCTCCCGTCCGTCGCGTCGGCGAGCGCCGCCTTGACCACCCCCGCGTTCCCATTGGCCAGCCCCGCCGCCACGCGGGCGCCGACCGCCCAGGCGTAGGTCTTGGACACCCCCAACGCGGCGGTGGCGGCGGAAAAGCCGGCGGTGCCGGCAACGAGGACGCCCCGCCGCCCGACCGCGTCGGCGGCGGCGCCCCAGACGGCGGCGGTGGTGGCGCCCCCCAAGTGCCACGCCGCCGCCAGGCCGCCGGCCATGACGCCCACCGACGCGGGGGGCGGGGGGGGGGTGAGCTGCGTGCGGAGCAGCGCGGGGGTGAAGGGGTAGAGGAGGGACTGCTGGAAGGCCTCGGTGAAGGAGATGGCGCCGCAGGCGAGGACGGTGCCCCACGGGAGGGGCGTTTCGGGCGCGTCGACAGCGAGGGAGGGCGGCTCCGACGGCTTGTCAGGGTGGGGCGCAGGCGACTTCATGGCGTGGAATGAAAGCAGGAGGGCGGGGGGAGGAGGGGGGGGTGGGGGGGGGGGGGGGGGAGGGCCAACCGGGTACCAAGGCAAACAACAGCAGGGGGGTGCACGGGAGCAGCCGGGTGTGGAGCGGGTGAAAGAGGCAGGCTGGTGCTACCCAGGAAACACTGCCGCCGCAACAGCCGAGACGTTCGGCAGCCGCCGGCCGGCCGTGGGCACACACGGCCGGCGGGGTGCCCACGGCACAGGCCTGCCCAGAGCGGGCACGGCGCGCAGGCGGGGAACCCGAGTTGGGCGTCACAGCCAGCCCGCTCATTCCCCTCCTCCCAACGGGCGCAACCGCCCACAGGCGCGGCCGCCGCCGGCAAGCCATGGCCCGTGGCATCAGCGCCGCTGCTGCCAGCCGCCGACACGGCGGCAACGACAGCCCACCCTCCCACCCCCACCCCCCCCCCCCCCGACCTCCTCATGACCCCCACCCCCCTCAAGCAGCAGCGCCAACCAACAAGCGGGGGGGGGAGGGGGGCGGGGGCCGCTCCCCCCCCCCCCCACCCCCCCCCACCCCCGTCGCGCGGTCACGGGCGAGCCACCCCCATCCCACCCGCGGCGGCGAGCCCGGCGAGGTGGCTGGCGCGCGTGTGCCGGGCGACGCGCAGCGGGGCGGGGAGGGCACAGGGGCCCGTTGCGGTTGGCGGCAGCGGCTGGCAACAGGGACGGATACAGCCTGGATAAGCGCCGGGGGTAGGGGGTGGGGGGGTGGAGGAAGGAGGTGTGGGCGCCGGGCAAGGGGGCGGGGGAGGGTGGGTGCCGAGAGGCGGCTGCGACCGTGTCGCCCGCGTCGACGCTATCGGTCGGCACCGATGATCCGGGTTGGAAGCGCCTGCCCGAGTGCCGTCTGACTGTCGGTCGAGATTTCTTGAGCGACACACCCACACTGCCGTTTTCCTTCTGAATCTTGTGCCACTTTTGATTCGACGTCCACTGTCGAAATTCGTTGAGCTCCTGGCGGGGGGATGGGACGGGTGGCTGTGGGGGCCCCCACCCCCCCCCCCCCCCACGTGCTGTCGAGGCCGCCGGGCCAGCACGGTCGGCCGTCGGGGCGCCGCAGGTCACGCGCACGGGGGCGGCCGTCCTGTCGTCACTGGCCAGTGGCGGCCGACGGACGGTAACGGGGTGTGGCACCCAATAATGGGGGTCCCCTCAACCGCCACAAGAAAAGGGGCATGCGCCGATGATCCCCGACCCGCGTGATCACAACGTCAACGCCAGCCCAGAAGCTGTTGGAGGGCGAGCCGCACCCTCTTGGCCGCCGGCGGTCACCCCTCAGGGCCTCACCCAGAATACGTAGGCCACGGCGCTCGTCCACTGCTGTTGCCACCGCCCGTCACCGGCGCACCGGCTCACACACGGCGCCTGGTGCGTGAGGGGCCACACCCCGCGCGGCGCCCGCCACACACCATCCCGTGCGTCCACGGCTCGTGCACGAGGCCGTGGGGGCGCCCGCTTGGACCACACGACCCCGCGCCTCATCATTGGGCCTGGCCGGCTGCGCTGGGGGGGTCTCCCCTGAACTTTGTGCATAGGCGTTCAACACCCCACCCGCCAGCCACCCACCTTGTGAGACGTGCCGTCAAGGGCGGCCGTGCACGTCAGCGGCATCCCCCCCCCCCCCCCCATCCCGCCCCCCACGCACCCTGCCCGCGCCCTCTCACCTCTCACCCCGCCTCTGTCCGCGACGCTTGCGCAGAACATTGAACGGTTCCGTTGCGTACGTTTGAAGGCGCGCGCTGGTCCCCGCCCGGTCCACACCTGGTGCTTTGGGTGGCCCCCCGCGCCCCGTGCTGGGGACTGGTGACGTCGGCCGACTGTAGGCGCGACGGCCTGGTTGGCGGGGGCGTTGCCTTGTCTCTCTCTCGCGGGAGCGCAAAGTACGAACCGCGTTCGGACCCACTTTCCACCGTTCCCTCCCCCCCACACGCATCCCACTTCCACTGCCAGCCAACTTTCATCCCCGCCCCCCCCCCCTTTATTTTTCCACTTCCCTGTTGTGGAGAGAGCCGCCCCACAGGCATCGGCCGCCGCTCTTGTTTGGTTGGTTTTCTTTTTTGTTCGCCGCCGCCGCCGCCCCCTCCGCCTGCTGTCTGCTTCAGCGGCCGTGTGACCGCGGCCAGCGGCGCCCCTCCCTCCGCAGTGCGTGGGTCGGAGGGCCATTGGGGAGCGCACCCGCCGTCGTGCGTGGAAGGCGGAGGGGGGGTAGGGGGGTGGTGGACGGGGCGCGTGTCCTTGGTGGCCTCGGCGACCGCGCCATTGGTTGGTGCGCCCGGTGCCGCGACGCGGCCGGGGGGGTCTCTGTCCGACGACGCGGCGGTGGCCGTCCTCTTCGCGTCGGCCCCGCCGTCGGGACGGTACCGCCGGTAGGCGGCAACGGCCTGCCCGCCTGCCCGCTCCGCCGCGGGCGGTCGGCGTCGGGTGGCGCGGCGGGGAGCCGGGCGCTGCCGCCGCCAGCCGTTCGCACCCTCTCCCCTGAGCGGCACCGCCGCGTGTCACCACCCCTGCTCGCCTTTTTTTCCGCTTGCCCGCCCGCCCCACCCACCACACCCTGACGGGGGCGCCCTCGCCCGTGTCCGTTTGGGCAGACCTCCCGCCTCGTCCCCGATCGTAGGTTGCTGCGCGTCTCCACTCCCGTTGGCCCGGCTTGTGACCCCCCGCCCCCCTTCACCCCTTGTTTTTTTTCTCAGTGTCGCCTCCTTCCTTCCCCCCCCCCCCCTTCCCCCCCCCCCCCCCCCCCCCCCCTCCCCTACGTGGCCGCCACCATGACGCGCGCGGAGCGGTCGCCCTGCGTGGGCATCCTGGAAGTGTTTGGCCACCTCCGCGACGCTGTACAGGCGGCGGTGCTCCTCCCCGCGGGCAGCTCCCTCCTCATGTCCCGCACCGCGGCGGTGCTCCACGCGCTGCGGGACCTGGAGGCGGTGCGGGGGCGCATCGAGCTGTTCCGCGCGGACCTGGCCGCCCAGTGGGGCCTCCACGAGGCCATCCGCTCGGCCACCTCCATCATTGCCGCCGCGGGGCAGCCGACCGCCCTCGCGGCGGTCGTCCTGGACCGCGGGGTGGTGGCGGCGGCGGCGCACCGGATCGTGGCGGCCGTCGAGGCGCACACGCCGCTGCCGCCCGCAACGAGCGCGCTCCTCGACGCCGCCGCCGCCGACGAGCTCCCCGCCGCGGACGTTGCGCGGGACGCGGCGCTGGGGGGCTTTTGGGCGGGGGGGGACGGGGGGGGGGGCGGAGGCGGCGCGCCCCGCTCCTACGCCTCGTCCCCCGCGTCTGGCTATTCGGGCGGGGGGGGGGGGGGGTTGGGGGGGGGGGGGCGGCGGCGGCGGCCGCGCCGGCGGGAGCGACCCGGGCGGCGGCCTGTCCGTCTCGGTGCCGACCTTTTCCGACCTCTTCCGCGCCACCTACGCCGCCGACCACGCGTGGGCGGGCGGCGTCATGGGCGCCGCCACCACCGCCGCGACGGTCGGCGGCGTGGCCGTGGCGGTGGAGGTGGTGGCCGAGTCGTCCATCACCCCCGCCACCGCCCGCGCGCTGCGCCTCCGCACCCGCCTGCGGCACCCCAACCTGGTCACCCTCTACGGCGTGGCGCCCGCCCCCGCGGGGGCCCTCGACGGGGAGCCCGCCCTGGCGGTGGTCACCGCCGCCGCCCCCGGCGGCATGCTCTTTGACGCCATGAACGGGCGGGCGCTGGACACGGCGGCCAAGCTGGCCACCCTCACGGACATTGCCGCGGCGCTCACCTTTCTCCACGCCTCGGACCACGTGCACCTGGGCGTGCACCCGGGCAACGTGGCCTACACGGCGGGCCGCCGGGTGGCGATGCTGGCCAACCCGGCCATGGTCCCGCCCGAGTCCCCGACCGCCCTCTTTTTCAGCGACACCCCGGCGTCGCCCGCCGACCTCGACGCGCGCAAGTATTCCGTCGCCCCCGAGATGGCCCGCAAGGTCGGCGCGTCCTTCCCCGCCGACGTGTGGGCGTTTGGCACCGTCGCGTACGCCCTCTTTTCCGGCCACGAGCCGTACAAGAACGTGATGGACTCTGAGGGCGGCGGCGGCGGCGGGCTGGGCGGCGGCGGCGGCGGCGGGGGCAACCTGCTGACGCGGCTCCTCGAGGGAACACCCCCCCCGCGGTCGGCACTGGAAGCTGCCGCGACGCCGTCGCCCATTGTTGACCTCATCTACGAGTGCTGCCTGCTGGCCGACCCGCGGGACCGGGCGCCCGCGTGGACGCTGCTCAACCGCCTCAAGTCGCTCCGTCGGTCGGCGCCGGCCCTGTGGGGTGCCGCCCCCCCCCTGGCGCCCATGAACTGGGAGGCGGCCATCGCGACGGGCCCCGGCTCCACCCGCGCGGCGGGGCACATGGGCATGCGCGCCCTCTACCGGCTCCGCTTCCGCGGCGAGCCGCTGTCGTCGACCGCCAACCTCCGCTTCCCCCTCCCCGTCTTTTCCCGGCGGGTGGGAGCGGCGGCGCCGGACGCGGGCGCCGCCGACGCGGCGTGGAACCTGCACGCGTGCTTCCGGCGGGGGCACCACGTGGCCGCTGACCGGCGGGTGGCGATGGACTGGCTGGTCCGGTCGCGGGTGCTGGCCGCCGCCGCCGCCGGCCGGGCTGCGGCGGCGTCGGCGGCAGCGTCGGCGGCGGCGGCCAGCGGCGCGCGCGGCACGCTCGTCCACTTTGTGGAAACCCCCGCCGAGGGCATCAAGCGCCGGCAGGCGGCGGCGGCGGTGGCGGCCGCGTCGGCCACCGCGGCGACGATCGAGCCGATCAAGCCGCGGTCGCTGGCGTCGCTGGGCGCGCGGGACTGGTCCCAGTCCTCCTCCACGGCGGGCCACGCGGGCATGGGGGGGGGGGGCGGCGGCCTCTCGTCGGGCGCGTCCACCTCGTCGACCGCGTCGGGGATGGTCATCACCTCCTCGGGGGGGCCGGGCTCGCTGGGCGGGGGGGGCGGCATGGGCGGCGCCGCGATCGCCATCGTGCCCGCGCCGCCACCCGTCACGCCCGAGCGCGCAGCAGAGCTGATTGCCGCTCTCGACGCGGAGGTCATCCTGGGCGGCGTCGGTGGCGCCCTGGGCGGCGTCGGCGGCTTTGACGGCATGGCCGGCGACGGCGGCAGCCTGTCCAGCTTTGGCGCCGCCGGCGACGCGGGCGACGCTGCCGAGGCGACCTACCAGCTGGGCATGATTGCCGAGATGGGCTGGGCGGGGTGCCCCAAGGACGAGCTCCGCGCGTCGCAGCTGTACGAGGCCGCCATGGGCTGCGGCCACGCCGACGCGACCAACGACATGGGCGAGCGCTACACCCGGTCGGGGGACCTGAAGCGGGCGGCCGCTGCGTACCTCACCGCCGAGAGCCTCGGCTCCCTGGCCGCCACCGTCAACCGAGCGCTGGCCATTGTGGACCCGCGGTCTATCGTGGCGCAGCCGCCGCCGGCGACCGCCGGTGCGTCGTCGCCACCACCCGGCGACGTGACGTCGGTGCTGCTGGGCGGGTCGACGGGCACTTGCGGCGGCGCGGGCCCGCGGTCGACGACGACGTCCACGACCACCGCGCGGCTGCGGGTGTCTGACGTGCCGCGGGAGGATGCGGCGCGCGCGTTTGGCTTTTTGGATGCGGCCGCCCACGGCGGGTCCACCCTCGCCCTCTACCTGTCGGGCCTCTGCTACGCCACCGGCCTCGGCACCGCCCGCCACGCCTACCAGGCGTTTGAGCGGTTCAGCGTCGCGGCGGGCCGCGGCCACGCGGCGGCCGCCCATGCGCTCGCCCGGTGCTATGGCGCCGGCGTCGGCACTGCGCCGTCGCCGGCGACGGCGGCGACGTGGCTCCGCCGCGCCGCCGCGGGGGGCCACCCCCCGGCGCTGACCGAGCTGGGCGAGCGCCACCGTGACGGCGCGCCGGCGGTGGGCATTGCCGTCGACGCGGGCCGCGCGCGGCGGCTCTTTTCCGCCGCCGCCGCCGCGGGGGACGCGGCGGGCAAGCGCAACCTGGCGGGGGTGATGCTGGCGTCGGCGCCCGCGGATGCGGCCAAGCTGCTGGAGGAGGCCGCCGCGGGGGGGGACGGCGCCGCGGCGCTGGTGCTGGCGGGCCTCCTCGACCGGGGGGCCGACGGCGTGGGCGGGCGGGGGGGCGCCGCCGCCGCCGCCGCCGCCGCCGCCCCCAGTGGTGGCGGCGGCAACGCAGGGGGTGCTGGCGGGGGGCCCCCCGACGCGCAGGTGGTCCGCCGCAACGCGTCAGCGGCGGAGCGGTGGTACGCGCGCGCCGCCGAGCTGGGCGCCCCCGCCGGCGGCGTGACGCGGCTGCCGAGCGGCGCGTCGGCCGGCACAGCGCCGCCGTCGCCGGCGCCGTCGGCGGGGGG
This sequence comes from Pyropia yezoensis, assembly GCA_009829735.1. NCBI lineage: Eukaryota > Rhodophyta > Bangiophyceae > Bangiales > Bangiaceae > Pyropia > Pyropia yezoensis. The sequence goes on along the minus strand of CM020618.1, from coordinate 12,913,608 downwards.
GGGTGCCGACGGCCGTGGGGGGGGGCGCCGCCGGCCGCCAGCGGGGTCCAAGAGCAGCCGCGTGGCGGCCATGCTCCGCCGGAGGCCCCCGTCGACGTAGCAGCTCGGGGGTGAGGAAGGCTGGACGGACGGGCGCGCAGGTGGGCGGGTGCCATTTTTCGTGGGTGGCTGGTTTTCATTGCGGGCGGTGGCAGCCAAGGGTGGGGGGGTGTATTGTTGGGGGAGCGGGGAGGAGAGGAGGGGGCAGGTCTGGGCCGCGCTTTGACGCTTTTTTTGTTGTTGTTGCTGTTCCCGTGACCTGTACCTTGAGCCCTCCTGCCGAGTTCGGGAGCGCAGCCACGCAGACGGCGCACCGTTGGTTGGGGTGGCTACGTGCGCTCACGACCGAGCGCTCTGGCTAGACACGGCATGCCCGGGTGCCAAGTTTTTTTGTGCCCCCTGTGTCCTTTCAGTCCGCGGATGTTCAATGGGCGCTGGGGCTGGCGACGGTGGGAGTGTATCGTTCGGGGAGGGGAGGGGAAGGAAGGGACAACAGAACACCTGGACCGCGCTCCCACGCTGTTTATTTTCTCTCTTATGTTCCCATAACCCACCGTCCTAGCGGCGGCCCCATCAGTTGGCCGGCGCCGCGGGCGCCGGCACGGCCGGGAGCCCCCCACAGATGGCCGCCGCCTGCGCCTCGGATAGGCCAAACGCGGCAGCCACGGACTGGGCGGGCGCCTGGCACACCCGCGACGCGACGGTGAGGACGCCCTTGTCGGCGTCGTTGAAGAAGGCCATAAACGCGCACCCCCCCGTGGACGTGCAGCGCTGGCCGTGGATGAGGCCGGCGGGGAAGAGGGCCACCCCCTCGGCCTTGAGGGTGTTGGCCACCACCCGCGGGGCGGGCCCATTGTCCTCAACGAAGAACACCTCCATGGTGCCCTTGGTGAGGAACAGCGTCTCCGAGCCCCGCGGGTGGATGTGCGCCGTGTTGTGCGAGAAGGGCGCCATCGTCACCCGCGCAAAGCCAATGGCAATGTCCGCGAGGCCGAGGACGGGGTTGTTGTCCACCTCTGCCGCCCGGATGATGCCGTTGTGGGAGGGGCTCCCGCCCAGCTTGTTGAGGTCAATGGTGAAGGCAGCGTCGGGGAAGGCCGCCCGGGCGGCGCGGCTCGACTTGGGCATGCTCCCCCCCGCCGCCGTGCCGGCGGAAGCGACCAGCAGGGCGGCCGCGACGAGGAGCGCGACCGTGGAGGCGGTGACGGCATGGGCACTCTTGCAGACGCCCATGGTGGGGAGAGACCGGGAAGGGCTGGGCAGGCGTCGACTAAAATTCCAGAAGAAGGGTTGGGCAAAAAGGGGGGGCAAGCGGAGATAGAAAGCGGTGGTGGGGAGGGGAGACCAGCCAGGTAGGCACGGGCGCTCGTTGCCGACTGTGGGTGGGTGCCGGTGAGGGAGGGTGGGCGGGAGGCTGGCATCGGGTGCCTCCTGCGCGCCATCCGGCATGCCTCTTGTACTGTACGTGGCCTACGTACGCCCCCGGCGGCGAGCCGTCTGACCTCCGGCCTCCGAGGCGGCCGGCCGGCCGCCCGCACACCGTCCTGCGGGGCAATCCGCGGCTGCCTGTCGCACCTCGGGTGCGCCACGCTGGGTGTCCCCAAAGAGGCTCGCTGCCGCTCGCGGGTACCCACTCCCCCGCCCCCGCTCCCCGGTCGCCGTGGACTCGGGTCGGAGCGCCGACCCGCCGGTACCGTACGCCACCGCCTCTGGTGGAGTACACACTCCCAGAGGAACGTCGCCAACGGGCAAGTGTCCCACCCGCGCACCCGCCCGCACCCGCCGCCGCCCGCCCGTCCACCCGCCTGCCGTCCGACGGGCCGGCGGCTGCGACGCCCACCCCCGCTGCACCCTCCCCTCCGTCCCTGGGCGGACCACCTTGATCCGCCCGTCCCATCGCCTGTGCTGCGCGTCTGTCCGCTCCTCCTCCCCAGTCGAGACGCCGCCATCCATCCCGCTGACGAGGACGCCCTCGCGTCCCCCCCCGCCCCCCCCCCCCATCCAATCCCTTCCCCCCCACCACAAAAGAATCTCCAACGGGACAGCACGCCGTTCCCTCAGCGCTCGTGGTCGCTCGCGCACGCATGCCCCGCCTCCCCCCGCCGCCTTCCCCCCCCCCCCCCCCCCCCCAACGGTGCACACGTCGTTTTCCAAAATACACCAACCCCCCTGCCCCTCCGCCCGCGATCTCCGCCCTCCCCACAGGCGGGTCAAACAGCCGGGCGGTCTGCGCGGGGGGGCTGCCGCAGCCGGGCGGGAGAGCAGGCCACCGGCGGGCGTGCATGGGGCCCTCCGCGGCAATGACCCCTTGTCGGGCGATGGAAGGGGGGTCGGACACAAGCGCGATGGGCCGCCGACGGGAGAAGGGAGGGGGCGGGGGGGGGGGGGGGTCGGAAGAACAGAGGCGGGGGGAGGAGTACTGGCCAATCCGGCCCTGGCGTAGGTGTGGAAAACAAAGATATACAAGTATCCATTGGGAAGCGGTCCTGTGGCGGGGGAGGCACGCGGAAGGGCTCCCCAACCCCCGAGTGTGCCTGGTAACGATATCAACGGGCGTGGCGGGGCGGGATAGCAAAAGAGAAAGGAAAGGAGGAGGCGGGGGCCCCGGGGGGGGGGGGGGGGCAGACGGAGGAAGGGTGTCTATTGGGTGTGGTGGGAGCGCGACGGGTGGGGCCGCGGACGTTCCCACTCCGCGGTAACTAACGCATCCTGCCGCCACCCTGTCACACCCTCCATGCCGCATCCGCTGCTGCGGCCCCGCGGAAAGCGGCATTCCCCCTACCGCGGCGCGGGCGCCCACGGGACGCGCCGCCGCCGACGGGGCTGCGACGCCGACGGGGCGGCCGCCGCCCAGCTGGGCGGGCCCCCAGACCCTACCTCTCTGCCTGGGCAGCGCGCAGACGGGGGGGGGGGGGCTTCTGGCGGAATTCCCGCCACGCCAGGGGGCAAGCGCTGCAGTCTCGACCGGTGGCCGCCACGGTGCGAGGAGGACGCTGGCGTTGCCCGCGGCTGCGCGGCTGCGGGCGAGGACTGCTGTACGGAGAGCCCGCCTCACTTGCCAGTGTGGTTGTACTGTGTGCCTGGTCCTGCGGTGACCAGGCCGTCAAATCACAGTACTTGCTGACGCAAGCTTCTCTTCTCTTCTCTTTTTTAGGTGTGTGGCTTCTGCCACGTGTTCACGAACATTCAAGATGAAAGGAGTATTTTCTATAACGTCACGAGCTTGTGCCCGTGCAAGGGACTTCAAGACTGACCGCCACGGCGGCGTGGGGCCAGCCAGTTGGCGTTTTAAGTGTGCGCCCGCCCTTGGCCAATGGCGAGCACCCAATTGGGTGTGCACGTCCATGTACATTTGTACAGTACTATGAGTGTATGCACAGCTTTGACGCGGGCACGTGCGCTCCCGCGTGACCCCGCCGGCCGCCCTCCCCCCGCCTTGTCGACCTCTCTCCGCGCCCTCCCCACCCAACCCCCCCCTCTGTGCCGCACCCGTCGACGGCGGCCGGCGGTAGTGTCAGAGCGCACGCACCGCGGCGAGGCGGCGGCCGCCGGCCAGCGAGGCGGCCTGCCCGCTGCGGCTTGGGTGCGCGCCCCGGCGGCAGCAGCGGCAGCGGCGGCGACGGCAGCAGCAGCAGCGGCGGCAGCGGCGGCAGCGGCGGCGGTGGTGTGCGCACGGCGGCGGCGCTCGCGGGGACGACGCGCGGCGGCACCCTCCCCACCCCCCCCCCCCCCCCCGACGTCCATGCCAGGACCCACCTCCATTGACTGACCCGGCCGGGGGCACCATGCGGCGCACCTTCCCCCACCCCCACCCTCCCCGACCACCACCCCCGCGCCGCTGCTGGGGCGGGGGCGCAACCCCTCCCGCCGCCCCCGGGCCCGCCGGCGCCGCGGCCAGGCTGTGCCCCCCGCGGGCGATGGGCGCCGCCGCCGTCGTGGCGGCGGCTGGGGCCGCGGCCGCCGCCCCGGCAGTGGCCGCGCCCGTGGGCCCCGCCGTGGGCCCCGCCGCTGTCGTGGCGGGGCTCGGGGCGGGGCGGAGCGGAGTGACGCGCGGCGGGGAGCGCGGCGGGGCAGGGAGGGACGGCGGCGGCGGCGGCGGCGACGGCGGCGGCGGGCTCCCCGCCGCTTCCCCTCGGCCGCCGCCCCTTTGCCGCCGCTGCCACCGCTGCGGCTGCTGCCGCGGCCGCCGCCGCTGGTGCCACTGCCCGCTGCCGCCAGCCGCTGCAGCGGCCGCCGCTGCGCCTGCCGCTGCGCCTGCCGCTGCTGCCGCGGTCGCCGCTGCTGGTGCCGCTGCTGCCGGGTGCCACCACGCCCGCGACGCCCCGGGCAGGTGTGTGCGTGCGTGTGTGCGTGCGTGCGTGCGTGCGTGCTGGTAGGCAGATGGGGGGGGGGGGGGGGGGGGGGGGGACGGATGCGGCGCCGCCCCCGCAGCCGTCACCACGGGGACACACGCTTCCCAACCGTCCCCCCCCCCCGCGCCCCCTCCCCCCCCTCCCTCCCCCCTGCTCGCCCGCCGCTGGTCTCCCTACGTGTGGAGTGCCACGCCCCTGAGGGCAGCGGCTCGTGGGACGGGGGCCACGGGCACGGCCGCCCCCGAGGTGGCTGCTGCCGACCCCCCGCAACGGGGAAGAGGGGGGGGGGTGGGCAAGAGCGGCACCGGCCGGCGCCTCAACCGCCTGCACCCCCCCCCCCCCCGTGAAGAAGGGGGGGGGGGGGGGGGGGGGGGGGGGGGGGGGGGGAGGTGTGCGGTACGCTGTCGGCCCACCCTCCTTCCCCCTTCCTTCTTCCCCCTGTGCGCGCGCGCGCGCCGTTGGCTGCCGCTCCCCCGCTCACGGGTGGCGGTCGCCGCTTTGCATAGGGCCCCAGGGGGAGCGCCGAAGAGGGCAGGCCCGGCACGCAACGCCAGGGGAGTGGCCAGGCGGGTCGGGAGGCACAGCGTCCCCGCCACTCCCCTCCTCCGCCCCCCGCGGTTGCCGTGTGCGGCGGTGCGGTGGCGGTGCCACGCGCACACGTGCACCCCCCCCCCTCCCTCGCACCCCGCCCCTCCCCCCCGTGGGCCGGCGCTCGCGCGCGCTGCCGTTGGTGGGGTGGCACTGGTAGGCGGGAGGAGGGGGAAGGAGGGGGGAGCGCGGGAGGTCGCGTGGCCCCCACCCGGCCACTGCCGCGGCGGGGCGGCGTCCCCCGACGCGACGCGCGTGCCGGCCGGGCTGGCGCACGCCGGCGCGCAACCTCATCCCCCATTGCCCCCCGCCTGGCCCATCATCGCCGTCCACCCCCTCCCACCTCGCCGCCCTCCTTCGTACCAGCCCCCACCAGTCTTCCTCTCTCTCCCTTCACCCCACCCCGTCTCTGTCCACCGCCGTCACCCTTTGCCATCTCTTTCCCGGTCTTCCCCTCCCCCGTACTCCCCCCCCACGAATGGAAGAGCCCGTGGCCGTCGGCCGCCGCGGCCTCGTAGCCGCCATGGCCCGCCGTTCCCTCGACATGCCCGCCCGCCGGCCCGCGGGTGGGCGGCGGTCGCTGGACCTCTCCCGCTTTGCCAAGGCGTCGACCAAGGGGAGGCCCTCCCCGCCCGCGTCGTCTTCCTCCACATCGGGGGCGAGGCCGCCAGCGTCACCGGCCAAGGGTGGGGAGGGGGGTGGCGGCGGTGGCGGTGGTGGTGGCGGGAAGGAGGGGGCTGCGCGGGACGCGGCCGCCCGCCGGTTGCTGCGCGGCAAGTCTGCTGCTGGGGGGGGGGGGGGGGGGACGGCAGCGTCAGCAGCGGCTTTGGCAGCGGCGGCGGCTTTGGCGGCCGTCGCGGCTTTGCCAGCTCCGCGTCGCTGGGCCCCGCTGGGGACTGGGGCAGCGACGATGGCAGCGACGGGTGGGACTCCTTTTCCGCCCGCTCCCCGCGGCGCTCGCTGGGCGGTGGCGGGGGGGGCGGAGGCGGCGGCAGCAGCCGGCGGCTCAGCCTGCACCGCCTAATGGGCCGCTCGGACGGGGGGGGGGGAGGGGTGGAGGCGGGCTGGGAGGGCGCCGCCGGTGGCGGCCGGCGGAGCCTGGGCGGCGCCCCAAACAGGGGTGGCCGTGGGGGGTCGTCGGGGGGGGGGCTCAGCGGGAGCATGCGCGACCTCAGGCGCTTTATGAGTGGCGGCAGCGGCGGTAGTGGCGTCGGCGGGGGGGGGGGTCGGGGCGGCGTGGGCGGCAGCTCCCGCTCGCTGCTTGCGGCGGTAGGCCGGCGGGCGTCGCTCGACGGCCTCCGCCGGCCAATGGGCGGCGCGACCGCCGCGGGCGGCGGCGCCGCCGACGGCCTAGACCTGTCGGGCGAGGACCAGGACGGCTCTACGCTCGCCCGGTGGCTCCGGCGGCGCGCCGGGGAAGACCCATCGCCCGCGGGGGGTGCCGCCGCGGGCGACACCCCCGCGTTTGCGCGGCCGTCGGCGCGGCGGCCGTCGACGACGGTGGCCAAGCCTGTCGAGTTCCCCCCCGTCACCCTCACGCCCTACCCATCAGACTGGGCGACGGACGTGGTGTCGTTTCTCCACAACGCCCTCCGCCGGGAGATGATGGACCTGTACGCCCTCCTTGACGCCATGCAGCGCAAGCAGGCGGTGCTGACGCTCGACCACATCACCACCTTTTATGTCTGGTGGGCCCCCTTTCACCGGTTCTTCCTCGCCGCCCTGGCCGCCGAGGAGGCCGAGGTCTTTCCGCCCCTGGCCGAGCGCGCCCCCATCACCCACCAGCGGGTGCGCGAGTCGTCCCGCACGCTCGCCACGGAGCGCCTCCGCCGGGGGCTCGCCGCCGTCGCTGCCTACGCGTCGGCTTTCACACCGACGCGCCCCGCCGGCGAGACGCTGTCGGGGCTCCTCGCCGCCGTCGATGAGCTGTCGTGGGTACACGGCTATTGGGCAGCGATGGAGGCGGCGGTGCCGCCGCTGCTTGTCGCGCAATTTCGCAAGCGGGACAAGGTGGCGTGGGAGCGGCGTATCGCCGCGCATGTGCGCCGCGGGGCAAGCCTTCCAGCCGGTGGGGGAGGCGCCGCCGCCGCCGACAATGGCGCCCCGTCGCTGCCGTACGCTGCGCTTGAGGCCGAGACGCAGCTCCACATGGCCCTGCTTGGCCGCCCGCTGGGCACTGCCGCCGAGACGCTGTGGAAACTGGGCGCTTTGCGCAGCGGGGAGGGCCTGGCCTACTCGGGGTGGGTGCGGGCGGCCGATCGGGAGCACTGGCGGGTGGTGCGGGGCTTCTCTAAGTGGGCCGCCGCGGCGGCCGCCGCCGCGCCGGGGGGTGGGGCCATTGGCGCGGCCCTGGCCGTAACGTCCGAGCGTCGCCACGCGCTCGAGGCGTCCAAGACGTCCACCGCTGAGCTGAGTGGCCTCCCCTCCCCGGGCGCGGCCGTGCGAGCAGCAGCAGCCTCGGACGCGGCAGCGGCGGCGGCGGCAGCGGCGGCAGCGGCGACGACGGCGGCGGCGGCCATGGCGGCGGCGGCGCCCCCGGCGGCCGCCACTGCTACGGGAGCAACCGACGTGGTGGCGTCCCCACAGCGGCCGCCGGTTAGCGGTGGCGACATTGGCAACGGCGGCGGCTTGGGCGGCGTCGGCGGCGGCGGCGGCGGCGTCGGTGATGCTCCGCCGCCGCCCGCCACGCCTCCCCCTTCGCGGGGCACCCCCCCCACGAAGCCCGCGACCCCCCCCCTCCCCCGGCCGCCACGGTCGCCCGCGTCGCGGCCCGGCGTTGGCGGCCGGCCGACCTCGCTGCGGTCCCACCCGCCGCCGGGGGGAGCTCGTCGTGGGAGCCCCCCCCGGGGAGGGGGGGGTGCCGCCGCGCGGCCATCCACCCCCCTGCCGGCGGCCATGGCGGCGGCGGCGGCGGCCTCTGCGTCTGTGCCTGCGTCGGCGCTCGCGTCTGCGGCAGGATTGGCTGCGGGCACCGGGGGGGGCAGCGGCACCCCGCCGCCCCGGCGGCCGCGCGGGTCCACCGCCGCCGCCGCGGGCGGCGTCCGCAGTGGCAGCGGCAGCAGCAGCAGCAGCGGCCGGCGGCGGCAGAGGCCGGCGGGCACGCCGCCGGTGGCGGCCGCGACGGGCACGACGGGCGGCGGCGGCGGGGGGGGCTCCCCCCCCACCCCCCCATACCGACGGTCGCCCGCGGCTACGGCGGTGGCGGCCGCGGCGGCCGCCGACGCTGCGACCATGCCGCTCTTGCCGCCCGCCGCGACGGCTGTGGCGGGGGCGGTGCCGCCGCCGACGCCGCCGACGCCGCCGACGCCGCCGCGGCCGGCGGCTGACGGCTACCGGGTGATGCAAAACTCGAGTCGCGTCTGAGGCGGATGGGGGTCTGCCAATGGGCAACGGGGGAAGAGGGGGGGGGAGCGGGGGGAGAGGGGAGGAGGGGATGGTGTGCAGGGGAGCGCATGTGGGGGGGGAGGGGAGGGGGAAGAGAGAGGATGTGGTGTGGTTGGTCGATAAGGGGGCGATTGCCGCCCGCGAGCCCTGACCCTGGCCCTCCACGTGAGGACTTTTCTTTCTCTCCTTTTCTTAGTCATCCAGTGACCGTACGAGCCATATCCATGCTGAGCCCGCGTAGGCACGCATAGAACAGCACGCCGCCCCCACTGATCAGCAACTCGAGAGCCTGAGAAACCCCAAGTCGTGGCGGGACCACCATCAGGGTGGGGTTGTGTTGAAAATTTCAGGGTGGGGTTGGGTTGTGCTCGCACCTGAATGCGCGAGCGTTGCGCGTGTCATCTGGTGATCTGGCCCATTGCCCATGTCTGTTGAACCCACAGGGTGGGGTTGGGTTCAAGACCCAGGAGTTGAGCAGCGTAACTGCGACGCGAATTACAAATACTCAGTACCCACATAGAGAGTCGCGCCTGCGATGTTTCGCGCGCGCGCGTTCCGGCGCGCGCGCTCTCAGCCCTCGGCCCTCTCCCCCGCGCAGCACTGCTTATCGCCTGTCAAAATTTTCTTGCTTTTTTGGGAAATTCTCGAGCAAAAACCTGCATACAACCTGCATCGACCCCTCCTCAAGGCATCATAGACACCGCTTTTACCCCCGCTTCTTGCTTTCTGCCTACAACAGCTCGTGCGATTGGTAGTCGCCACCTCCCTAGGTATGACCGGAAGCGCACGGGGCAGGAGAGCACTCTCGTGAAGCGCAAAGAAGCGACCGACCATCGCTACGCTTGGGAGCAATGTTTATACAAACGCGTTTAAAAACCGCGCGATCTCTTGCACTGGTCAAGCAAAAACCTGCGCGACGACAGCTTTCGAGGGTCTGCACGGAAAAATCTCTCCGCCTTGCTCAACATCTACAGCGTGAATTCTGACCAATGGAACGCTCCGTCCAGCAAACAGCAGCGCCACCGCTGTTGTCATTGGTTGACAGAGCACCGACAGCGGCCGTCGTGTCGGTCATCCTTGTGGAGATTCTTTGGCCTCAGCCCATCCCCTCGATCAGAAAAGCAAAATTCTGCTCGAGCCGTTCTTTTTCGTGCTCGAGCAGGGCAAGAAATTGCACAACGAAGCAAGAGATCTGGCCAAAATCGGGCTTGTATCTTGACAGGGGATAAGCAGTGCTGCGCCGCGGCCGGGATACATACAGTCATGACCCGGTTATATGGCACCCTTGCGCTCTTTGTAGCCCCCGTTCCAGCGATGCAGTGTCGTGGCCTTCCAGACGTCGCCGGCTCGCCGGCGATCGTTCCCCCTTCCACTGCGATCAGTGTGAATTCAAGCCCAAAATCATTGTCGATCGCGTGATTCTGAGGCCGAGCTCGACGACATGCGTTCGGTCGACCGCATGCAGCAGGGCCCAATTCTGTACTTGACTTGTTTGTGGATGACGTCACGTCTGCTGCCGCGAGCCGGGGCGACTCCAAGTCAGGGCGGATCCGTGCAGCGGGCCATTCGACTTAGCGGTGACTGTGTCGGACCAGCCCCCCCCCCTTCCACCCCCCGCAACCTTTGCAACCTGTGCCGCCCCCCCCCCTCCAACCCCCCCAACCATTGCCGCCCCTACCCCGACTCCCCCCCTCTGATGGAAGTGGCGCACACAGGGAACACGTCCGTAAATGAAAAGAGAAAAGCCTGTCATTGACTGTCGCCGGTGGATGATGTGCCGTCGTCCATGCCCTCCAAGGAGTCCGTCCACCCCTCCTCAAGCACAATCGCGTCCACAGTAGCAGCCCTAACGCCCTCATCGTCCTCTCTTGTCAGCCAGTCCTCCACAGCAATTTCCCTCTCAGGCCCAGGGGCGTCCCCAAAAGCTCGCTCCCCAAACCGACAGCCGGCCATCAAAGTGACTACCGATGTCACGTCCGAGTGCCGGAGCTAGGTTGACCGAACGAGGCCGCTCGCGCCTCAGACGCCGTCCGCTGCTCCCTGAGGGGGCCTGCTCCCCAGGGTACGTCCGACAGGTGCATGAGGTCCCCCCCCAGAGCCGTGGCGGTGGCTGCTGTTGCTGCGCGAGCGGCAATCTTGATGACCCGCACCGTCTCACGGGACGGGTTTGGGTAGACCTCCTCTGCCGCGGCCGCCGCGGCCGCGGAGGCCAGATCTCCCACACGCTGCCATTCTGATAGGATCTGAAAAGGGTCCGGGGGGGGGGTGGGGTCAACTACGACAGAGGCGCAGAGGGTAGCACAAGCACACAAGAGAACAAACTCAAAAACAAACGCGCACAGGGCAATATCCATTGCGAATATGTATATAATATCCATTGTGAAGAGGAACACCGCCAAAAAGAAAAAAAGCGACGGGAACGGGGTACCTACAAATGGTCGGCGACCCTGGCCCACAACATACAACGGAAACTAGAAACCACGTGAGGCACACGACAGATCCCTCGGCATTCACCCCCCAAGCATGTAACCTGTCCCAGCACCGTCGAACGGCGCCCGCGCGTGCGATACAAACGGTAGGAGAAGCACCAAGGTGAGGATGGTGGGGGTGGCCTCTGGGGTCGACATCGCTGGGGTCGACGACGCTGGGGTCCGACGGCGGGTGCACCTGTGGCCCCCGATTCCGTGCCCCCTTGCTCTCCTCGTATTTCCATTCCATTCGATTGCACTGTATGCCGAACGATCGCAGAGACTGGCGATCGAGACCTTGAAGCAGGACGGTCGCGATGCTCCCAGTTATATGGCAGGGTGCCGTATAACTGGGACGCTTACAACGGGGTCATGACTGTACCCTCCCCAGGCGCCACACCCCCTTGCGCCACCTGCCCGGCACCCCCTGAACATTCTGGCCACCTACCCGCCGCCCCCTGAGCGTACCGGCCGCCTTCGCTCACCCGCGGCGACAGTCGCCCGAGAGTGTGCCGCGTGCGAAGACGGCGCGATCACCCCTCCGTTCTCTGCCCGGCGGCGATGTGGGCCGCGCAGCGCGGCCGCCGCGGGCTGCCGACTCCGCCGCCGCGGAGGCGGCGCCGCCATATTCCCCTTCTGTGCGGGTGGCGCGATCTCCCGCCAGCGGTCAAGGTTGCACTTCCTCCCTCTTTTGGCTTCCGTGGCTCGGCCGCACTGTGACGCCCACCCTCAGCGCCTGGGCGACACAAGTGCGGTGGTCTCCCTCCCCCCTTTCCTGGCATCTCCTCCGCAGCCGTGGTGTGTCACCCACTCGACGTGGGCGCCGCCGGCTGAGCCCCCTCCCCCCCCCCTCCTCTGGGTTTTGCGCCGCGGCCGCTCCGCCGCGGCTGTGGTGTGTCGGCCACCCGCCGCGGGTGAAGCCAGCGGGGACGACGCGGGTGTGATTGTTGCTCCCCTCGCCCTCTTTGGCTTTTGCGCCGCGGGCGCGCTGTGTCTCATGCTGGCCGCGGGCGCCGCCAGCGGGGGCGACGCGGGTGTGGTGGTCGCCCCACGCCCCTCCTTTGGCGTTTAGTGTGCGTCCCCCTTTTGCTTCTTGCTTGTGCGCTGCCGCCGCCGCTGCCCCGACTTCTTCGGCGCTGCTATGAGCTTCGCCTTCTCCTCTCCTTCTCGTCTGGCGACTCGGGGGCTGGCGGTCGCGGACGTGCTTGAGATGTCTGGAGGGCGTGCTGGCGATTGTGTCTGCAATGTGGGGGGCGTCCTCTAGGGCGCTGGAGTGCAACGGCTCACCCTCTGTCTCCCCTTCACCGACGCAATGGTCGGCACCTCCTGGGCTCCGCTCCCGTTCTTCCGTTGCCCCCCACCCTCTGCGAGTGACGCACTGCGTCTCCCACGCCCCCTCTATGTTAATGGCGATCATGTCACGATGCCCCTATCATCTTCGTCCACGCCGCCTTTGCCCTGTTGCCCACCCATGGCGCTATGCCCCCAACATCCTCCCCCACACCCCCTGTGCGCTGTTGCCCATCACGGCACTATGCTCCCAACATCTGTCTTGCTTCTGCTTTTGGTTGACGCCCTCCCTCCACCTCTGCTGCACCCGTCGCCCTCTTGTACTGCCTTTTAAATTGTCTTGGCCACTGCCCGTAATTGTATTTTGGACTGTATAGCCTGTTTCAACATTGACTTGGTAGACGTGCCGAGCTTCGCGCCTGAACACGCCGCCACCCCGCGAGGGGGTGCGCCTGCGGCGTGGCACTGGAGCCGGTAGCAGCAGTGGCACTAGCCGCACGCGGGTACCTGCTGCTGCCCACCACCACCACCATTAGCACCACCACCCTCACCACAATCCCTCCCTTCCCGCGCCACGCTGCCTGCGGGCGGGCGGGCGCGCGGCTCCCCGGCGGCGTGACAATTGTGGTCACGGGGGACAGAGGGCATGCCGCTAGTCGCTGCAGCCGCGAGGTTCGGTGGCGGCGGCGGTGGGGCGACCGTGCCGGCATGAAGGGGAGGGAGGGGAGCACGCGACGGGCTGACCGCGTTTCTTGTCGGGGCGGTCTACCCGGGGGATGCGCTCAATACCCGGCAGGCCCCATCCGTCTCCTCTTCCAAGACCGTTTTCGCACTAGCAGACGGGAGGGGGGCCTGGGGGGAAGCGGGGAGAACGGGGGGCTGACTCCGGTCGCGCCTCTGCCGGGTTCCCTCCTCTGCAGTGTTCCCTCTCCATGTTACCTGTCTCTGACCCTCCCACCTCTCCCCTCCTATTCATTTTTCTACCATTCCCCACCTTCACCGCTGTCGGACTGAGCGTCCAGTTACTTCCCGTAGTCTTGTGGCAAGCCGTCCCTGTGAGCGGGACGCCGGCCGACCCCATCAATAGGACGACGGCAACCTCCTCGCCGCCGCCACCCTCGTCCATGCCGGCTGGTACCGCGGCGGCGGCTGCTGCCGCAGTTCGTGCCGATGTTTTGACGGCCGGGTGGTGCTTCTGCGCGTTTCCCTCACCCTGTCGGCCACCCCCCATCCCACCGTGGCGTCGGCGGTTGACATGGCGTTTTCAGTTCGTGCGCCCCGCGTCGGCGCCTACTGCGCGGATTTTGACGGCCTGGCCTGGCGTGAGTGTCGCTCCACGAGCCCTGTGTGTTCACCTGTGTCCAACCATGGGGGGACACACCCGCGGCCAGGCGGGCGCAGGGACGTCTCCCTCTCCGAGGGGCCCCCTTCCCCGCCTTCCCCCCATCACTTCCCGAAGGGGCGGTGTCTTGTTTCCAGCCGCACGACCACGCTCCGTGCATTTTACATTCCCTCTGACTATGCGACGCCTCCCGTTGGGCAAGGGACTGGCGCTCGCAGGAATTCTCTCGACTCTTGATGCAGATTAGGCTGCGTTGTTCTGGTTCCGCGGTGGAGGGGGGGGAAGGGGGGACGATGAGGGGTAGAAGCGGGAGAGGGGGTGCAGGTGAAGGAATGCAGATGTTAAGAGAGAACTCAATGGGTGCACATGCGCAACACACAACTAGCTTAATGCTTCTACACCCGTCCATGACTCGTATGGTGGGATTACCACGCGACATAGGGGGCATTCGACCCAGGCGCATACAGCGCTCCTGCTGCCTGGACAGAGGGATCGCCCTGCGAGACGACTTCATCTGCGCCTGTCGTCGATCCTAGCATGTCTGCTGCTTCTGCGGCAGCTCGCGCTGATGCCTCGGCGGCGGCGCTCTCCGCAGGCGCTGCTGCAGCAGCGTCTAGCGCAGCAACAAAGGGGGCAGGCGAACGCACCGATTCCGCCGCGCGTGGTCCAGCTTTCGAGATTGTGACAAGGGTGGCAGAGCGAGGCTTGTCAGCCCATCTCGGGCTCGCTGTTTTGCTCTTCGGTGGCGCGCTGCCAGCAGGGATGGCATTCTTCTGCCTCCGCATCAGGCTGCGCGCCAATCTGGCTCGGTCCGTCGCCCCACTCACAGTAAAGGCCTGCCCCTTGGGCATGATCTCCCCCATCATGGATGCATCAAAAGCCATCAGGGCCTGGATGGCTCCGAGGAGGGTAGGTGTGCCGTGCTGCTTGACTTCCGTTAGAGTCAGCTTATTCTTTGACTCCGCGGCGTTTGTGCTTTCGCCAGCGGCAAGGACTTCGGTCCGCGTCAATGCCCCCACGGAGAGGGGGAACGCCGCCATGCGCGCTGCCTCGCTATTTAGCAGCCACTTGATTCCAGCTTCCTGTGACTTCTCCCCCTCCTCCCGCGCCTTCTGCATGATAGCGTTTAGACGGCCCTCGACGGCTGGTAGTCCTCCATCGTGAGGAGCATCTCGCAGGGCCAATACGGAGCGAATGTAGGGGTGGCGCACATTGTTACCGCACCTCTCCAGCAAGAAGCCATTCATGTGCACACGGCAGCCGACAACTCTGCCGTGGTACTTGGATGCGTCGCCCCCAAACACATTGGAGAACGCCCTGAACACCCCGTAGTGCTCCGCCGTTTCAAAGTCCAGCAGCAGCGCGACAAAGGCGGTCCGCTGCCTACTGGATGACGCTTGGCTACTACTTACGAGGGGATCGGCTCCCGCGAGTGCGCTCGCCGAAGCAGGATCGTTGCCGGGCGGGCGGGGCAGACGCTTGCGCGCTTGAGGCGCCGGGGGGAGGCTGGGGCTGACCAAGCCGTGTAGCTGTGCGTTCCGAACATTAGACGTGAAGATATCAGCGTACATTTCTGCAGTCTTGCCAACCACCATAGCAGGCATCACCACAACGGCCCGGTTTAAGGACGAGAGCCACGCACTGCGGGTTGAGAAAAAATCGTTCGGCGTCCATAGTCACAGAACAGCTCCTGTCAGCGATATGTTCCCCTCGTCGCTCCGCAGAAATCCCCACGTGCGCCACCGTGCTCTGCTAATATGTGCCCCCCACCTCCCCTCTGACTATGAACTACCTCAACCACCAAGCTGTCACTGCAATCAAAACATAAGCGGCAGAGAAGAGCAACGTACACGACAGAGAAGTGATGCCAGTCAAACGCATTCGAGGCACTGGCCTCAATGGCAGCATGTGACAGACCGTCTTTTCCTGCGCCGGGCGCAACAACGTCAAATGTAGTGTCTGCCATGACGTACCGCAGACGGCCAGAGAGCTGCGCTTGCTGGTCGCTCTGAAGAAAAATAATCTTGTAGTCGTTGTTGTCGACGACGCCCCGGATGTAGAGGTGCTCCCCGCCAGCCCGCTTGCGCAGGTCCATCACCCCGAGAATATCCTGTCCGTGAAGATTTCTCGCTGCTCGTGTAGCTGCTCTGAGGGACCGGGCGTGCCCTGGGCTGGCACGCGCTCCATCGCATGAATCAGCAATGGCTCTCTGGTGGGCAAAAAATGTTACGATTCAAGACGTTGAGCACTTTCGACGAAACACGGGCGCGGGACAATTAGGTCATCTGGGCGGTCACAAGACAGTGACTCAGCAAAAATAAACAATCCCACGAAGCCATACCCCATAAAATCTTACCTGGAGAACCCGTACTGGCGCGTTGGGCTGGTCGGCCACAGCTCCCTCGATGGCACTAACAGGCGGCTTGCAGACGGGGAAGATGCAGGGTTGAGAGCCGATAATTATTGAGTCAACATTATCGAGTAAACTATCCGAAAAGAATAACGTTCAGGAGAACCAGAACGATAATGATTACCAGACGTCCACGTGTTCCACCACGTGTCGGCTCGGAGGCCCATCAGACCAGACCGGACCGCCTGATCACGCGGCAGTGCCGCACCCTGTCGTCGTCTTCGGAACTATGTATGTAGCCGCGATACAGTTCGGCAGCGTGCCCAGCCAAGATCCAGACCCACACCACGAGGACGATAGGAGCTACCTACGCCGACTAGGACTTCACATCCTTCGCGGCGTACTGTAATCGGCGGGTGCGGCCGCCCCACGCGGCAAGTTCTCCGCCGCCTGCGTACTACGCGGCCCAATTTAGGCTCTACGCCTTTTCCGAAAGCCGTGTCCGCAGCTCGTCAGGCGGCTCGTGTTGGGCACGACGTGGTTAATTCATTGCTGTCGTCCTAACACGTGGCTCCTGGGCGTTAACTATCAGAAACGTTTTCAATAATTATCGCATGTTTTTGCTAACGATGGATGCTTTCGCAAACTATATCAATCCTGGGAAGATGTGGTTGTGCTCACCGACCAAAATGAGGATGACACGAATGCTTGTAGGGTCGGTGACCACCGCCGGGTAGAGCAGACGTGCCCGCACCGGGCATTGACTGTCCCCAGCTCTGACGAGCGCGGGTTCTTCGCTGCCGTGGCGGCTGCACACCCTGCCCTTGTGGTGCTTTGGCGCGATAAAAGAGCACTGCTCGCCCATAGGCTGGGGGTCGGCCGGTGACCCGTTTTCGTTGTACTGGCGTACCAGGTCGGCGTCCACACCATCTTTGATCTTGCACGCAAAATGGCCCCCTGCCCGTGTGGGAGGGTCGCCTGGTCTCCACCCCGAGCAGCCAACGAATGGGCGTCCGTCGCGTGGGTACACGACCCGCCAAGACCCAGAGCACGTTGCCCCGCATTCCTCTAAGAAGCCACACGCGGTCAGCTTGCCCTCGAGGGCTTTGTACGGGGCCTGTGTCGTGTAGAAACAGCAAAAAAATGCATAAATGACAAAACAAATGCAATGTGGTGAGTAGTCAAGAACGACCAAAAATAAAGAAGAAGAGCCCACACAGTGCAATATACGACGGCGCTGAAAACGGAGGGATGGATAAACGTTCCAGTGTTTGCTTGATCACGAGATGCTCTGGGGAGCTCTCGGCACAGCGTCTCTCATCGCATCCACCCTGGTAGGATGCTCGAAGTCAACCTCCGTGTCATGAAGGCATGATAGGCTGGAGGCCATGCGCGAGCAGACGAGTGGGGCAATGCATCCCCGGCCGCCACCCACGTGAAGGACGCTCCGCCCGCCCAGTGCAACGGCAACTGGGCTGTTTTGTGCCTTAGGCGCACCTCACGTCGAAGGGTTGTCCTTCCAAAACGTGCCAAGTGCCGTCTTCGACAGGTACATAACGTGGGCGGTCCCTCGCGTAGACGAGGAAAAGTACACTGCTGAAGAAGCCCCTGAGTGAAAAACGACGTTCTCGACAGTTTTCTTTTTGTTATCTGGAAGAAAAAAGATACGGAGAAGCAGGCCAGGGCATAAAAGTTGCGATGGCGATGTGCGTGCATGTGTGTCAGAGGTCTCATATGAGCACATGTAGCGAGGAAGGCTTCATAGAAAGAGGAAATTCAAGGGGAGGAAGGCTGCGGAAGTGAAGTCACTCAAGCTTACCCTGTATCGTCCTGTACTCTCTCGATTACAGAGCTCGTTGACAGTGCCCTTGTCGTCCGTCATCTCCTTACCAACAGACGCGTTTGCTGGGGCGCCCGTTGAGTCCGCAGCTGCTTCACCAGCGGGGGATCCACCGGCTGGCATCGTGGATGACGTCGGAGGTGTTGCAGCAATCGGCTCCACTGCACCGTTGGGGTCCTCGGCGTACGGGTGGGACAGGATCGTGGTTACTGGGAGGGGGGGAGGGCAGAGAGGGCAGGGGGGCGGGGGGGCGGGGGGAGCCGGGCGCCTGCGTCAGGTGAAGGGAAGAGCGCTGACCGTGAGGGCCGGGCCTCGTGTGGCACGTCGGGCCAAGCAGACCCAGGACGGAACGGACGGCAATGCAAGGGGGGACCGCTCTAAAATCGGCGCGGATCCTTCGCGCGGTTTTGGAGCGTGTTTGCCGCTCTCTCCTAGTGTTGTGGTTTCGTAGTAGGGGAAGTACGAATTGCATAACTCCACAGGAAGAGACTTGAAGTCCGCATGGCAAACCCAACCCCACCCTGTGGGTCCTATATACACGGCGGGCGCCCTCCCCTGGCAGTCCAGATGACACGAGCGACGCTTCTGCATCCAGGTGCCAGCACCACCCAACCCCACCCTGAAATTTTTAACACAACCCCACTCTATAGTGCGTCCCGTAAAAAGTGGACGTGCTCGTGTCGTGATCATGTCAAATATCGGCCACTGGACCAATCAAACCCACACTGCACGACCCGTGCACGTCCACTTTTTACGGGACGCACAAGATCGCTAGGCCCCGATTGGGTCGGGCCGAATGGGTACCGGTGGAAGCTCGTGTCAGTGGCGGTTGTGGCCTGCCTGCAGGGTTGTATTGAATTGGGGGGTGATTTAAATTCATGCGTAAATTCATGTTGAATTCATGTCAGATAGGACATGACCGAAACATGATTTGCGTATTTGAGTGTGCTTGGTGGCGCAGGTCATCCCACCCTGGTTGCGAAATTATTAGTCGAGCTTCCACTCATGGGCGACGCCCTCGGCATTCAAATCTGTCCAGAGGACACGTACCGGTGGGCACTTGTGCTGCTCGTGGAGCGCACATGCGGCCCACAGAGCCCGAGTGGGGGGTGGGCCGTGCTGCGTGCGGGTCGAGGACCGCGTGTGGGCAGCCCTGGAGAGGGGGGGCAGGAGCCTCCTGAACCCACCATCCGACCGCTGGTCGCATGGTGGCCCGTGCCCGCTTCATAAGCGCCAGCGGGGACGCAGGGCGGTCACTGCGGGCCTCCGTCGTCAGACCCACGTGCGCTCGCCGTCGCGCACCTCTCTCCGCGTGCGGGTGCCGTTTGGGTGGGGGACGCGTCTGCGGTAGCCCATCTTCTGTGACGTGCCACACCTTCGGGTGGCGTGTGGCCCCCCCCGACAGAGTCGGCGCCCCCGCTTTATGGCGGTGGAAGTGCGGCGTCGCGCCCGGGGGGCCCAGCGCTCCCTCCTTCGCCTGGGGGAGACCGCAGGCGAGCTTTCCTTGGCTTGGACGGCTACCCTATCGCGGAGAAGCCGTGTGTGGCGGTGGAGCACGGGGCGGGCGGCAATGTGGGAGATTGGGCCGGAATTCGGTACCAATACTTTGGAGATTCGGATCAAGTGGACCTGACCGGAAGTCGAAATTCACCCGACCCACGATGGTGAAACTTCTGACTTCTGGACGGAAATTCGACTAGGACTTCCGACATACTAGTGCAGGGTAATGCTGCTGGTATTTGTTTCTTGGGATTTTTGCACGGGAGCCAGACGGATTGCTACGCTTTGAGTGCTTTGCATGTGGAGTGATATGATTGGTTTGTTTGAGGGTTCATTTTCTGAGTGTTTTGAGGGGTTGCGTGAGCGTGTGAGGAGGGTTGATAAGGAGGGACAGCAAGGCGGGGAGGGCCCACCTTGGCTGGCCAAGCAAGTAAACACCGTCTGGCTCCGACACATCTTGTTCGTGCCTTGGTGAGCTGACCCGATCACCACACGCAAGTTCCGTGTTCGGCTGTGTGGAGGTGCTTGCTTCCGGTGTCCCAAGTTGGGATATCGGCAATACTCCTCTTCCTTCCCTGACTCGGGGTTGGTGGTTGGGAGTACTGCTACAGTTGGTGGATCAGCGGGGGAGAGGATATCGACTTTGGTACCTCCCTTGACCGGAGACGGGACCAAGTTGGCCCCTCTCCCCCTTCGGCACCGAGACTTCCGGTGACACGATCGACTCGCCTACGTTCCGAGCGTTCGCTGGGTGACGAGGTTGGCCACCGTGAGTCTTGGTGGGAGACCCGGAGTTTCGGGAAAGCTCACCGCCTTCCTTGAGGTAGGTGGAGGGGTGGAACGTGCTCTAGGAACTCCCTAGCTGACGATCCCCGACTCTGGACACCGTTTGGTCGTTTTGGTTGACTTCACGTGACTCTTGTGGAGATGGCTGGTGAGGGAGACCCCCCCATTGCGCCGAGTGTACCTGGGGAGGGGGAGCGTAGTCCTCCCCCGACGGGCGGAGTACCACCCAGGCCGGGCAGTGCGGATGTGGTGGGTCCAGAGGTTGGACCCCGACGGCGGTCGGCCAGGTTCCTTCCCAGGCCGTCCCCGGAAGAGACGGGCGGAGTTCGCCCTTCTCCGGTGGGAGCGCCGAGCCAGCGTCAGGTTCCGGCAACCTCTTCGGGGAGTGACGACACTCACTTCGGCATGGGACCGCCGACCGGCAGAGGTGACGGGACGGGGAGTTCCGTACCCCGGGTTGGTGGGTCCGCGCCACGACTGGTGTCGGAAGGACCGGGTGGGAGCTCGAGTCAAGCTCCACCTGGCTCATCCGGTATCGTGGATGACTCGGTGATGACTGCCATCGCACAAGTCGTGCGAGAGGAGGTGGGGAAGGCGTTGAAGGGGAACACCCCTCCGCCTGAGCAGGCCTCGAGGCGTCAGAAGCGACGGGAGATTCGACGTACTCTCCGTCGTGAGGTGGACTCAGAGTCTGAGTCCTCTGCAAGTGGCAAGTCGGGTGAAGAGGATCTTACCCGACGTGGTCGTGTGACTCACACGGACCGTCTGGGGACTAGAGTCGTCCCAGGATAGATAGTGGTGAATAATCCATTGTTCAAGGATGTTTTCGACTGTGAGACATACGGGTTGGTCAACAAGTCGTTGACCTACTCGAATAGTCAGGCCCGTACCCTGGGCCGGCGCAAGAAACACGTTGCGCAATCCTTCGGGGTCCGTTCAGAATAGGACGGGACACCACCCCTGAAAGTCTTCCAGTTTTTGCGGAAGTTCGCAAAAGCCTGCGATGACAATGATGTCTCTGAAGCTGAAGCGTTTTTCATGCTTCAGGACTTCACCAAGGAGCCACTCCGCTCCGAGGTGATGAACGCCATGCCAAGTCGGCATGGTGGGAACCCGGGTGAGGTGACCTCCTACCTGGAGTTGGTTAATTGGATCCTTCGTCTTCACGCAGACGAGGCTTCCATGGCTGCGCAGGTTGAAGAGTTCAACCGCGCCACCCAGAGTAAGGGTGAAGAGGAACGGGAGTTCGCTGAACGACTCCGTCAGCTGAACGTCCTCTGTGGATTCCTATATCCCCAAGGAGTCATTATGGGACGCTTTGTGGAGGGTGTCCACCGAGCAGCTCGAGCGACTGTGCGAGAGCGTAATACTCCGACCATGACTCTGGCGGAGTTGGCACACATCGCCCAGACTAAGGGTGATGAGTACCGCTGGCTCGTGTCTGAGCAGCGGAAGGAACGAGAGAAAGAAGCTAAGGGAGTGGAAGCAAGTCGCTTCCGCAGAACTGCAAGGGTGCCTTCCTACACGCGGACGTACCCTGCAGTACCTTCGTCCTCAACTCGAGAGACGGAAGGTATGGTGGCCGCTATCCCTGATAAGTCACAGGGAAAAGCGGGGCCATCGGCGTCAATGAGTGATCGGCCGTGTTGGCAGTGTTCCAAGTCGGGACACTGGGCAGCCCAATGCCCCACTCTGGACGTTCGACTGAGAGCCCTGTTGGCTCGTATTGGGAAGCTCGGTATTCCGAGGACTGATTCGGATACCCGGCCGCACACCACACGTGTGACGGCCATGACTCAACCTCAGTCAGAGAATGAGTCCACGCTTGAGAAGGGGGAAACCTCTTCCCCCAGCTCAAGTGGCAAGGATACTCCATCATCCGAGTCGGATGAGGGAAACGCCTAGCCGCTGGGACTAAGACTGACCCAAAGGCTCCAGCGGTAATGAAGCGGGTTGCTTCACACTCACCGACCCATGGGAGAGTGAAGGTCCTGACTCGACCTCGAGGGGTGTGGCCTAGAGACAAGGTCCCTCCTCAGAAGCACGACCCGAGTCGGATTGTGTCAGTGCTGGTAGGGAGTAACTACCAGGTCGCAGCTCGACTCTGGCTGCAGGATGGATATGAGTTTACCTCTCGTGTTATAGTCGACACAGGCTCTGCTGCCTCTCTCATTAGGCAAGACTTATTGCCAGAGGGGACGGATGTGAGTCCCGCCGGCTCACCCGAGTGGCGTATGTTTGATGTCAATGGGGGACTCCTCCCCATTGTTGGGTCTATTGCATTGACTGTTTGCATTGGGTTTTACCAGACGCAGGTGAACTTTGGAGTAGTCTCCAATATGTCAGTTCCCGTACTCCTGGGAACTGACTATCTGGACCTCCATGTCCCGGCCGTCTGTGGACCGGAAGGGGTAATCCGAATGCGCAATGGAGAGACTTTCCCCATATTGCGTAAAGGGAGGACTGTTTCCCCTACGACTCATCAACCTAGGGAAAAATCTCCCAAGGGTGGAGGCTCTACGACCCATGTACGAGTATGTAAGGGTACGGTAGTCCCGCCCCGATCAAGGACCTTTGTGCGAGTACGCACACGGTTTCGAGGGAATGGACTCGTTTCCCCCGTGGACCGAGTCTATCATACTCACCAAGTGCAAGTTGCATGGGGCCCCATGACTTGTGGGGATGACCAAACTTGGTGGGTGGAGGTCCTCAACACGTCGGAGGAACCTCGACGACTCCCCGGAGGCATGAAGATTGCGTCGATCTCTACCTTTGAGGGGAATGTCGTTGCTGTGACTCAACAGCAATGGAAGGATATTGGAACGGCAGGCTCTGCCGACCAATCGAGTTCATCGACGGCTAAGTCGCCGACGGTACATCGGGAGAACATCCCGGAGTGTTTACATGGACGACTGGATGAGTTAATCCAGAAGCATCACAAGTTGTGGAATGGTGACCTTGGGCTCATCAAGGCCACCGAACACAGAATCGTGTTGAAGCCAGGGGCTAGGCCAGTTCGCCTGAGTCCCTACCGTATGGGATCAGACTCACGGGAACTCACCCGAGAGCAGGTCCAACGGATGCAAGACATGGGTATCATTGAGCCTTGCTCAAGTGAGTGGGCCAGTCCCATAGTCTTGGTGCCCAAGTCAGACGGCACAATGCGGTTCTGCATTGATTATCGTAAGCTAAACGAGCGGACGGTAAGGGATAGTTACCCCTTACCCCGTATGGACGATTGCCTCGACTCACTCGGTGAGGCACAGTACTTTTCCACGTTGGACTGCAACGCGGGGTACTGGCAGATACCCATCCGCAAGGAGGACAGACACTTGACCACCTTCACGTGTCACTGTGGAGTTTATCAGTGTACACGGCTCCCTTTCGGGCTTTGCAATGCACCTGCGACTTTCCAGCGTGCTATTGACTTGATACTTGCCGGAGTCAAGTGGCAGATCGCCCTGGTGTATCTGGACGATATCATTGTGTTCTCCGGGACTGCCGAAGAGCACCTGTCCCACTTGGACAGAGTGTTTACCCTGTTGGGTGAAGCAGGAGTAACACTCAAACCTACGAAGTGTCACCTCTTTAGTAATGAGGTGGAGTACCTCGGCCATATAGTCCGGCCAGGTCGCATTCTGGTCAATGAGAAGAACCTCATGGCCATCCGTCGGGCGAAGTTCCCCCAGACGCAGACACAACTCAGGAGCTTCCTGGGTATGTGTAACGTATACAGACGCTTTGTGGCGAACTATGCCGAAGTGTCTGCACCGTTGAACCACTTGGTAAGTTCCAAGATGCCCAAGCGCTTGAATGCTCCCAAACCCCCGGAGCAAGAAGCGTTTGATAGGTTGCGAGAACTCCTCTGCAACCCACCGGTGTTAGCGATCCCCAGACCGGGGGCTCACTACATCGTTGATGTGGACGCAAGTCACGACCAACTCGGTTGTTGCTTACTCCAACAACAGCCTTCGGGGGAGTATTTACCCGTTGGCTATTTTAGCAAAGGACTCTCACCGGCCCAGAAGAACTATTCTGTGACGGAGGTAGAGGGCCTTGGCGTAGTATGAGCAGTCTCCATGCTACGGCCATACATCGAAGGAAGGAAGTTCCTCATTCGATGTGACCACAAGGCTCTGAAGTGGATACTCACCACTACAGCCTGTACGAATAACCGACTCAATCGATGGCGACTCTGCCTCGCTGAGTTCGATTATGACGTTGAGTATCGGCCAGGCCCGAAGCATGCGGTTGCGGACGCGTTGTCTCGCATACCGACGGATGGGAAAGACTCTTCCCCCATCCCTGAGGAACTCCCTCATGTGGCAGTGACCACTCGCTCCGGAACTGTCCTCGACCCGAGGATGCCTGGCATGGCCAAGCTATTACCCGTGTCTCTGGATGAGTTTGTCCAGGCACAGGAGAGCGACAAACTTTGTCGACGACTCAGGAAGGAGCTCGACCAGGCTCAACCGACTCGGTTCTTCCTGAATGACAACGGCATACTCTGCCGTAAGGGATATACCCAGGGGGACAAGCAAGTCGTCGTCCCCAAGGAGTTACGCAAGAGTATCCTCCAACGGGAGCACTCCTCACCGTTGGGTGGACACACAGGGTCTACGAGGATGTATCAGACCCTACGCAAGAAGTACTATTGGCCATCACTCGTGGCTGATGTGTACGGGTATGTAGCCGCATGCGCGACTTGCGCAAAGAATAGACTCATGGAGTCCCGGCAGACTTCTTCCATGAGACTCTTTCCTGCAACAGAGCCGTTTGCAGCGATATCAGTGGACCTACTCGGTCCACTACCACGAACACCAGAGGGATATGAGTACCTTCTGGTGATGTGTGATCGCTTTACTAAGCTCACGCGAGTATCCCCACTCAAGGATATCACAGCCGTGGACGTTCTGAGTGAGTTACTCGACGTCTGGGTTGCCAGTTATGGCATCCCCGACTCTATCCTTTCGGATAACGGACCACAGTTTGCGTCCGTCCTGTATCAGGGAGTCATGAAGATGTGGGGGGTGCAGACGAATTTCGCAACCCCTTACCACCCCCAGACTAATGGGCAGGTGGAACGATTCAACAGGACTCTAGTGCGCCAGTTGCGTCACTATGTCCATGACCACGTAGTCACATGGGCTCGTTATGCGTCACTACTCGTGACAGCATACAACTCCCAGGTACACAGTAGTACGGGAGAGGCACCGTTTGCCTTCATCTGCCCCCGACGACTTCCGTCAGTAGCTGTGGAGCGTCTCACCCAGACAGAGGGTGAGACTTCGACTCAAACACCGAGTCAGGCGAAAGCCTCCCTACTCCAGAGACTGGAGGAGATGATACCCCTTGTCCGGGCTACTATGGAGAAGGCCCAAGCTCGTTACAAGAGGTACTTCGATGTCCGAGTCAGACATCGTCGCGATCCGCTCCGAGTTGGAGATTGGATTTATGTCAACTCCCACGACAATAAGGGAGGGAAATTGGTCTTCAAAACTCTGGGACCATATCACATCCTTAAGACGGATGGACGGCGGTTAACCATCGAGAGTGATGATGGTATCCGGACGATAAATGGGAATCACGCGACTCGCGCACCCGAACCCCCAGAGGGAGATCCCGCTTGGGAAAGGGCCTTGCAAGCATGGAAAGTCCCATCCTTGCCGACCTCCTCCAATAAACCGTTGGAGGCGGTGTTCGACAAGTTTGTCGGACACGGATACGATGAGTGGGGGCGACTCATGCTCCGAGTCAGGTGGTTCGGGTATGGACCAACTTCCGACACATGGGAGTTTGTAGAGGACCTACCAGTAGAGAAGGTCCGTAGATACTGCCAGGCTGCGGGCATATCTATACGCCGACGTAGCACTCGTACGTCGGGGGATGAAGTCCCTGCTCCAAGTCAGAGCAGAGCGGCAAGCCAACCATGAGTACAAACGCATACCATGGTTCTTCAAAGATTCTCTACTAACAAAGCCGACTATGGCACAATACAAAACGAGAAGAACACACACCACTCTTCTCGCCAAGAAAAGAACAAGTCGTTCGACCGCTGACTCTAGCGTTCCATATGCCCACCCCCCCCACTATAGGGACCGGCCGACCACGAACCTCCAGGGTCGTAGGCCGGTAGCGGAGGGGCGTAACCCACTCGGGAGGGCCCCGGAGTGGAAGCACTGGGAGGGGCCCGCCGACTCGCGGACCCATCCCCGTCGTAAGAAAGATGTCCGGAGGTACTCCCTCCGTGACGCGGAAGCTGCTGCTGAGTCGACAGCAGCCGTTGGACAAACTCGTGTCCAACCGCGAGGCGAGTGACCTCAGCTGCCAATGACTGTCGCGCCGTGGCTGAGTCGCCCGACGCGAGGAAGTGACTGACACGCCGGGTGACCCGAGCCAACGTATCAAGGGAGGCCACGAGTGAGGCCTCCACCGTGGCGTCATACATGATGGCTCCCAAATTGGGAAGCATCTCGCCGACGCCACGCGCAATCGGCATCGGGACCGGAGTTCGGACCCGTAGCGAACCCAACGCCACGTCGGGGAAGGGTTCGAGGAACTGGAAGGGTGGAGCCCGAGTCGGCTCCACACCCCCCGAGGTCGGAGTCGCGACCCGCGGGGAAGACGTCGGCACAGCTCGCCCGCGGCTTCGAGGGGCTCCTCGATGAGCACCACGACGAGTCGTCGCCGATGACGTCGCCCACCCAGAGCCAGGGGGCGACGTAGAGGGAGTAACCCCCTCCGCGTAGGGAAGGGAAGGGTCCCCCAACCCCTCACGCAGGAGCAGCTGCCCCTCCACCAGAGTATGGGTGACATGGACGAACTCCCGGGGTGGCTCACTCTCCAACCCCGGCTCTGAACGCTTGTTGCGGCGGAGGAAGGGGTCCAGCTGCGCCCAATCGAGTCGATTGTGCAGGGTGACCATACCCTTGAGGAGGAACGGAGCCAGGTCCCCCGCGCCCAAGGCTAACCAGTGGAAGCCAAGGGTTTCCATACCCTCCACCAGAGCCGGTGGGAGGTGCCACAGGTAACCCCGATGGACTACATCGGAGTACCAGCCCCGAGCCACCACGACCACCCAGTGCGTGGCGAGGTACGCGAAGACCCGGTTGCCCTCCGAGCTGGAGCGTAGCACGGAGCCAAAGTAGGCAACGAGGAGGGGGATCCGAGCTGGAAACCCACAAGGTACCTCCACTGTCTCCCACCACCCTGGGAGAAGAGGGTACTGGTGCTTACGCTCCTCCAGAGGTACGTGGGTGAACTCCACCCGCGACCCGTGGATGAGGAAGCCCGAGGAGCCCCGGAGTCGGAACTCCTCTCGCACCACACCGTGTTGGGCGTGGGCGTCCTCTCCGCCCAGGTAGGGACGGGGAAGGGCACACCACTCGGTAGACACCACCGCGTGGGTGTCGTCGATCTCCACGTCACCCGACCCCATGGCGAGGGAGGTTGACAACGCCTGGACTTCAGGCGCGTCCGCCAGGCAGAGTAGCGCTGGTAGGTCGCAGACCACCCCATCAGGTAGAGTCACCTGGTTGGGATACCGACGAGTCCGGCGGTACCATACGTCGGTCCGCCGTGGCTCGGGGATGATCAAGTAGACATCCTTGAGCTTGCAGTCGGGAAGCTCCCCGACTGACTTGGGAGGCGCCCAGGCTCGGGGCCCCATAGGAGGACGGGGCCGCGGCGGGAGTAGCAGCCGCGACTCAGGAAGGCGGGGGATGGGAGTCACATCCCCTTCCGCCACCGGGTTGGAAGACCCATCCCCCGGTGGGACCACAGCCGAGGGGGCAGTAAAAGGTGATGGGGCGGGGTCGGTTGAGGCGGCCGCCTCCGACCCTCGCCCGGGACGAGTCGTCTCCATGGCCGACCCCCGG
This sequence comes from Pyropia yezoensis, assembly GCA_009829735.1. NCBI lineage: Eukaryota > Rhodophyta > Bangiophyceae > Bangiales > Bangiaceae > Pyropia > Pyropia yezoensis. The sequence goes on along the minus strand of CM020618.1, from coordinate 12,885,792 downwards.
CTGAGAGACTCCTCAGTCCCGAGGGCCTCCTCTCCCGCCCGTCGCTTGTCCGACAGAGACGTCGGGGACGGGGACAAAGGCCGACTCGGCTCACCCGCCATCTTGAATAACCTTGACCAACTCGGTGAGGTTGAGCACGGGGGGGATACGACCCACACCCCCCAACGACAACAAAGAAGCCCGACACAAGGGGCAGCGCGGGGAAAACACAACCCCGCCGACGAAGAGCAACAAGGGGGGGACACAACCCACGCCCCCACCGACAACGAAGACGCCCGACACAGGGGCAGGGAGGGGGAAGACACCACCCCAAGCGGCGACACAAACCGCACGGCGGGAAGAGACAGACCCGCCGACGCGAGGGAGCAGCGGCGGGAAGACACACACCCGCCCGCACACACGAAGGGGAGAGAAGACCCCGCACCGGCGGCCGAGTACCACCGCCGGCGACCGAGTGCAACACCCCCAACTCGGGGTGCGCACACCCCTCAACCCTGACTAGAAGGGGGGGGGAAAGGAGTGAGGAACACCCCGCAGAGAGCCAGCTGGGGGTGGATCGAGCTCTAAGGGGGGGACACAACCCGACCCCCCGAGAGCAACCGAACCCCAACTGAAGGGGCAGGTGCAGGTCGACGTTCCGAGTGAGAACGTCGACGCCCTACTCCTCCAGTTGAGGGGCAGGGGGTGTGGCGGAGGAACGCCGACACCCAGGTTAGGGGGCCCACCCACACGGGAGTCCATCCGTGGAGCACCCTGACCAGGTGGGGGACGACTTTCCCCCACACCTGTTTCGCGTAGAGGGGGCTCCTCTACCCAGGTTAGGGCAGAGAGCGCACCCCACGGAGAGGGACTGCCTCTCCCGGAGGGCCCCGCCGGACGCGAGTGCAACCCCGGCGTAACCCTGGTGCACGCTAGACGCCAGCGATGCACCGTACTTTGCATCCCGACTCGGGAATTGCACCCTCCTCTCCCGGTCACTACGACTCGCAGCTGATTGGACGTCCACCGGGACGGCTGGACTTTTGAGAAGGGGGAAATGTGGGAGATTGGGCCGGCATTCGGTACAAATACTTTGGAGATTCGGGTCAAGTGGACCTGACCGGAAGTCGAAATTCACCCGACCCACGATGGTGAAACTTCTGACTTCTGGACGGAAATTCGACTAGGACTTCCGACATACTAGTGCAGGGTAATGCTGCTGGTATTTGTTTCTTGGGATTTTTGCACGGGAGCCAGACGGATTGCTACGCTTTGAGTGCTTTGCATGTGGAGTGATATGATTGGTTTGTTTGAGGGTTCATTTTCTGAGTGTTTTGAGGGGTTGCGTGAGCGTGTGAGGAGGGTTGATAAGGAGGGACAGCAAGGCGGGGAGGGCCCACCTTGGCTGGCCAAGCAAGTAAACACCGTCTGGCTCCGACACATCTTGTTCGTGCCTTGGTGAGCTGACCCGTTCACCACACGCAAGTTCCGTGTTCGGCTGTGTGGAGGTGCTTGCTTCCGGTGTCCCAAGTTGGGATATCGGCAATACTCCTCTTCCTTCCCTGACTCGGGGTTGGTGGTTGGGAGTACTGCTACAGGCAAGGCTGCAGTTGCTGCCATCGCTGCCGTCGTGGCTGATGCTGCGGCTGCCGCAGTCTATCATGGAGAATGTGTAGCTGTTGGACGCCAGTGCAGAGACGATGGTCACCATGCGGGGGAAGTGGACTGTAGCGGTGCTAAGCCGCTCGGCGGACTTCGATGCCGTCGCCAGCGGCGCATCCTCCTTTCCAGTCTCTCCTTGGCGCGCCTGAGCTTCTACCTGACCTACCGACGCCGTAAGTATGGGTGCTATTCAACAAGTGGATGCACGCTGGGAAAAAAAAACAGCCCCCTCGTTCATTTTACTACTAATAGGAAGAGTCGGGCACGAGGAGCTCCTCCGCCACACTCCTGGCCAGTCGCCGGGCAGCTGTCTGCAAGTTGTCTTCCTCACCGCTCTCAGCTTCCCTAATACCAGCATCATCTGAACGGAGCGCTGAAGAACCCCCCGTACCAGCGTCACTTCGGCGCACCTCAGGGAGTGGTGAACTCGTTGGAGATCCCGGCAGAGCGCGGCTGTTGTAGTAGATGTAGAGGAGCTTGTGGAGTCGGTCGTACGACAGCCTCGTGCGAAAGTCCGTCTGGATATGAGCGGCGTTCGAAAACGAGCGCTCACCCGCTGCAAAGCTCAGTGGGAGCTTCATCAGCTTGACAGCCAAAGCTGCAATGTGAGGCACGTGCTGGCACCAGGTTCCCCACTACGCCAACGGGTCCGACAAGGTCTCCTCCTCCCAGGTTACGCCCAGCTCAAGCGCCCCCCCTCTACGCGCGCGGAAGAGAGTGTACTCCTGTATGACATGGGCAGAGGCATCCTTTGCGTAGTCATCCGGAAGCTGGTCCGGGGGATCGATGCCTTCCTGCCGCAGCGCCAGCCGGACGTCATGGGCAGCCGCCATACTGCCAAGAAGTAGTACAGCATCGTTGAGCTCTGCTGCGGAGGGCTGCAAGGGGCCGATGCTGTAACGAGGGTCTAAGAGGAAGGCCAGGGTGTGCACCGGTCTCAGCGTGTAAAGTCGGCGTCGCGATAGGCAGCCTAGGCAATGAGCCTTAAAGGCCACGCCTTCAGGGGTGTCGGGGAACGCTAAAGATGAGACGTGCGCCTCAAGGTTGACGAAAATCTTGTACACGGGGCCTATGCCGCCGGAGTTGCGCTGGCCGACGTCCAGCGCCACCGCTACTTGATTGAGCAGCCGAGGAGTCAACGACAGGGAGGACCAGTTGGGGTCGTCTTTGATCTGCTGCACTGCCATTTTCTGCCGCCTTGCGCTGCGTCGCGTCCCCGCTCCGCAGGCACTTCTCCTTGAACTCCTGGTTCACGACCGCCTTCTTTACCGCCGACTGCGTCCTGAGAAGGCACTCGGCAGCCGTCACGAGGGTCGGAAGCGACTTCCCGCCAGTGCATGGAACGGTCGGGCCCAAGAGCGGCGCGGCCGACAATTCAAAAAAAAGGCGCGAGAGTCGCACTTAGAACTTGTCATAACAAATACAGTTGAATTCATATGCAAATGGAACTTGAATTTAACATGAATTTATGAACGCTCTCAGAGAAACATGAATTCTTGCAACCCTGGCTGCCTGCGACCACGGCTCCCGCCGCTCTACTGAATTCTCGAGCTAATACATATTTCAATCTTGTAAGCCGCTGCAGCGGCTTACAAGTGGACATGTCCACACCTGTGGCTCAGCCACATGGCTGAACAGCCGGCCCCACCGAGACGCTGCAACTGCCGGTCTGGCTCGCCCCGGTGAACAGATCAGTCGCCTATTGGTCCACGTCAGCAGGTTCGGCTGATGTGACGTCACTACTGGCGGGTATGTATGTAGAGCTATGCAGCCAGTCGGGTTGGAGGGGTTGGCAGCGACAGCCGAGCTCGAGCGGGCCAGCTTGCACGCCGCGCGGTGGCCGCCGCCGGCGGGGCCCCGTGGGCACGTGGTCTGATTGGCCGCAAGCTCGACAAACGCGCTTTCAGCTCTGCTCGTCACACGTTCCCCGGCCCCGAGCGTGCCGACCCGACCGCCGGGCGCCCCTCCACAACAACTGCCCGACCAGTGGGCCGGCCGCTCGGGCCACACCGCCGCCCCTGGCTCGCTCCCGGGCCGCGTCGGCAGCTTTCAGGGCGGCAGTTCCCTCTGCCTCTGTTCCCCCCCCTCCCGGTCACACGCACACGGCGGTAGCCGCGCCCGAGGCGGCGCCGCCCACGCCGCCCACGCCGCGGGTGCACCGATGACGCTGCCGGTGGGGGGCGGGGGGGGGTGGTGGGGAGTGGTGACAGCAACACCGGATGTCGTGCTTGGGGGGTTGGCGTGTCGTGTCCGTCATGGTTAGGTGTCCTATTGCTGGTTCGTGGACTCTCGGGAGTGGCCTCAGGGGAAGGGGGGCGGAGAGGGGGAGGCGGCGACTGGTGCCGCCCGCGCCACGCCCTTCCGCTCCGAAAGGCGAGCGTGGCCGCGCCGGTACCTACGACGTGGCGGGGCCCCTTTTTGAAAGACCCGCCCGGCGTCCCAACTGTCGTGGCCGTGCGTCATCAATCGGTCGCTGTGCCATCCTCCCTACCCACCGCCCCACTCACGGAAGGCTGATCATCCCCACCTTCCTCACCACCCCCCTACCACCCCCACGCTCGTCTCCACCTCCCTCACCAATCTCCGCGCCTTTCCTTTTTTGGCTCTCCACCACTCGCTCTCTATCCTACTCGGGCCCTTCTCCTCCGGCCGCCTCCTCCCCCCTCATCAGCATCTTTATTGACGGCCGGTGGGAGGGACCATGACGACGGAGCTGTCTCGGGCGGGCCACGGTGGTGGCGGCGGCCGGCCCGTGTGCCGGTCCGGTTGGGCGGTGCCGCCGCCCGCGTCGGACGTGGGCGGCGTTGACGCGGGCGGCGGCGGGCCGGTGGCGGCCAAGTCGCTCCCATCGCCGCCCCCGCCGCCATCGCCCCCACCTTCCGCACCGCCGCGGGGAGCGGCGGCGGCGGCGTTGCGGACACCGCCGCCGACGCCACGGCGGCGGCCGGGCGGGTCCCCCGGCGGCGCGCCTCCTGCTTGGCCACCAGGGGCACCGCCAGCGGCGGTGGGAGGCGCCGTGGCCGTCCGTCGGGGCGGGGGTGATGCCCGGCCCCCCCCACACCCCGCCCGGCTGCCCAACCCTCCCCCTCCCGCCGCTCCCACGCGTCGACACCGCCCCCCCCCCCCTCGCCGTCCCGCCCCCCCCCCCCCCCCTGCACGCCACCGCCGCCCTCATCAACCACCTCTACGCGACTCCGTCGGTGGTGCGGCCGTACCTCTACGTTGGCGGCGTGGCGCCCACCTACGACCCCGACGCGCTCGCCGCCCTCCGCGTCACGCACGTGGTGTCCCTCCTGGCGGGCACCGCCCCGCCGTCGTCTGCGTCATCCTCGACATCGACATCGTCGTCCTTGTCGTCGTCCTTGTCGTCATCGTCCCTGTCGCCGCCCTTTTCTGCGCTGATGGGAGGGGGGGGGGCAACGACATTAGCGACCACGACGTCGACGGCGGCGGCGGCGGTGTCGACAACGACGGCAGCAGCGGGCGTCGCGGCGTCGCTGCGCCGCCGCTTTGTCCACGCACCCGTCGAGCTGGCCGACGATGGGGACGTGCCGCTGGCGCCCGCCGTCACGGCGGTCGCCAACGCGGTGGCCGCCGCCAGGGCTGCCGGCGGCGGCGTGTACGTCCACTGTTACCGGGGCGTAAGCCGCTCGGCGGCGGCGGCGGTGGGGTACCTCATGGCCGCCGAGGGGTGTACCTACGAAGAGGCGCTCGCGGCGGTGCGGCGGGGCAGGTGCATTGCGGACCCCAACGGTGGTTTTGTGGAGCAGCTGCAACGGGGATTGGGGGTGGTGGTGAGAGGGGTGGGGGAAGCAAAGGATGAGAGGGGGGAAGTGGGGGAGGCGGCCGCCTCTTTGGACAGTGGGGTTGGGGGGGAAGGAGGTGGCGGTTAACCCTCATTCCACCGCCTGTGTGCGGTGGTCCTCGCCGCGGACCGCGCACGGCCCGGCGTAGCGTTTTTTTTTTTTTTTTGAAACCACTTGCGCCGCTCCCTTCCCTCGGCATTCCCCTCGTTGGTCCGTCGCAACATTTTCCGCTCGCCGCGCGCTCTTGTGAGCGGATGAAGGGCGGGGGCGGTGTTTGCGTCCCATGGCGGAAGGGAGGATGCGAAGCGGATACGGAGGCAGAGAGAGAGGGGGAGGAGCGTGGGAGGGGACAACATGTAGAACAAGAAATTTTCTGTGAAACGTTTGGGCGTGGGGCTCGCCACCGATGGGAGGCAGGCTGGCCCACTGGCGATGCCCGCAACGCTCGTAAAAGCCGAGCATTGAGGAGCACTTCCCCCCCCCCCCGGCCCCCGCAATATTCCACAGGCGCCGCCAGTGCCGTCTCCTCGAGCGGGTTCGCGCACAGGCCGCACCGCCGCTGCAGCCCGCAAGCGCGCACGGGAGGTGGCGAGCGTCCCCGCAGAACGCCCTGCCATGTATGCCTTCCCCCCTTCTTCCACCCAGGCACACTCAAAAAAACAGAAAAAAAAACTCCCGTGTCCTGTGCACAAACAAACAAATCGATGCCGCCCATCCCTTAACCGTCCCCTGTCTTCCCTCTTCCCCCCGTCCCCCCCTCACCCACCTCACTCCTCCTGCCGCGCGTAGGCCACCAGCGTGTGCACTCGGTGGACGCCAGTGTCAAAGCTCCGCAGCTGCACCTGCTGCGCATTGACGACGCACCGCCCGCCACTCTCCTCACACTCGTCGGGGGTGGCAGCGGCGGCAGAGACGTAAAAGATGAGGTCGAAGGTGCAGGCGTCTTCGAGGAGGGGGAGGAAGGTGATACTCGCCGTGATCTGCCGGATGATGGCCTGGATCTCCGCGGTCACCGCCTTTTCTTCCTTGGGCGCCTTGATGCCGCCCCCGCCGCCGGACGCCGCCGCCGCGGTCGCGCCACCCTCCTTCCCCTCCCCGTCGTCACTGGCCTCAACATCAAACACCCATCGCTCCACCACCGCTCCCGTCTCGACCGATGCGACGGCCAGGACGAGCGCCTGCAGCTCCCCGCGGCCGAGCCACTCGGCCACCTGGCCGAGCGTGGCCGACAGATAGTCAGTAAGGGCCGCCTCGGTGGTGACAAGCATGGTCAGCCCGTACTTGGCCACCCGCGTGAACGTCTCGGGGGGGTAGATGCCCCGCTGGAAGAGCACTGAATTGACAGCGTAGTGAAAAAACTCGGTGACGAGGGCGGTGGAGCCCTTGAGCGTGATGGTTGTGGCGGGGGAGGTAGTGGCCAGCCGAGAAGAGGCCAAGGCCGTGGCAGTGGCCATGCTGGCGGGGGTGGATGAAGGGAGGGAGGGTGTGGGGGGAACGCGACACCAGAGAGGTATAGGACGGGTGGGGGTCAGAGGCAAGGCGGAACACACAGGGAATGGTCTGTGCCCGTCGTGCCTGCTTCAGCTCCGTGAGTGTGAGGACACAGACGCTACGCAAGAGAGGACGGATCCAGAGCAAGCTTCGACGGACAGCGCTGTGCTACAGCGACCGGGGCGGCGGTTGGATGCAGCACCATTTGGGTGGGGGGGGTGCCAGTCCGCTCGCGGCGTCGAGGGCAAACGAAGCCCACTGGGAGCGGCGTTTCAAAACTCAAACGTGCACTACGGAGCGTATGCTGAAGTACAGGAATGTACCGTTTTGAACAGATGGAGTCCACATGTAATGGTGAGGAAAGGTGACGTGTACGTGCACGGATAGAGGATCCCGGCCATGGTGTCTCGTGGCGTGTTGCCACGCCTCCACGCTTCCATCGGCCGGTTTCTCTCCGTCTGGACGGCACTGATTCGCGTTGGGGGGAGAGAAGACAGGAGGCACATCCACATCTCTTACTGCCCCACCGCGGCAGGCATGATTCCACCGACACCGAACGCACCGGCGGGGTTTCTCCCGTCTGCGGCTCCGCTGCACTGCCTGTGGGCGGCTGCCGAGCCGCGGGGCCCCTAATTGGTGTCACCTTGCCCTCCGTACAAGACCCCCAACCACCGTCGCCTCCATATCCTCTTGTGGCCGCATCACGCACCACCCTCTCCGCCCCTTTGTTGTGTGCAATCGGACCGCGGCCGCTCATCCGGTCCCTGGCAACCCCCTCGATGGCGCCGGAAGCAGCCGCCGCCCCCAACCCGGTGCTGGTCACGGCCGCCCTGCCGGCCGTCTTCGCCCGCCGTCGTCACTCTCTCTCCGTCCCGGCGCTCTCAAGCTCTGCGCTGGCATCTTTGAAGAAGTCTCTGTGCAAGTTCCGCCCGTCGACGTCACCGAAGAAGCCGCCTGCGGTCACCGACGGGCATTCATTGCAGCCCGCTCACTCATCCACCACCTCCAGCCCCCCCCCCCCTGCCACTTCTGAGGACACGCCGCTGGAGCGCCGCCGATCAACCTATGCCGCGATCCGTCGGCGGCTGGCGCACCCCCCCCGCCCCTCTGTCGCCGGCGGCGGCGAGAGGGTCCCGCCTGCCACCGCCGCGGAGGTCCCTGCGGCGCCCGCGACCATCCCCACGGTAGCGGTGGCGGGGGCGGCGGCCAAGGACGATACCGCCTGGCGGCGGCAGCTGACGCGCGCCGAGTACGCGGTGCTGCGGTGCAAGGGCACCGAGCGTCCCTTCTCGGGCGCCTACGACAGCTTCTTCCCCGAGCTGGGCCACTTTGTCTGCGCCGCGTGCGCTGCGCCCCTCTATTCCGCTGAGGCAAAGTTTCACGCCGGCTGCGGGTGGCCCGCGTTTGAGGCTTGCTATTCGGGCGCCGTCGACGCAGTGCCCGATGGCCGACGCACCGAGATTGTCTGCGCGGGTTGCAGGGGTCACCTCGGCCACGTCTTCACGGGGGAGCGGATGACGGCGACCAACGAGCGGCACTGTGTGAACTCGGTGTCTGTCAAGTATCGCAAGGGGGCATCACCGGCGCTGCCCGAGGGCAAAGCAAGGAGAAGCTATTGAGATGTGTGAAGCATCACAACAAAATAGAAAAAGCATCCTTTCTGCTGGAGGTTCTCTGCTTGCACCCCCGGCCTTCGTATAAAATATTTTCGCTACACGCTCTGGATCCAAAGAACACGGTCAAGCACACCCCTTGACGACCAGCTTGACGTCTCACAAGAAACCAGAGAATGAAAGGATACAAGCTACGCAATACACGCCATGCAGAGGAAGGAAAAATGAGAACACACCTTACGTCCTACTGTACGGGACGGCATGAAAAAACATCCCGTGCTGGAGGACGCGGTGGGCCATGACACAGGATGTGGCTCCAGGCCGAGCACCTCAAACCACCTTTGCCGGTTCCTTGGCCGGCTCCACCACCGAGACCACCGGCCCCGCGGCACCCTCCACGCCCGCCTTGGCCGCGCGGTGAGCGAGCACAGCCAGTCCCTGCTGCTCAATATCCCGCCGGATAGTGTTGCACACATTGATGAACGGCAAACTGCTCTTGGTCAGCTGCAGAGGGTCCTCAATCATGTGACCAACCTCCTCGAGGCCGAAGAGCGCCCATGCGATGAACAGCATGTCAAGGATGAGGAAGGGACCCTGCAGCTCCACAAGAACCACCGTCAGAGAGGCGGTCCACAAACTGAGGAAGCGCGACGTATGACGCGAGTAGTTGAGGGGGATGGGCGTGAGCACAATCCGCTCGCACATGCCAAGGTAGTCGACCAGCAGCGTTACCAGCTTCTCCATCTCTTGACGCTCAGCAAGCAGGTTGGCCGTCGTTGCACCGGCACCCACGCCCGCACGAGCATTTACAAGGGCTTCCTCCTTCTCGGTAAAGCCGTCCGCGACAGCAGTAGCAAGGAGCATCGCCACGGCCATGGGCCGGTTGGTCACCCCCTTGACAGTGACCAGCTGCTCAGGCGTCAGGTACTCCGCCACACCGTCCTCAGAGTCCGTTCCTTGCAGATGGTGCATCGTCGCAAAAGTCCACGCAATCGTGAGGCGGCAAACCGCGTCCGCAGCCGCCGGCCGCAGGCCCGTCACGGCCATACGCATGATGTTCCGGGTTTCGTTCACCATCCCGCCGAGCACCTTGCGGGCCTCCCAGAACCGGTCATACGCCGCCGACGTGCGGTAGCTCAGCAGCAGGCCAAGCGCGGTGCCAAGAAGAACGTGCGGCAGGGGCGACAAGTGCCAGATCTTCATGTCCGCCGTGTAGCTATGGGCAACTACCACAGCCGTGGCCGTAACCACGTTGAACGCAACGTGAGAGCTGATCCGCCGCAGCACGACCGAGGAGGGGAGAGAAACCAAGTTGCGCGACCAGTCAGAGGAAGAGTAGCGCTCAGGCCGCTGGATGGCCGCCGTGGGGGTGGTCTTGGTCGGCGCCGCCACGGGCGCACGGGGAGTGGTAGGAGACGCCAGAAAGCGCGACGACCGGACGGGGGCAACAAGGCCCGCCCGCCGCCGACCGGCGGCAGAGCACAGCGCCAGTGCCGCGTTGGACCCCCATGCGCCGTGCGGCAGCACCTGTGCGTGCGTAGGACGGTAAAGGGCACCAGGAAGGGGGGCGCCACCGCAAAAGGCGGCCAGCGGTGGACGGGCTGCCCGGCGGGGGGTCACGCGCGGGGCCGACATCGTGTCACCGGCGGCACCTGTGACGGCTGGGCGGGGTTGTACGAAAACGACAGCGGCGGTGGTGAAGCAGAGGGATGCAAAGATGGCGGCGATACTCGTGCGATCGCAGGGGGGGGCGATGGGGCAGGCGGGCCGGCGCTCGTTGGGAAGTGGAGGTCAAGAAGCGCGAGGATGGTGATCAGCAGGCGGTGAGCGCGACAGCTTCGGAGACGCAAGCGCAACACGCTTTAGACAAACAGTCCTACCCCTCTCTGGGGTACAACAGTCCGTGGTCTGCAACGCACTGGCGGCGAAAACTGGTTACAACCGGCACACGCGGCGCTGGAGGGGGGCTGTGCGGGTCTCGACTGCCGAGACCCGCCACCAACGTCCCGGGAGATTGGGCGCGGATGCAGCAAGTGGCCCTCGCGTTTTCCTCCCCTCCAGGTGCGCCTTTGCAAGACTGGGAATGTGTTCCGAATCGTATGGCCAACCAGATCACCGAACGAGACACCCTATACTGACGGGCGCTCAGATGAGTCGAGAATGCGCCAATTGGATGCGTCGGCACGAGATCCTGAGGCGGTAGCGCATCCGCCACCACGAATGCAAGCTCACACTCACATCTGCTGAGCTGCGCCGACCGGGTGCTCTCGCCAGTGGAGGCGGCTTGGGTTTTCACATGACCCCCGCGAGGCGCCCACGTGCGCGTCTGCACGAAGGCAGGATAGGGAAGCGGGTGCCGCGCGGACTAGGCCGATCTTGGAAATAGTAAATTGAGTGCGGGTATCAGCAGTAACGTGTGGCACAATTGAGGCCACTGAGACACGTTCACTGTGTACAACCGTGCAGCCGCGCACACTCTGGGCCTTGCGTTTTCTTCTTTGCCATTCAAAAAATGAAGACGAACGTGACGTCAAGGAAGATAACACAGCCCTCTCGCAGCCATGCACACACTCTTTGCCTTGTGTTTTCTGACTCCTTCGCCGTTCAATAAAGAAGAAGACCGCAGTGCCGTCATGACAGTACAGCCCTCTCGTACCTCCCGACACTGCTCAGTCACTGTCCACCTCAATCTCCGCCTTTCCCCACACATCCCGATCGACGTGCTCCTCGTTGGCTGCCACCGGCAACTCCCCACGGACGCTGATGTACTCGGCGGCCCAGCGCTTGTAAAAGCGGCGGACGACGCTCACGTGCAGCCGTCGCCACCGGCGGCCGCCATCGACCACGACGCGACGCCACTTCATTCTCGCCAACGGGCCACCGCCACATACGGCAAGGAGCGCCTCTGTCCACGCGTCAGCCACACCGGGCTCGCGCATCGGGCGCACCGTCGCGGCGGCGGCAGCCCCCGGGTCGGTTGCTCCCGCAACAGCCTTGTAGAGCCCTGCTGCGAGTGTCTTTCCAAGGCGGTCTGCCGCATCGGACGGGCCGTCAGATGCAAAGTCCGTCGACGCCCCCGTCGTGGAAGACCGACGGCGGGCGCGGAGGCCGAGCACCCCCACGAGCTGTGGAAGAAAGGTGGCCGCCAGGATGTCCAGGTGTTGCAGCACCACCGGTGCAAAGGCATCGACAGCAATCAAGATCTGCTTGAGCATTGCCCCCGGCGGCTGGTGCGCGTACGTGTCAGGCGTCGCCTCGACTGTCTCTAAGAGAGACAGCATGCGGGTGTGTGCGGCCTGCAGCGGCCGCGGATGCGCGCGGAGGAGCGTCGTTTGGGAGGCAGGGGGGATGATGCTGGCCAGGGCGGGCAAGAGCGTGTCCATCTCAAACGTGAACAGTACCTCACTGAGGTACGAACGGAGACCAGGGAGCCAGCTGACAAACTCATCAATGTCCAGTGACGAGACCGTGAGGGTGCGCTTCGACATGGAAGCCAAGCAGTAGTAGAGGTCCATTACTGCCAGCCAGAGAGTGCAAGCAAGTACACGTGCCCACGAGGCCATTGTGCGTCAAGAAGGGATTGTGACATAGGTACAGCAGGGGCAGAACAGACGAGGGATGCGAGTCATACGGTTAGGACTAACAGTCAGACACAACGCCTTCATGCACTTCGCCAGGCGATGTGCCCGCTCATCCACATACCCCTCCCAACTAGGAGCGCCTGTGCAGTGAGAGTTCGTCCCAACAGACGCGGCGCCACCCACCGTTGCGACAAGCACCCCCTTCCAACGTACACTCCCTCCGCACCGCGTTGGCAACCACCACAAACCCGTCGTGAACGGGGCTGCGGCCAAGGCGGCTCAGCCGCAGCGTCGCTGGCTCCCGCACCACCGCCTGTCGCATGAGGTTGACTTTCACGTTTTGCGGCCGGCGGGCAGGTACCCCGCCCATTCCCGCTCGGCCGCCGCCGCCGGATCGGCCGCCCACCTCCCCGCCGCCTCGCTGCACACGCGCAGCCAGCTCGGCCATGTCCTCTGCATTCTCCGCGTCCCACTCGCCCGGCGCCAACGATGCGGTGGCGACCGCCCCACGGCTGCGGAGGCGGTCCACCCGGTCATGTGGGGTGGATGTGCCGCCGCCGACCAGACCACCGCGGGGAACACCAGGGGTGTCCTCCTCCTCCACCGCAGGCTGCGCGAGCTCCCCCGAGGGAATTTTGAAGCTGGCGGCCCACGTCAGCCCTCCGCCACCGTCACCGCGGCGATTTCCACCGCTTCCACGATGACGACTGCTCTCCAGGCGGGCCAGCAGCCCTCCACCCCCTCCCTTAAACGACCGTGTCGTTGGCAAGGCGGCCGAAGAGCGACGGCGGAAGCTCGGCCGCCTCGATGCCGGTGCCCCAAACGAGTGGCGGCCGGCAAGGCGGGCCAACTCATCGTTCACTCCCACGCCAGCGCCCGCGGCAGTCGACGATGAGATGGTCGACCCAACGGTGGTAGTGGTGAGGGTGCTCCCTACCGACTTGCGTGGCGGGGGAACGGCAAGGCCCCCACCCGCCCGCTTGGCTGGCGGCCCCGCCTCGAGGGACTGCCTCCGCCGCGACGACCCGGTGCCGCCCCCGCGGCCGCCGCCCTGAGATGCAGAAGGGGAGGGGGGGGAGGGAGGTGGGGACGGCCCCGCCGCATGCATGAAGGAGGGCATTGCGGAGTCACCCGGCCGGGAGTGACTGGGAAGGAAGCGTTTTCAGGGAGGAGGGCCGGGACGGCCAGGGGGGACCGTTGGGGGAGAAGCGCGGGAACTTCGGGGCAGCCACCGGCACGCCCAATGTGGCGACCGCGGGCGAGAGCAGGTGGACCACCACGACGGCGAAAGCGGTGGCAACTGAGAAACAGTGCCCGTTCGCGCAGCCGTTGAGGCCTGACGCCGCACGCTGGGGCCACACCTCCCCGCCTTGCCCCGCTAGACGCGCTCACTCGCGGTGGGCCGAAGCCCGCTGCGCGCTCGGTTTGCCGGAACCCGCTCCAGGCCCCCGGCTGGCGAGTGGTGGCGGTGTCGGCGACCCCCCGTCAACAATCCCCCCCTCAAACGCTTCCTCCTCCCACCTCCCCACACCAAGGACACGACGCGACGCACGCTGCGGGGATACGCGGCGCGAGGCCACAGCCACCACCACCGCCACCCCCGCCGCCAACCCCGCGGCCGCCGCCGCCGCTGCGGCACAACACCCCCCCTCCTCACCCGGCAGCGGGCGTGTACGCGTGCAGTAGCGCCCCCTCCACGCGTGGCAAGGCAGACGGGCGGGGCCACGGGGGGCCAAGGGCAGCGAAGGGGGGCCAAGGGCGGCGAAGGGGGGCCAGGGCGGCAAAGCGGGGGGAGGGGCAGCAATCAGGCGTAACAATCAGCGCAGCCTCGACGGTCGGCAGGGTCCCCCCCACGGAGGGGGGGACAGAGCAGCAGAGGGGGGGGGGCGAGGAGAGAGGGGAACCAAGGCGGGGATAAATGGATGGTGCCCGCCAAAGGTTGCAGCCACATGCAAGCTTTCAAGTGTGCTGGCGTGGACGACAGCAGCAGGGAGAGAGAGGGGGAGCAACGGCGGGCGGTGAGGGTCGGGCTGGATGCGCCACGTCTCCCCAACACCACAAACCCGCTGCCACCCCGGCGGAAGATGCGCACCAAGCCGCGGCCGCGGGGGACCAGGGACGGGACGTGGAGATGATGGAGGAACACGCCGCCACCGCCGCCGCCACGCGGCCGCCACGCCAGCCCGTGGGCAACCACCACACCAAGCAGCGCCGACGTCTCTCCCTCCCACACCGACGCGGCTCGGGATGCTGCAGGTCCGTGAAGGCCCCCCCCTCGGTTGCCGCGGCTCGGTCGCCCTTGCCGACAAAAAAAACAAACAAAGGTCACCCACCAAAGAGCCAAGGGATGGGGACGGGCGTTGCAGCGGCAAGCGCCCCGCTGCGGCACGGTGCGGCCGCGCGTGCAGACGAGGCGCAGGGACGTCGCTTCGGCTGTGCCAAGGCCCCTCCCCCCTGCCTGCCCTGGCGAAGGGAAGCGCCCGCCGCCACCGACGCTGCCGGCACCCACCAGAAACCTCGCAGCGCTACCACCACGCTGTCGGTCGGGCGTCCCTCAGGAGACTGGCCGGGGGGGGCGGGTCGCCGCCCGCCGTGCGCTCCCCGCCACGGCCGCGGCAGCCGCGAGATACCTATCACCACCCTTGCTCTTCCCACCCCCCAAACAATCCATTTGTTTTGCAGGGGTGGTCCACGGCGGGGAAGCACCGTGCCTGGTGACCCCCCCTCTCTTTCCGACCTTCCTCAAGTGCGGGTCTCCAGCGGCCAGCACGGCGGCAGCCACGTCACGGCCCACGCCGGCGGCAGCGCCAGGCCTGCCGCACAGTGCACGCGGGTGGTGGTGCCAACCCGCTGTGTCCGCACCGTCGAGAAAACTTGCTCTGATACACAGCGGCCGGGCGCTTGACCCGCATCCCACCAGCCCCCCCTCCCCCACGCCACATGAGGGGGGGCCCGCGGCGCCGACCCGTCTGGTTGGGAGGCCAAGCGCGCGGCGGCGACGTGACGGGGCTCGACCTGACCTGCCGCGGCACGAGCGCGGCTGCCAACGGTGGGAGCCACGGGTGGCGCCCCCCCCCGCCCCTTGGAGCAGGAGGGGCGGAGGGCGGTGAGAAGATGGCGTCGGTGGGGCCACTCCCTCTCTCGTGAGCCAAACGGGGACCCCCTCGAGGTGAGCGCATTACAGAGCACCGCGAAGGACGGGTGAGCACGCGCTGTACTGTTCGTCCCTGCAACTGTACGCTGCACAATTCCACTCTCTGCGACGTGTGCGTTTTCGGCCCTGCACGCAACTACGAAATGACCTACTCAACAACTATACGCGCGTTTACCCTTGGGAGTCGCGTCGCTGAAAATGCTCACTCGAATTTCAAAAATACACAACAACAGCGATGGTAGTAGTTCCGGGCACGACGTGGCCGGGCACGGCACGGCGTGGACGGCTATGAACGCGTCACCGACGTCAAGGGGAGGGATATGCGGCGGTGGCTATACCTGGGCATGGGTGGTGCGTCAAGGGAGACAGAGTGACCACATGTGCGTATGTGCTCCGGGGGTTGGTGCTGTACGGTACTCTCCGTCCCGTGGGCTTTTCCAAGCTCCTCGCCGCGGAGGCGGCGCACCTCGCCGAGGACCTCGGCTGAGACGTCCCCACGTAAGAATCACACGGCCTGTTGGTGCGGGACCCAGCACCTCGCAGACCACCCCAGCGCAGTGGCGTTTAAAGAGAGGATCAGGAAGAGCCTGATTTGACGCGTTTATCGACCCGCAGACGAGTCCACATAGATACCGTTTGCGGATGGCTGTGGAACGACGTTTTCGCTCAGTGGTTGTGCAAACGCCGCGGGCCGTATGCACTTTTCGCGACGTTTGCGGGTAGTATCCCGGTGATGACTTCACGCGGATCAACCAGTAAGACCTCCCCACGGAGTGTGCTTTGATGACCCTGCGAGTATCAGTCAATCAGAACTCTTAAATCGTCTAGCGCACTCAGCACTAAAGTGCGCGTTTTTAGAGCCCCTTCCACTGCGGCTTTCTCGATTCCACAAATTCTATGGGTCTCTTTTGACAGCTGCTGTGGGGCGTACACGACGGTGATAGTCGGGAGACATACGCCCTGTCGCTCTTCATGCTCTTATAGCGCAGCACATGATGCCTCATGTGATGGTCGTACGCAGGGCGTACGTCGCCCAGCCAAACGGCCACAGAAGGAACACTAGAAAAACGAAGAATGCCGGGGCGCACGGTCCAGTGAGAGGGGTCCGAAGTCGCGTTCGCAACCCGCAAACCCGATTTCGGCTAACTCCTGAACCTCCCTTTCAGCATCACTGCGCAGGGTACTAAACTCCGTGAGCTTGTCCACTTGTCCGAGGCGAGCGCCCCTGCTGGTACGCCCCACACAGTAAGAGCTGCGACAAATGGGCTCTGGCGCAAAGAGTCCGCAGCCGATCAGTATGCAACTTGATAAACGGCTACAGGGTCCCGCTCCCGTTTGGCCGGAGCCAAACGCTGGAGAAAACCCTTCCCAGATCGTGCTACGCAGCGCTTCTTGGGTTCGGCGGGGGAAGCGCAGTCGCAAATCTTCTGCCACTGTGTATTAGGAATCGGAATTTCCAGATCTTTCGATTGGCGCCCAATTTGATGTTCTCTCTGTCATGCACACCGGGCGACTGGCGCTCGTGTGATTGCAACGCGGTACAACAGCAACGCTTCATAAACTCAATCTTTCGAAAACCAATTGAATCGAAAATCACTTCCCTCAAACACATTCCTCAGCATCCCCTGCGCTTCACGAACGAAATGCCCCCACTGGAGGATAAAAAAGCGCGGACTGTCGACCGGCGCACTGCCTCAATGCCCTCCAGAGGTCTGTTGCGCCCATTCGTGAAAAATGCCACGTGCGCACCACGGGAAACCAAAAGCACAGCTCTCACACTTGTCCCAAAAGGTGGTCCTACATAGAAGCAGCTGTAGTCTTCTTGAGAGGCCCCCAGTACGTCGGCAGTATTTATCGATTTTCCCCTGGTTTTTCTTTCCAGCTCGGAAGGCTATGAGGTGCTCTTTTATTTGGTGCAACCATTTGCTCTGTATACTGCCTGTGTCGTTTGGCTGTGTCCAGTCAACGTCGTGGGGTGCCGAGATGGTTCCGTACGTGCGATACAACTGGTTGAGGCCTACCACGCTCGTGTCACGTCCACTACGACACCCATGCGCTGCCCCCCTCTCCATCTCTGTCCTAGCTTCAAACTAACATTTGCACAAGCGGGCCCACACACCCTACTCTGACTACACTTGCAATGCCGACGAGCCGCTTGTGCCACTTCCGGGTGGTGACCGCCGCTCCGGCCTTGATCCCCCTCGTCCCTCCCGCACGTACTCTTTGGCTTCGCGAAAGAACGCGTGCGCAGACGTAACGGTCCCCTGGCGCAAACCCCACTAGTCGCCCAGCAAGTGAGATATCGTCCCAGCCACCGCTCTGTCGCCACAGCGCACGACCGCGGCACCGTTAATGCACTCACTCACCGTACCGGCCCGCACGGCCGCCTCAAAGGAGACAATATGGTCCGAAGGGTAACCGGCGGTCACGAACGCCACCATCTTGACTGCCACCACGCCAAAGCTCCAGCTCAGCACGCCCTCAAAAAATTCATACCGAGGGGCCCGGTAGAAGCAGTTTCAGGCGTAGCTGTCTGAGCAGCCGGTGACGAGCCGGGGTCCGGCGCGTTGCCGTCGGGTGCAACCACAGGGCTCGCCTCAGAAGTGAAGGAGGTTGCAAAGGCACTGTGACATCCACTGCCGGAAACCCAGTCAGCCGAGTGCTCAATGATTTCATCCGTTGTCACGTCGGTGACCTTGCCCCACTCGTCCCCTTCTCCATCTTTTCCACTTGCTACGCCGTCCACCGCGGACCCAACATCGATTCCCAGAGCCCCTGCCGCTACCTCGAGGTCCTCGACGACCGCACCCATGGACTCGTAAGGAAGTAGGATAGCCGCGAGTTCGAAGGATGGTACGCCCTTGGCATCCCGAACACATCGGAACACCTGCACAGCTGCTTTCATATCAGCAGGGTCTGAGGGGAGCTTGTACACCGCCGAAGCCCCCGTCGCCCCCTCTTCCATCGCCGCCAGAACGTCTACCGTAACACTGAGCACACTACCCACTAGGGGGACCAAGCTGGCACCAATCTTGACGGCCGACTTGATAAGCGTCAGCTTTCGCTCACGCTCCTCCTTGTCCCGTAGACTCTGATGCAGGCATCGAAGCTCCTTAACAGTGTGGAACAATCGCCAGCCCAAGTTGTCCATCGCCGCCTCCGGATTGCTGAGACGCATGTATACCTTTCTCAGCTCGCGATGGCTGGCCGCGTGCACCTTGAGCCCCGCGGTCACGCAAGAAACATGGTGCTTGTCCACAAAGCGACGCTTGGCAGCACTGAGCATAATGGCATGTACGACGAGATGGTAGCCCGGCTCAAAAAGCATGAGCATTGGCTCGTAGATGCCATGGTAGAAGCGGATTTGTTGAGCCTCAACCTCCTGGGTTGTCAGCAACTTGAAGAGGCCCACGTCATCAGCAAGAACGAGAATCTGGTGGGCACACAGCAAGCAGCGCACGTCCTTGATTAGGTCGCCGGTCACAACTCGGTGAACATTGGCCGTCGTCAGCCTGGCAGGATCGGAGCCGAAAGTGTCGTAGACCGCCTGGAGCGATGCCAATGCTCGATCTGCGGCAGATGGAGGCACAACCGTATGGGTAACCAACTGCGCGGCCGTTGTCTGCCACTCGCTTTTCGCAGCTTCACGTTCCAGCTGTGTCAGCAGTGGAACTTTGATCAGAAACGTCCGGAGAGATGTCCGCTTGCCGGTCCAAGAGCGTGAGGAAGCGACGTTTGCAGGCACAGCAGCATCCCAGGCACGCAGGACCTCCATTGTGCCCTTCATGCGAGCCAATCTGACTTTGCTCATCTCAAGACTGTTGACAACACCGCCAAGCGGCGTCTTGCCACTCTTGTTCGATACATCCACAGGCGCCGACACGGCCAGCAGCGCTCCAACATCCTCTGCGTGCCCAGACCCAGCGGCAATGTGAAGAGGCGGGTCGCCAATGGCGTTGGCCAAATCAACTCGCGCAGCGGCCGCCAGCAGCGTCGCCACAGCACCCGCGCTGCCTAAACTTGCCGCACAGTGCAGCGCCGTATCCTGGTTCGCGTCCACAGCCTCGACTGGTGCTGCAGCAAATAGAAGCGCCGGAAAGACCTCTCCGTGACCAAACCGGGCTGCCTAATGAAGCGGCGAGCCGCCAGCTGCATTGACACTACCAACCGGCCAAGGCACGGCCAGAATCTCCGCCACGACAGCAAGGTGCCCAGCCCTCGATGCCTCGTGCAGTGCGGTGTCGCCAGCCCCGTTCGGCGCATCCACAGACGCAGCCGCTCCCAACAGCGCCCTCACGGCCTTCGTGTGTCCGTACCGCGCCGCGAGGTGCAAGGGCGTATCGCCTGCCGTGTTGGCCACATTCACGGGCGCCGCAGCGGCCAGAAGCCCAGCCACGACCTCCGTATATCCTGCCCTCGCCGCCTTGTGAAGGGGCGAGCTTCCATCCGCGTTCGGAGCGCCCACCGCTGCCGCCGCAGCCAGCAACAGCTCAACCACCCCGGTGTGTCTGGACACGGCCGCCCAGTGCAGCGGCGTGTAGCCTACCGCATTAGCCGTGTCCAGGGGAGCCTCCACTGCTAGCAGCGCCGCAACCACAGGCGTGCGTCCAAATCCAGCCGCAAGATACAGAGGAGTGTTGCCATCAGTGTTGGCAACGTCAACAGGCGCCGCGGCTTCCAGCAAAGCCGCGACAACGTTGCTGCGACCAGACACAGCCGCCAAATGCAACGGTGTACTTCCATCATTGTTGGCCGCTTCCGCGGGAGCCGCCACGGTCAGGAACTCTCTTACAAGATCATGATGGCCTGATCTTGCCGCCTTATGAATCGGCGTGTTACCAGCCGCGTAGATGGCACCAACAGCCGCGGAGGCAGCGATCAGCACCTTGACCACTTCTGTGTGCTCGAATGCGGACGCTAGGTGAAGGGGTGTGTCGCCCAGAGCGTTTTTCGCACCAACCGGCGCCTCCTTTTCGAGCAATGCCGTGACTGTTTGTGCAATGCCCAACACAGCGGCCAGATGGAGCGCCGTGTTGCCATTCACACCGGGCACACTCACGGGCGCCGCCGCGGCCAGAAGCGATTATACTTGGCGCGTGTCACCCCGCCGGGCAGCGTCGTGAAGGGGCAAGGCACGCCCTCCCATTCTTACTATGCAGCGCTCCCGCCGAAGCGAGCTGTCCGGGGCAGCGTCTGTTCTCTACCCGATCTGCCCGCTTCGCCGGCAAAGCTTGCTCCGCAAGGTGCTCCACCCGCTTCCGGTCGGCCGGTCTGCTGAGCCTGTCGAGCCACGGCGCCCGCTGCTCGCCTTTACCGCCCGCCCGCTGTAGCCGTCCACACGTGGCCCCACGCTAGCCAACCTCAATCCCCGGAGCGTGCCAACGTCGGCGGCGGGGAAGCCCCTCACCAACCGCCAGGCGTAGTGGCAACTCCAGACGGACAGTCGGCGGTACCAGGGATGTGGAAAGAAGACGTGGGGTGCAGACAGAAGGAGAAGGGAGGGGCGGCGGGCCCGCACATAAGAAGCCGCCGCGCGGGTCCCAAACGCCAGTAGCGATGTCATTGGGCGGTGGAAGAGACGGCGAGTGACGACGGCAGCCGCGGGCTGGCGTCCAGCAGAGAGTGGCTGGAAAGCGCGTCGTCACTTGGCAAGCAGCACTCGAATGGGACACGCGGAGGGGTCGGCGAGGCGAGTCGAGGCGTGGGAAGAGCCCACCGAAGACAAGGCGCCGACAAGAGCGGGCGGGGAAGGCAGGGACGGCGCGACACACGATACCTGTCGACTCTGTCCAGACCATGTCACAGTGGCGGCTCAAGACCACGCGGGTATCCGGCCATGAGCCCATCCTGGCTCTGGCCGGCAACAATGCACGAGGCACCCACGTGGCCTCGCCGCGTCGCTCATTGGAGCGCTCCTGGAAGATCATCACTTAAGTGGGCCCCACCGAATGGCGAGTCCTATTCGGCTGGAATCACGATTGACCGAGTGGGAGTCGAACGAGGGGTCGCCTGTTCGAGCGAATGAGACCTACAGAGAGGCGGGTTTCAACGACTTCGACATCTCGCCTTCATCCGGTTCCACGTGTCGGAGGCCTCTCACTGGGGGGTCGAGGGACAGGGGCCGCCTAAGTATTTCGAGCTGGGGCGTGCCAGATTCAACCGGCCACGATGTGAGAATAATCGAACTGCCGACTGTGGCAGTATTGTCCCCCAGGTAGGGGGGCAACACGTGCCATGCAAGGGGCGGCAGGCCACTAGCCTGATCCGCTCCTCCCCCTGCATTTGGGTCCATATTCCCTAAGTTTGGGATAGTTAGCTTAGTAGTAAATCCAACTTGGATTTGAGGGTTTTCTGCATTTATCGTCTTGAATTTTCGTGTGGCCCGGTGGGCAGGTGCTGGGGTGGGAGATTCTGAGTGGCGAGATTCTGAGGGGACCCTGGGGGGATAAGGGGAGGGACAGCGGGGCTTGGCCCTGCGTCCCCGTCCCGACCAAGAAACTGTTGGCCCACACACCATCCTCTTGTTTGTCAGTGGGGGGTTTGCCCCACAACAGGGACAGAGTGTGTGCGACTTGCACTTCTTCGGGTTCCCCCGACACGGGAGGCAGCCCTTGTACACAGCCCCAACTTGGGTGTTGTGTGTGCAAGCGGGTTTTGCCACATTTGGTGGAGCAGCAGGGGACAGAGGTAAACTTTACCTCCGGGTGCACCCGGGCGTAGGGGGCCCTCTGTCTCAGAGGAACGGTGGTCTTGGACTGTGTCGTGTGGATCGTTAGCCAACACGGCTGGATCAGACCTCCCGACGTTCGGGAAACTCTCCGGTGACGACTTTACTCCGGCGCCTTTGAATACTGGCCAGACACAGGGTGTACCTGGGGTCGCGGAGGTGCTAGAGGCACTCCAGCCAGCAGGGCCGTGGGTATCGGTGCGGGCGGTATGCCACCCCGACCCAGTCGGGTGTTCACCCTGAGGGTCTTCCTCGGACCGGTGGTTCGCACTTCGGCCACCGGGTGGTACACTCAAAGGGAACGTCCCAAGGTGAGAGGACTGTCCCCGCGAGATCCACTCGGGTTGGATTCAACTTCGGCATAGAGCCGTCGCCAACTAGGCGGGTGGAGGACGGCGGACCTTCACTCGTCGGTGATGGGCTCGAGCCTGTGACAGGGGTCGTAGCAAGTTGCTACCCCCGCCACCCTCAAAGAAAGTATCTTTGATCGGGAGCCAAGTTCGGCTATATCGACCAACATGAGGGACCGGTAGTAGCGGTCACCCTCAACGCGGGCGCGAGTAGCGACCCGAAGTCCGGAAAGGAGAAGCACCAAGCCAAGTCGGCCGCCTCTCCTCGTCCCCATGTGAACATGGAGGGTGTTCCACCCAGGTTGAGGGTTCAAGTTGAACGCCTCTTGGACCAATATCACAAGTTGTGGGATGGTCAGTTGGGACTTATGAGAGCCACCCAACACCGGATCGAGTTGAAACCCGGTGTACCCCCTATACGCCAACAACCGTACAGGGGAGGGCCCCGTTCAAGGGCCCTCGTTAAGGAGCGCTTCAACAAAACTATTGTTCGGCAGCTGCGCCACTATGTGAGTGAGCATGTGAAAACGTGGGACCAATACATTTCTATTCTTACCACTGCCTACAATTCACAGGTTCACTCATCTACCGGGGAAGTACCCCTCGCTTTTGTGACCCCCCGTTGCGTGCGGTCTACTGCCGTGCGGCGGCCGCTCCCAACTAGGGAGGATGGTGGCAGTACGCCTACTCCTACTGAGAGTAAGGCGGAGTTCGCTGCTAGGCTTGAAAACCTCATCCCTAAAGTCAGGGCTGAGATGGACAAAGCACAAAAGCGCTACAAGCGTACCTTTGACAAAAAGGGGCGCAATGCTAAGCATGTCCCCGAGCAGGGTGACTGGGTGCTGGTACACTCACACACCCCAACTGGGGGTAAGTTGGTATTCCAGACGAAGGGGCCGTACCAGGTCCTTCGTACTGATGGGCGGCGCTTCGCCATCGAAAGTGACGATGGGGTCCGCACAGTGAACGGACAGGACGTGGTCAAAGTTGCACCACCGCCTGCAGGCGACCCAGCTTGGGCGCGTGCGTTGGAAGCGTGGCGCCTCCCCTCGCTGCCTGCGGCCAAACAGGGCCCGCAGGAGTACGTGTTCGATAAGTTCATCGACCACGGATGGGATGAGGACACTGACCGCCTCATGTTGAAGGTGCGTTGGTTTGGCTACAAAGCCAAGGATGATACGTGGGAGTATGTGGAGGACCTTCCCGCTGAGAAGGTCCGGGCATGCTGTGCCCGGAATGAGATAGACCCTAACAGCCCTCCCTCAACGTGAGGGAAGGCCGAGTAACGGTGCCAAGAGAGTGCTTCAAGTCGAAGTGGTACGCAGAGTGGCTTTTAACTACAGCCCTAGCCCTCACACTCTCACAACCAAGGCAACTGCCAACTAGGCATGCATGCTAGACTCTCCAATCCCACGGCCCTCGCCCTCACGTAGAGGCGAGCGGCGAGACCCACGGCGATAACGCTCCCCACCAGTCGGCGGGGCCGGCGGCTCCAAGTCGGACCCGTCGCGCCCCTCACGGTCGCGCAAGTGGCGACGACCGCGGCTGCTCTTCTGCTTAGTCTTGCGCGCAAGTTGGCGACGCAGACGCCGGACCGACTCCGACTCTGACGGAGTGGAGGACTCCGAGACGGAGTAAGACAACTCGTCTTCCGACACGGAGGGAGAGCGCCGCGAGTGTCGGCGACGACGGCGAGGAGGCGAGTATGCCCGGCTCGCGCGACGTTTGCCACGCCCAAGTGGGGCTGGCTGGGGCATAATAGCCCCAATGCGAGCCAACTCGGCCGTCATAAACTCCGCCACCGACTCGCAACTCGCGGTTGCCACTGCAGTACGAACGCGCTCCTCAAGTTGAGGAGTCTCGGAACATTGAAGGGTTGCGGTCGACGCGGCCAGCCAGGAAATGGTGCGCACCAACGTGGTGATCATCATCTCTGAGGTTAGAGGCGTGGGCGGTAACACCAACTTGGGGTATACCGTCAGGAGGGTGGCCCCCAAGTTGGGGGACACCGGGGTGGATGACTCAATGGCCACGCTAATCGGGATGTCCCCGTGCGGCTGGTAGGGGACAGGAGGAAGCGGAGGGGCACGCCGAGGTGGCGGGACCCGGGTGTAACTGCGACCCCGACTTGGGGCCCCCGCAGTGAGTTGAGTCATGTGGTCATCATATGAGGGCACGGCCATAACTATGGGCTTGTCCGGGGGTGGCGCAGTGTGGCGATCCACTCCCGGGGCATACGGGTAGTCCCCGATGCCCAACCCCTCTCGTAGGACCACACGGCCGTCGTGAAGTTCACGAGCGACCCACACGAACTGGCGAAATGCGCCATCGTCCTTGGGCCCACGAGTGGGGCGGCGCAACTTGTGCTCAATGCTCTCCCACTCGATAAACTTGTGGAGGCGGAGCATCTCCTCAAGTAGAGTGAGTTGTCCTGATGAGCACCCCTCAGCAACTAGCTAAGGGGTGAGCTGTTTCAAACCTTGGATAAGCCGGAGGGGGAGATGCCAGAGCATCCCCCGCCGCTGAACACAAGACACCCAGGTCGACATGACCTCGAGGAGCCACTGGGTGGCCAACATGGCCCACACCAGGTGATCAGGGCGAGCCGTCAACATGACGGAGCCGAAGTGGTCAAACAACCGTGGCAGCAAAGCCGGGAACCCGTAGGGGACCTCAACTTGAGGCCACCACTCGGGCTTCTTCGGATAGTACTGCTCCTTACTGGCAGCAGACTGCTGAGGAAACTCAAGTTGAGCCGAGGTCACCAAGTAGGGACCTCGCCGGTAGTCCTTCTCCATCCGCACATCAAGGTGATGAGTGTGTGGATCGGCCTCGTGAAGGTACGGGGGGCGAGTTGCCACCGCGTCCCAAGTAAAGGTCGGCAAGTCGCCGGGACTCGGGATAGTTCCCCCGCGGTCCACCATGGCCTTGGCCCGCTGTATGTCTTCGACCTCCTCGTCGTCCAGGAAGGCAAACTGGTCCGTCCTGAAGCCGGCAGGAAACCCGACCCTACGGGGATACTTCTCCCGTAGGCGGTCCCATACCCGACCCACTGCTGCGCCAAGTCGGCCACAGCGAAGAACAGTCAACCCCTCCTCATATAGAGGCCAAGCGGGGTAAGACCACCGCCCCAAGGCCTCACGCGGGACAACTTGTCCCGCCTCCGGAGGAGATCCCGCCGTCAACCCAAAGCCGGGTGACGCGGGAGTCCCACCCCCCGGAGCGATCGCGGAGCCCCCGCCGGAAGTCCCGGCGGGCGCTGCACCGTAGGAGGTGTCCTCCATACGCTCGTCGAGAGAGTCCGTCTCCACTCCCGGGGTCGCCATGGCTCTCCCCAAGTTGGGGAGAGACGCCCTTGCTACAGCGGCACGAGGCCCGCCTCGAGTTGAGGGGGACTCGGATCGTGGGTAGACGGGTGGCCTTCCCAGCGTGGGGCGGCCCCGTGGAAGGTAAAGGGGAGGTGGTGGTGATGGTGAAGTGTGAACCGAGAAGAGCAAGCTGCCGAGTGGGCAAGCTTGAGGAAAGGGGCGGTCAACGTGACCGCCTCCACATCCGCGTTACGTACTCAAGAGGGGGGACAGCAAGTCGCGCCCCCCCAACGCCGAGACGTGCGTTTACGCACCCCCTCACAGGGCCGACCGGGTCGGTCGGAACTGAGGAGAGGGGAGTGTGACAGTATTGTCCCCCAGGTAGGGGGGCAACACGTGCCATGCAAGGGGCGGCAGGCCACTAGCCTGATCCGCTCCTCCCCCTGCATTTGGGTCCATATTCCCTAAGTTTGGGATAGTTAGCTTAGTAGTAAATCCAACTTGGATTTGAGGGTTTTCTGCATTTATCGTCTTGAATTTTCGTGTGGCCCGGTGGGCAGGTGCTGGGGTGGGAGATTCTGAGTGGCGAGATTCTGAGGGGACCCTGGGGGGATAAGGGGAGGGACAGCGGGGCTTGGCCCTGCGTCCCCGTCCCGACCAAGAAACTGTTGGACCACACACCATCCTCTTGTTTGTCAGTGGGGGGTTTGCCCCACAACAGGGACAGAGTGTGTGCGACTTGCACTTCTTCGGGTTCCCCCGACACGGGAGGCAGCCCTTGTACACCGCCCCAACTTGGGTGTCGTGTGTGCAAGTGGTTTTTGCCACACCGACCACGCTCTCACGCATCCTCCTGGCGGTCCTTTCCGTCAGCCGGCCTTCAGAAGGGCGACTAAGGCGATTTGCTAGTGTTCACACGCCTAGTTGAGAGGGCGTTTTTTGTGCAGCCTGGGTTTCACAGGCTCCCTCGTCTCCTCATTGGCCGACGAAAATCAATTCGATCGCTCTGAGAGGCAATTCTGTCACCGCATTGGCTCAAGAGCGAGGTGTCAGGTCGTTTTCTTCCTTTGGGCCACAGGAAGTTGAAGAATGTACACGTGTTCACCTGCACCCGTTGTCGCGGCCGTATGGGGCAGGTGAGAATAGAAAAGATTAGAAAATAATGCATAGTGGAGAGTCAACCGTTCCTCGAAGAACGGCTGCCGGAACGAAACACCACACCTTGGTGAAGTGCCACCCACCCCACCTCATCTCCTCGCACAGCGCCCAAAGGCCACCACCCTCGCCCGGCGCACCCCCCAAAGGCTCATTACCCGCCACACCCGGGGTTGGCGAGGTCAAACAGGGGTAGGCCCGGCGCAGGGGGCGTCTTTTTCACGTCTCGGGAAGGTGCAGTCCCCCCACGACTGTGACTTTACCACCTGTGGCGGATGTACTGTCCTCTGCACCTCGGAGGCTTCTCGACCCTCATAGTACACCCACAGACGCTTCCCCGGAGCATCTTAGAGATGTCTGAGAAGGCCCGGGGTAACAGCGACGGGAGTGGAGTTATTGATGGGGGAAGGGCTGTCACCTTCAGACTCCGGCGGGGGGGGGGTTGAAGGGGGAGGCGTCAAGGCGACGGGGGGGGGGGGGGGGGTGGAAATGTCGTGCAAGGGGTTGGGTAGATTCACTCGCGGGGACACACTCATGCGCAAGATCTGGGTGGCCGCGTCACCGGGGCTGCGCCCGACCGTCCCTCACGGCCTCTGTGGCGTGGGGTGAAAATTGGGGTCATGAAAAAACCCCAATCTTCTTCTCAGCCTCTCACAGGGCTGCACGTTTATTTGAAAAGACTAGTGTAAAGAAACCCAGGCTGCACACCTTAACTAGCCGTGTTCACGGCTCGCTCCCCGCACAGCTGCAGCTCCCATGTCGGGGTGTCCTCTTTGATTAATTAGGTAGATACATGCGGCCGAAGTCCACGGATTCGTTTCCAAGGAGCGATCTGACGGACCGATGCGCGACTGTGGCGGATGTGCCCCTCCAACGGGGCCTGCCCCCGTGGGCAGGCACTGGGTGGGTGTGGAGTGGCGGTAATGGCAGGCTGCATTCTCAACTGAGATTGGGAATGTAGGCTGCGCATTGAGAATGTAGGCTGCTGGTACCCATATCGGGGGATGAATAGGACATGCCAGGCTGACAGTATCTCGACAGTAGCTCGGCAGGTTCGCATGTTGTTCTGTCATTACCTCGATAACAGAGGTAGAGCGGGAGCGACGCCGCATAGCCATTGACAGTGTTTTATTCTTTGGGTTGCGGCAAACAAAAGAAAAGAAAAAATAAAGGATACAAACGCGTGTCCGTGGAGAAAAACACGGACACTCCAACAGCCCACCTGAAGACGACAGATGTGCGGAGCGTAGTCGCGCAAAGAGGTGGGCGGGAGGCGCGAAGACGACGGACGTGCCGGGCCGGCGAGAGAGGGAGAGCGGCGAGAAGCGGCGGGGTTATATACCGGCGGCGGGCGCCCAGCCAGGGCGCCACAGACCGACCGCGCGCCCGCCCCAGGCGAGCGCACCAGGCGTGGTGCGCCGCAGCCCGCGTCCGCTCCCGGGCGTGCTGCTCGCCCGCGGCTGCCCGCCTAGGCCCTTGCCGCAGCAAGGGTGTCGGTCGCTGCTACCGTCCGCCCGTCGGGATAATTTGCACCCTCGGCCGCCCGCCGCCGACCAGGAGGCTCGAATAGGAGTTACGCGGAGACAAAGGCAAGTAAAAATGCAGGATTTGGAGGGCCGTGCGCTTCCACCCCAGCAGTATCCAGTCACGCGCACCTGCCGAACGTACGAAGAGACGAGAAGAGCACTTAATCAGGTCAGAATCGGCGTTGATAGACCCCAATGCGCTGCCTTGACTGGGTCAGATTTGGCCATCAGGTGGACGCGACGGTCTCCGCCCTGTTCTTAAGATTCAGTGTGAGTGCGGGACGAGCAGGTGGCCTTCTCCTGGCCTTTGGGTCATATGTTTTGTCCATAAATCGTAGCCAATCTGCTGCGCGATCATGTCGGTGTTGCATCTATGAGCGGGTGAGAGCCAACGGGCTGAGCTCTTCACAAGAGAGCCTTGCCGGCGGCACATGGCTCGGCACGCCGCTCGTCTCTTACTCCTCCCCATCATCCCCCCCCCTTCCTCTCTTGATGGCTTGGGCCCTTCCAACGAGGCTCTTCGGCCACTCCTTGGCCGTTGTGCACGTTACTCCCTGCGCCCCACCCCCACCCCACCCCCGCCCTTCTTCCCACTCTCGCCTCTGCCATGGAAGCTACAACCACCTCCACCCGCTTTGAGGAGCCTGGCCCCCCTGACGTCCTCCAGTACCAGACCGTGCCGATGCCCGCTCCCGGCCCCGGGGAGGTGCGGCTGGCCGTCAAGGCCATTGGGGTTGGATTTTTGGCGAGTGCCTATACAGCGCGGGCTTCTACGTCCACAAGACGGTGGCGCCGGGCTCCGTGTGCAACAACGCCGTCGGCACTGTGGACGCTGTCGGGGACGGCGTTTTCTCCCCTGCCGTCGGTGACCGCGTGTCGACCATCCCTCTCTTCCCCATGAGCCGCCACCCCGGCTATCGTCGGCACGTGGTCGTCCCTGCGTCGGTGACGGCCACCTACTTTGAATCCCTCACCCCCCAGGAGAATGCATCGCTGCGGATGCAGGTGGCCACAGCGTACGGGGCCCTAGTCATCCGTGCACCCGTCGCCCGGGGGGATGAGGTGCTTGTCATCCTCACCATGCGGGGGGTGGACAAGGCGGCGATTGAACTAGTTTTCCAGGTGGGGGGGGGGGGCATTGGGGTCACCCGGTCGGCAGCCAAGGCGGCGGCCATCCGTGACGCCGGCGCCGCGCACGTCATTGTGACTTCTGAGGTGGACCTCGTCGAGCAGGTGCAGGCCACACAGGTGGAGAGGGCGTTGCCGTGGTATTCAATGCCCTCGCTGGCGACGCTTTGATAGCCGACCTGGTCACCGTCACACGTACTGGCGGGGCCATTGTGCCGTTTGGGGGCATCGGGGGGTCCCCACTGACCCTCTCCCAGGTATAGTTTATCGCCAAGGGGCTCAACTATTACGGCTACTCGCTGTACGAAGTGGGCACGGATGCGGCGGCGCTCGACCCCCTCCGGGCGTTTGTGGTCAAGGGCGTGACGGCAGGGGCGTTCAAGCCCAGAGTGGGTAAGGTGTTTCCGTTTGAGGAGATGGTGGAGGTGCACCGGTACCTCGAGGCGGGCTCCATGGACGGCAGCGTCGTTGTGCGGGTGTCCTGAACACCGAGAGTCTTTCCTGTGAGCGTTTCCGTACTTTCCACGTGTATCGCTTCCTTGGAGGCCGTGCTTTCTGCTGCTCTACGCGAGGCGTGTTGTAGCACAAGGGGATGGGGGCTGGCCTCTCCCGCACCGCGTGTGCGTGTCCCCATCATCCACAGTCACCTATTCGAGGCGTGCCAGCCGTCGCATGACAGGCAGGACCCACCACGTCTTCATGCAGGAGAGGGCTCGCCCCTCAATAGCCATCATTGAGGGGGTAGCCATGGCAACCCTCTGCCCTCGACCACTCCCTGGCTGACCCCCAAACACACGCCCACACAGCATTCCCCCTGAGGCCGCCCTCCAAGAATACAGGCAGTTCAAAGAGATGTATCACCCCCAGCTGTCGTTGGCACACGGGCGGGACGGCGGCGTCCACGGCATCGGTAGCAGCGGGTTCTTCTGGAGGGGGGGGGGGGTGGCCGTATCGGGCATGCTGGCAGGGGGTTGGCTTGCGGAGGTTGGTGCGGTGACGGCGCTTGTGCAAGGTGACGGTTGTCATGGTGCGCTATTTTGAAACCATGCAAAGCCATACTTATGTAGATCGACGATACAGAAACACATACGAGGTCAGATCACAAGAAAAAAAAAAAGACCAAGAGAAATACAACAGCTGTACAGTCGGTACCCAATTTTATCCGTACGGCCAATAACGAGATTCGTACGGAGCGATTTGACAGTAAGCAAGCCCTCGATTCCACGCACTGGGCCCAGCAATACTTGGTGCTGGCGCCCTGAACGGCGATGACATCGCGCACACGACGGGGCATCGACTCGACCAGGGCCTTAAAAAAGCTATGTGGGATGGCGTCCCACTCTTGGCAGAGGGCCCCAAACAGCTCGTCCTTGTTCTTGGGAACTGTGCGGCGCTTTCGCAGGCGCCTCTCCAGCTCGGCCCAAGCGTTCTCGATTGGGTTGAGGTCGGGGCTCTGCCCGACCCAAGGAAGAACCCGCAGCCCAAGCTGGGCCTTGACCTCCTTTGACGCCTTGGCCGCGTGGCAGGGTGCTAAGTCCTCTTACAGCCACGCAGCGTCCGGGGTGCCGTAGTCCGCAAAAATCTGGTGCATGACGTAGTCCTCCAGCACACCGGAGTACTTGGCCGCATTCATGGAACCTTCCACGCGCACCAGAGGCGTCCGGCCGCGCGCCGAAAACCCCCCCCACACCATCACCTTCTGATGCCCGCTCTTGAAGGTGGGGCGCAGGCGATGCGGGGCCTACCGCTCGCCGTTGCGGCGCCACACGCGCGACGAGCTGGCGTCTCGCACCACGAACGAGCTCTCGTTGGTGAATAGCACGGAGGCCCACTCAGCCGTCCAGCCCCGGCGCGCTGTCGCCCACACCAGGCGCTTGGAGACGTTCTTCTCCGACAGGAAGGGTTTCTTGGCGGCCGTCCGAGAGTGGAACCCCAGGGCCCGGACGGCCCTACGGACAGTGGAGGGTGACACTGCGCCCTTTCTGGGCCCGCCCGATGCCTGGGAGCGCGTAGTGTTGACCGTCTCCGTCAGGGCGGCCACAGAGGTAAATCCGTTCTCGTCCATCGACCGTTTGATGCCACGAAGCTCACGGTCCGACAACACCTTGGGACGGCCGCGCTTGTCCACCATGGCGCGGGCTGCCGCCGCGCGCATGGCCATAGCCGCGTAGGCGACGGTGCTCTTCGAGCGGCCCAAAGCCGTACCGATAGCCAGCAGGGACTTGCCCTGTTGCAGGAGGGCCATGATGGCAGCGCACTCGCCGTCGGACAGGGGGCGACGTGGTGAGCCCGCCATGGCGCCTACCTACCTCGGTGTGGTCCTGGGCGCTGATCTATGGGCTGTTTTATATGAGCCGTGCCGTAGCACTTGGGCGCGGTCACGCGCGGAATGCGGCGATCTCGCCCCAGATGACTCATCTTCACGCCGGATCTGGCATCTCAAAATTCTCTCAGAAGCGTACGGATAAAATTGGGTACCGACTGTACATACAATGACGTCACGCCCGCACGCACGGGACTTGTGCGCGTCAAGTGCTTGCAAAAAGAGATCCTCTCCCGCCTCCCCCCCATCCCCCCGCACCGCCACCCCGACCACCCCACATCCCCCGGCCGTGGGCGCCGGGCCACCCCCCCCCAAACCTCAATCGTCCGCCCGCCCCGCCCGCGCCAGGGCCACCATCGCGGTGCCCAGGACGAGCCCGGCGGCGGCGGTGGCCACCCGGCCAAGCGCGGCCCGCCAAGGCCGGCCGCCGCCGGCCCCTCCCCGCCGGCGGTCGGGGCGGCCCGCCGCGCCGGGGGCGGCGGCCGTGGCCGCAGTCCCCGGCGGCGACAGCCGCCGCCGCCGCCCGGCGGCCCCGGCGGCGGCCGCAACATGCACGGCCGCGGCGGCTTCCGCGTGGACCCAGGAAGCCCGTGCCACCGCCGCCGCGGACGGGGCGGTCGCCGCTTGGCGGCGGCGCCCACCGGCGACGGTCTTGACCCGCGGGTGGGTCGTCGTGGGCGCCCCGCCAGCGGCGGCGCGGCCCGTCACCGCCGCTGTGCCTGCGGCGGCGGCGGTGGTGGTGCGTCCGTCTGCGGCGGCGGCCCCCGGCGCCCCCGCAGGGACCGGCGCCGTCGCCGCGCGGGGGCGGGGGCGGCGGCAGGCGGGGCGCGCCGCCGCCGGCGGCGGCGTCGTCCTTGACTCCGCCGCGGCCCCCGGCAGCGCCGCCCCGCCCGCAGCTGCGGCGACTGTCGCCGTGGCCGCCGCGCCGGCGGGGGGGGCGCCCCGGCCGTCGGCGGCGGCGCCGACGGCAGCAGGCGGGCGGTCCGCCAGGGCGGCCGCCCGGCCCTCTGCCATGAGGGCTGCAAAGCGGCGGCACCTGGCCGCTGCCGCCGCCTTGCCGCCGTGCGCGCGCGCGGTTGCGGCGGTGGCCGCCCCGCCGCGGCGGCTGCGGCGGGGGTGGGCGGCCGGGGCGTCCGCCGTGCGGCCGGTCGCCGCTGCGGCGGCGGCGGCGGCGGCGGTGGCCGCGGCCACAGCGACACGGCGGCCACGGCGGGAGGGACGGCCAGGGCGCCCGCCTTTGCCCCCGCGGCGGGGGTGCCCGCGCCAATGGTCTTGCGGGCCGGCGGGGCGGCACGCCCGCGGCCGCCGCCGCGGGCGGCGGCCACCGCGGGGGGGGACGCCGCGACGTGGCGGCAGCCGCGACGGGCCCGCGCGGCGGCCGCCGCGGTGGGTGGCAGCGGGGGCAGGCCGGCGGCGGGGGTGGCGGCCAGGGGGGCGGGGTGGGTGGAAGGGGCGGCGGCCTTGCAGACGGTGACGGTGGGGGACACCATGGTTGGGCACGAGAGGAGGGGGTTGGGTGGAAGGGGGGAGGGCGGGAGGCGGAAGGGGGCAGGTGGAGGGAAAGGGGCGAGAAGGGGGAAAATGGCCGTGACAGGGGTTGGTTGGTGGAGCGCGGTGACGGTAGCAGCTGGGGAAGAAGAAAAGGGGGGGGGCCGGGAGGGGGGTGGATGCGTCCTTGGCCAAGACAGCCGCAGGCGTGGCGGGAGGGCGGTGACCGTAGGTG
This sequence comes from Pyropia yezoensis, assembly GCA_009829735.1. Lineage (NCBI taxonomy): Eukaryota > Rhodophyta > Bangiophyceae > Bangiales > Bangiaceae > Pyropia > Pyropia yezoensis. The sequence goes on along the minus strand of CM020618.1, from coordinate 12,852,266 downwards.
GGGGTGGAGGAGCGGAGGGTGTGCTGCTGCGGGTCACAGAGCGGCAAAGGCAGCCGCGGCAGCGCCGCTCAAGTAGAGGGGTGAGAGCGTCAAACCCCCCCCTCCCACACCCCCCTCAACCCCCCCCCCCCCCCACATCGCCGCACGCACAGCACCCCCCCCCGGCACCCCCCCCCCCCTGCCCGTCGCCCTGCAGCGCACCGCCCCCGCGGGTGCCCGCGCGCGAGCGCGGGGGCGCGGTGGGTGCGGCACCGCAGAGCGGCGCCCACCCCCCCCCCACCCCCTTCCCCCCACACCCCACCCCCCCCCCCCTGCCCGTCCGTGTCCGCCCTCGGGGGTGCACCCCCCCCCCCCCCCCGCAAACCCCCCCCCCCCCCCTCACCCCCCCCCCCCTCTCGACGCGCCCCCCCACCCCCGCCCCCATCTCCCGCCCGTCCTACCCCGCCGCGGCGCCAAACGGGGCCCCGTATGGTGGCAAGCATCCGCGGCGGCAACCGCCCCTGAACCGCCGCGGCGGCGGTGGCGGCGGTGGCGGCGGCGGTAGCGGTGGCGGCGGCGGTAGCGGTGGCGGCGGCCACCGTCCACGCCACCTGCGCGAGTGGCAGGTGGCGCATCATGGCGGAGAGCGGGAGGTGGGGGGGGGGGGCGGAAGGGCGGGGCGGGGCGAGGCGGGGCGGGGCGGGGCGAGGCGGGGCGGGGCGGGGCGGGGCGGGGCGGGGCGGGGCGGGGTGGAATGGGCGGGGGCGGGGGCCGGCACGGGCGTGGGGACGGGGTGGAACGGGCGGGCGACGCCGCGGCGGCGGCGCTTCCGCCCCCCCCCCCCCCCCCCCCCCACCCTCCTCCTCAGCGGCCTCCAAACGAAAAAAAAGGGGGCAGGAGGGGACGCGGCACACCCCAGCAGGGCGCCCGCCGCCACCGCGACGCACGCGCCCGTGCCGGCCCCAGCCCCGCCCATTCCACCCCACCCCCCCCCCCCCCCGCCGCCGACGGTGGGACCAGACGCCCCCCCCCCGCCACCCCTCTCCCGCCCCCCCCCCCCCCCGCTGACGTGCGCTGTTGCGCATCGCCCCGCCGGCCGACGCGGGACACACGCACAGGGGCCAACCGCAGGCGGTGAGGGCGGGGCGGGGCGGTGTGCCGGCGGCGGTGGACCCGCCGGCAGGGCCCCCCCCCCCTCCTCCCCCCGCCCCCGACGCGGTCGCAGAGGAGCAGGGCGGGGGGGGGGGGCGGTGTGTGGACGACGGCGGGTGGTCCCGCACGGGGCTTGCAAGGACGGCGGGGGCGGGGCGCTACGGGGGGGGCGCGGCGCGGGGCGGCGGCGGTGCCCCGCTTCCCCCCTCCCCCCCCCCCATCCCCCCCGCCCCCCACCTCCCCCTCTCCCTCGTGCTCGCTGGTAGGTAGGGGGTGGGGGGGGGGGGAATGGGCGCGAAGGCGAGTGGGGTTAAGTGGCCGCCCGTGGCGTCGCTGCCGTGTCTGCTGGCACAGCGCTCCCCAGTGGGCGGTCAGATCGGGGGGTGGAGAGGTGGCGGAGGGGGAGGGTGGAGAAGGTGGAGGGGGTGGAGGGGGGGGGGGGGGGTGTGGGGGCGGGGGGAGAGGGGGTGTGCTGCGGGGAAGACAGCAAGGGAGCAGGCTGAAAAGGGGGACTTCTTGTCCGGCCGCTTCTCCACCCCCCCCATCCCGCCCCCCATCCCGCCCCCCCCCCCCCCGTAAAGGGGCCTCATTGATGCCTGGCCGGCCGGCCACAACCAGGACCGCCTCTGGCGGTTGGCGCGTGCGTGCAAAGGCTTGCGTCACCACAACCGATTTCCCCCCCCCCCCCGTTCCCCCCCCCTCTTCGTCATCAGGGCCGTTGCCCCTCCGTCCGCGTGCGGGGTGAAGGGTGTCCAGGGGGGGGGGGGGGGGGGGGAGGGTGCGGGGCACGTCATCCGCCACCAGTGTGCGCAGCAGGCGGGTCGGCACGGGGGTGATTGGTTGTGGGATTGCAGACACCGGCGGGGGGTGCGGCGCAACGGGTCGTCGGCCCCCCCCCCGCCACCGCGGCCGCTTTCCCGTCAGCGGGTGTGGTGCGGCTCCCCACCGGCCACCGCCTTGCATGACCCTGCCATTGGAGACACGAGTACAATAGGGGGAGGAACCCCCCGCCCTTACGAGCGGCCGCGCTCTCTCGTGGCCTCCCCTGTTTCTTTTTTTTTTTTTTTTTTGCGCGTCATACAAAACAACAAGAGAATAAACCGACGGCAGAGGGGCGGGCGGTGGTGCGATCATCGCGTGATGGACTGGTGGAGGAAAGCCCCGTCGGTCCCGAGAGTGCCGGGGGGGAGGGGGGGGGGGGGGGGGGGGCGGGCGTGCCTCACGCCGCGTGCCCGACGGCGGATCACCACCAAATCGCCAAAAAAAAAACGGCGCCGCCGCTGGCCCCCGGCCCCCCCCGCCACGCGCCCCCCCCCCCGCACCCCAGATCTAAACGCTTCCTGGGTCCCCCGCCCATAGAAGGGGGGAGGTCAGAGGGGGCGGCATCTACACAGTCGTATGAAAATCTCGCACGAGGCGGGCGCTCTTCTGTCGTCCTTTTTCCGCCCACACGCTTAAATACAATTGGCCCTCCCCATGTACTGTTGTGGAATGGAGCGGGGCATGCCCAAGTACTTGGCCTGCCCCACCCAATCCACGGGCCACGTGGCCGTGGACCGGCGGGGTGGACCAGCGGTGAGGGGTGGTCCGCTGGGGCGTGGGTGTCGGGCGGACGTGGGCGTGGCGGACAGGCCTTGGGCGCCCAAGCCTCGTGAACGGGGGGCCCACCCTGTACCCCATGAGTCGAGTGACGATTGCAAGGCTGGCGAGGGCGGTGACCGTTGCGGGCGCGTACGCCCTGCCCACGTCCCACTGGGGGTGCCGGTCGGGCGGGAGAGGCCCGACGAGAGAGCGCATGAGGACGGGTAATTCGAGTGCCTACGCGAGGGAGCCCCACGAAAGGGTACCCAAGCGGAGTTGCGGCGGGGTGCCGCAGAGCTAGCTGCCTGGACCGTACGGCCGGGGCGGCAGCTCCCAGTCCGCCCGATGCGGAGGGGGGCACGCCGTGACGAGGGAGGTGCACGGTGCACTGCTTGCTGAGGGCGGGCGCTCCCTGGAGGGCTGCATAAGAGTGCGGGACGACGGGGGTAGCCCGAGAGTCTCACAAACGACTTCGCGTTGACCACGGTCCCTAGTGCCGAGGTGGAGGAGGGGCATGCTGGTACACGGCGGCACCCACGCAGGTGGGCAGCTGGCCCACCTTCCCGCACGATCCACAACAGGCACCGCCACCATCAGTCGCCCCCCGCATCACGGGCGGTCTAAGAGGCGTTCCAAGACACGGTTGTGAGTTTGTGGTGCGAGTTTGTGGCGTCACAAACTCGGCGTTAAAAGGGCTCTCGCAGCCCAAGACGCCTGAGTTTGTGGCGAGGTGGTTGATAAATTTTCTTTCCATTTACAATTACGCATGCCCCCACTCCCGCACCAAAGAGCCCTGCTCACAGTGTCTCCAGGTCCACCCACCCTCACCGTGGCGCTCCCCCTGCCACCCCCTCCCCACGACCCCTCCGACCACCACAGGAACCCCCCACCCATCCGCCGAGACGTGCCTCCCCCCACACCGCATCCCACCGCCCCCCCCCCCCCCCGACCGCTGGAGAATCCGTCCTGCAACCCGCCCAGATGCCCCCTCCCCAGTCTGCTCAGATCCTCGCCCGGCGACCCCCAGGCACCCCGAGCACCCCTCCCCCTCCACCGCAGGAACCCCGTTCTATGGTGCTGCTTCGCGCGAAAGAACACCCTCCCCTGGCGTAGTGGACGGAGACCGAGGGACACAGCGGACGTTGGGACACGGCTAACGGTCAGCGGTGGGAAAAGATTACGGGTGACCGACGGTTCAAAAACCCGCGCCAGACGGTGACGGAGGCGGCGGCAGGTGACGATCCAGGTCCGTCAGTAACAATTTGTTACGACCAACGGACTTTTTTTGAATCTTGAATATTAATATCCGCCGAGATACTCCAAATGTGGCGCCTGACGATCGTCGCGAAGACGTACCACTTGTACTGGGGCTTACTGAGTGGCGGTAATGGCAGCCTACATTCTCAAGTGAGATTGGGAATGTAGGCTGCGCATTGAGAATGTAGGCTGCTGGTGCCCATATCGGGGGATCAATAGGACATGCCAGGCTGACAGTATCTTATGCTTATGACCAGGCCCTCCGAGAGGGGGGCGTACGAACGCGTGCGCGTGGGACGTAGGCCTACCCTCCTGCTGTGACGAACTCGTTGGTGCCCCCCCCCTCGGCCGGCTGCCACCGGAGGGACCCTGTTCCCCCACTGTTGGTCGACGGGACACCCACATCGCTGCGCCTCCCCACTCTCGCCTTCGCCCTAACTCGGCAGCTCCCCCGGGATTTGACTTTCCCCCCTCAACACTTCGTTGTACTACCGCTTCCGTGATCGCCGCCCATGCCTGTTTGCCAGCTTGTCGCCCCACCCCCATCTGCTACCGCCCGGTGCCGCAGCTGTGAGCCAGCGGCCGCTTCCCCGTCACCGCGGCCGGCTAGCAGTCCCGTGCCTCCGCAGCCGCGGATTTCTGCTACGGTCCCCACCCCCAGCTGCTGCTCCGTCGACTATCGTCGCCACTGGCCGGCCGCTACCCCCCCGTCTTCATACCCGCTGGTCTCTCCGCCCCCGCCGCCGGCACGGCCTGAACGCACCCCCCGGCACTGCCAGCATCGGCGAGGTGACCACGTGGGTATGGTCGTCAAGTGAGAGAAGTCCTGCTGATGTGGAGCTTGCGAAGCACAGTACCCGATCGTTCTAATGTACAGGGCTATGAGGCACGATGTCACTGGGAAAAGCAACTTAGAGCAAAGCCACCGACGTCTCCCCAACTCGTGAAATGCAGGACAGGTGGACGCTTTTCACTGGGCCTCCAACGAGAGGCAACGTTGCGGGAAAGACTTCACGAGAATCAAACATACTTGCTATGACGTCGCCTCTGATTGGTCGAACATCCAGGGCAGCTCACCTCGGCCGCAGCCGAGTCCGCGAGAGATTCAGCTCGTCAACGTCTCAATCGTGGTGAATCTCAACGTTACGGATGCGATCACAGCTCGATTAAGGCCTCAAACGACGCCTAACACACGTCCTAGACGTGCCACGTTGAGCGAAGACAGGCCAAATATTCGTTTAGAGACCGTCAAATCGACGCGCTCTGCACGGGTTGGAGATCCAATTACGGTCTCGGGAAGGCGACGTCGGCGGCAGATGACGAACGTGGGGCTGCCATTGGTTGAACGACGCACATCTGGACAGCGCGTGACGGTCAGATTTTCGTGGTGCCCCGCGCGAGTCGGGCGCCATAACGGAGCGTGCCCACCGCGCAAGGCTCTGCCGCCCAGCATCCTGAGCCACAGGCACAGGCGGTGCCCGTCTGGTGTCGTCGCCCAACGCCGTCCAGCCGCCCCTCGCGCAAACGGGGTCTTGGACTTGGAGGACGGTGGCAACCGTTGCGCGACCTGCACACACCATCGAGCGGCCCCCACCCCCCGCCATGACGGCGCGACAGGTGATAATCGCCAAGCCAAAACGGCACCCCCTGTACACTCCGCAGCGACCCAACGCAAGCACTGTCCACCATTGGAGGGGGTATCTGCAGCACCTCCTGGTCCCCAACCTGCGGGCATGCCCGGTGAGTCTGTCCGTCGGGTGGGTGACCCATTCGACGAAGCCATGGCTGTCGGTGCACCCAGGGTGCACGTCGGCGACGTGTTGGCGTTGGGGCCCTCTCGGGTGGGCGCTCCCGTGCCTGCGTTTGTGTGAATCAGGCGGTGCCTGCCGGAGAGGCCGTTCTTCACCACCAGTCAACGTTTACGACACGGCAACCCAGCAATGGATCGTTCTACCAATGGGCAAAGCACAGAGGGGAGGGCTGCCGACACAAAACATCGGACTCACCCACGCGGGTCCCATGGTGGGCGCGGGTCGTGTTTGGGCCACGGGATAGCTTGCATCCCTGTCGCCTCCCTTCCCCCCTTCGGACGGCCACAGGAGCGGCATTGCTGGGAAACAGTCAACGCGCAAACGTGACGCCTTTGCCTTGGCAGAAACCGGCTAGCCCGCCCCCCCCCCCTCCCAACAATTGCCGTCCCGGGGCGGGGGGCAGTTTGTTGTGTTTGCGACGCCCCATCCACCCCCGCCATCTCCCCTCGCCCCACCCCGCACGCCACATGAGTCCGCCATTTTGCCGCCCGAAGTGCCCCTAGCCGGCATCGTCTTCAACCTTTATGCCACCTGGATGTAGCAATATGGTTGTCCGTATTGTGACCCTAATATTAGGGGGGCTACTTCTAATCCTTAACTTTCAATTTGAGAGTCCGTACTGGTCACGGTATCTATAAGTTACGTATGACCAGAGGGACTTGCATCTTGGGGTGGAGAGGGTAGTTAGTAGTGTCTCCGAGGGTTTATAACGAGGGGGCCGGTGGCGAATCCACCGCCGGCCAAGGTAGAACAACAAACCCCTCCCATTTGGGCTCCCATCTTGGTCCCGTGGCTTGCGCTCCAAGGACAGCAACCTTGGCCTCCCGGTGATGTTGGTGCCGATCCCCCTTGGTGAGTGTTCCCTGAGAGTGGACGTGCGACGGATTCCTATTGTGCTACATTGGTGGAGCAGCAGGGGACGGGTTTCCGTCACCCTTGTGGTGACGCCGTCTTCGGCCCTGGCACACGGATAGGGATCCGGTCCTTTTCTTGTACTCGTGGTGTTGCGACCTGATCGATTGTGTTGAGCTTTTACCTGTGACTGTGACATACTGTTACTCTCCCCAATCTACCCCCTCGCTCTCTTATTCGTGGTGATCGTTGCGTCGGTGGACTGATTGTGACTATGTCTACCCAAGAGACGGGGAACGTTCAAGATGGCGGATCGGCGTCGACGCCGACTCCGGAGGTGACTACGGGAACCGGGATCGGGAACCCGATCGATAACATTGAGACGCTAATGCTTTCCGGTGCCGGATCGACGTTTGGCACGGCTCGGACGGCAGGAGGCGGGGGCCCGCCTCAACTGTCGTCGACCGACCTCACTCCGCCGCCTCCTTCACCAGGGGATTCCCTGATGGCATCATTGGCCCGCATCGAGGCCCGGTTTTCCGGGCTCGACGCCCGTCAAGATCGGACGGAGGACGCAATGGCAGTGTTGATGTCAACACGGCACACGACGGGACCCCGTCGTGTTCCTCCCACACCGGTACGGTTCGAACCGGCCGGTCTACTTTCGGAGTCCACCAGGGTCAATCCCGGGGTTGCTACTCCTGGACAACCCCCGGACACAATGGGATATGGGTCCGACTCGTCGGCAGAGTTGGAACGGAGTCACACGGAGCGATACGCTCGGAGCACCCGAAGCGGACTCCGCGGACACGACCCGGCGGATACTTACGCCGGGGGAGAGTCGGTTATTGGGGGAGGGGGTACCCTCTCGCAGTACCCCCACGACGAAGGAGGCCAGGCAACTCGGGTTCCCGAGGTGCCGACGCCTGAAGTACCATCTTCAGTGGTGGAAGCTATGACCGCGCAGGTAACTGCGAGCCTACTGAAGCGGATGGAGTCCGATGAGTTCGCTCATCAACTGGCTAAGCGACTGGATATCCAGGACGCTGACACGGAGATCGTCAACGAGGTCTTCCGGTCGGTTCTTGCTCCGGAACGTTATCGTTTGGAGGACCGCTCTACCACCGTATCGGAATCGATGCGTAATACGTCGCATCGGGCGATCCGCAGACCCTTATGAAGGGAGTCCCTATGTTCGGGGGGCCGAACGGACGCCCGTTGGCAGTCATCGGCTTCTTGACTAGCTTCAAGGCAGCCGCAGACAATGCGCTCGTTAACGAGGGGCTGGCCCTGGAGATCCTTCCGTTCTTTGTTGATGAACGGGTGCGAGGCATTCTTCGCCAGGCATCCCCGATGCCGGGAATGAGGGTCGCGGCCACCCCCATGGATTACCGTGGGATATTGAAGGAGCTGCTGAGCAGCTACCTCAGTGAGGACAAGTGCGAGGACCACTATCGGGCCCTTCGCACTGCCACCGCCCAGTCATGGGAGGATGAGGAGATGTTTGGACGCCGGATCCAAGAGCTCGACTACGAGCTGGGGAAGCTCCTCGGAGAAGGGGAGCTACGGGCCATCCTGTTCGCAGGAGTACCCAACTACGTGCGGATATCCGCACGGGGCGCCAACACGGCACGGACGAACTTCAGTCGACTGATGCATATGTGCAAGTCCCTAGGGGACGCCTACCGGGTTCTACACCCGGAGTGTGCCTTGGCCCCGAAGCCCAAGGGTGAGGGAGGCAAGCCCAGTCTTACCCCGGTACCGAGGCAAGAGAAGGTGGAACGTAAGGACGCACCAGTACTGGTGGCGACCGAACATACCCCTATTGGTGAAGATGACCCTCTAGTCGACCAACAGGGCCACCTGTTGCTACCGGCGACGCCGGTGATTGATGAACACGGTACGGTAGCGTACATCGCCCCGGCTGGAACCCAGTTCCAGGTCAACGAAGGAACGGGACGGCGCGTCCCGTATGTTCGGACTACGGGGTACTCCCCGGTGACGGGTAACCCTCACCAACCCTTGCCAACATGGGCGGTGCGCACGGAGGCACCTCCGCAGATTGCGGGCCGACCCAACCGGTTGGGGGAGTCCATGTTCCGGTTGACACAAGGACCCAAGGCCTACCAGGGAGCAGGCACTCGGGCGCCCGAGGGAGGCAACCGTAGCTACGGGAATACCCCGATGCGACCTCAAGGGGGGACCGGCACGTCCGGGTGTATGTTGTGTGGGGATCCCCAGCACTGGGTGTCTTCCTGCCCACTCATCCCCGAGGAGTCTCGGCGGGCAGCGGCGCAACGCAAGGCATCCACCGGGGGGTATCCCGCCCGAGCACCCGGACCCGCACCGGGTAGGCAGCCAGCTCCAGGTGGAGTACTGGCCGTCGAGGGGGCACCTCCTCAGCCGGATGTCCCGGCGGACAGCACCCTACCAAGGGCGGGAAACGAGTAAGAGGAAGGATGACCGGGGGGCGCTGGGGTCACCCAAGCAAGCCACCCCGGAGTACCGCGGGGAAAGCCCCACGGAGAGCGCGGTTGAGCCGACGCCGCATCAACCCCCGGGTACACCTTCCGGCCCCGACGACACGGCGTCAGGGGATTGATGACCAACCTCCAAGGTTGGGAGGAGAGGACGGGAAGCCCCGTCACGTTGAACCAGACGAGGGCCCTGTTCAGGATGCCCGAGCTACACCGGATATCGGTGTAGGACATGTGTTGTTTACCTTGGAGAACTTCAAGGTATCACCCACACTGGGGGTTGACCCCCAGTCGACACGATCGTACTACCCTGTACTGGACACAGGGGCTGGACCCAACCTTATCCGGAAGGATACCCTCCCGGACAAGTGGCTTCCACGAGTCAGAGTGACTCGGGGACCCACCATCAAGGACGCGAATGGTCGACTCATTCGTACGACCGCAGCGATGTCGCTGCAGGTTACCATCGGGGATCTCACCACGGAAGTTGACTTCCTGGTATGTGAAACGCTATCGGTGCCCTGCATACTGGGGTGCACCTTCATCAACGTTCACGTTGATGCAATCCGGCCAGGCCGGAGGACCGTCGAGCTTCAAGAAGCCGACGGGACGAAGCGAGGACACACGGCTATCGTCAGGGACCTGACGCTACAAGGAAGCCACGTTAACGTGGCTGAGGTGTACGCAAGCGTCGAGCCGAAGACACTTCGGTTGGCCAAGCGAACTCGCTTTGAGCCGTTGTCAGAGACAGTCCTCCCGGTTAACTGCGACCTCGCAGGCATCTGCAGAGTCCAGTCCAACCTACGGACGTACAAGCGCCATGGGTTGACCATGGCCAACGGTCTCATAGACCTCCCAGCAGGAGGGTCGTCCCTCCTAGTGATGGCGAACTATCGCCGTAAGGCAGTCACCCTCCCGAAGGGAACTATCCTCGGGATTGCCGAACTCTACGAAGGAGATATCCTTACCCCTGATAAGGAAGGTCAAGTGGAACCACTTGAAGTACTGGCGGTCGCCGAGACCACCGAGCGACAGCAACCCGATGACGGGAAGCCTAACCCATCGGCGGCTCCGGCGGACCTGCCGCCAAAGGACCAAGAGGCCTTGAAGGCACTGGCCGAGGCTGACCTCGACCACCTTCCCCCTTCGGTAGCCGAAGGGGTACGACGGATGCTAAGAAAGCATGACGTCATGTGGACAGGCGGGGCCTTGGGGACCATTGGGGCAACCCAACATCGTATAGACCTGGTACCAGGCGCACGACCCGCCCGCTCACAACCGCACCGAGCGGGACCTATGCAACGAGAGATCGTTGATGGAGAAGTGAAGAGGATGAGTGAAGCTAAGGTGATCCGACCTTCGATGTCGGAATGGGGTGCCCCAGTCGTTATTGTGCCGAAGAAGGATCAAACCCCTCGGTTTTGCATCGATTATCGACGCCTCAACTTGGTTACCAAGAAGGACTCATACCCTTTACCAAGGATGGATGAATGCATCGACTCCCTGGGGGAGGCTACGGTGTTTACCACCATCGACTGCAATGCCGGATACTGGCAGATCCCGGTGGCGGACGAGGATATCCCCAAGACGGCATTCGTCTGTCACAGTGGAGTGTACGAGTTCCTAAGGATGCCCTTCGGATTGTCCAACGCCCCCGCTACATTCCAGCGGGCTATCGACATCATACTGTCGGGGGTGAAGTGGCGTAACTGCCTAGTGTACCTCGATGACGTCATCGTCTTCTCGCGTAACATGGATGACCATGTACAACATGTTGACGAGGTACTCACCCTCTTGAGGAACGCCGGGGTAACCCTGCGTCTGAAGAAGTGCGCCTTCTTCCAACAGACGGTCGAGTATCTGGGCCACCAGATAACCCCTGGTAAACTAGGGGTACTCGAAGCCAATACCCGGGCACTCCGGGATGCCCGGTTCCCTAACACCCAGACGCAGCTCAAGAGCTTCCTGGGAATGTGCAATGTATACCGACGGTTCGTCAAGGACTTCGCTCGGATAGCTAAACCGTTAACGGTTCTTACGAGCAGTACCTTACCCAAGGTACTCCAACCCCCTTCGCCTAGCGAAGAGGAGGCATTCGAGTCGCTGAAGCGAGCCCTACTAGCCCCACCCGTCCTTGCGTTACCGCATAGACGGGGTACCTTCGTCATCGATGTCGATGCGTGTGATACACAAGTGGGATGCACCCTGCTACAGGGGGAGACGTTGATCGGTACCGATAACGTTATCCCGGACCTACGTCCGGTAGGATACTTCAGCCGGACACTCAACCCGGCTGAGCGGAACTATAGTGCCACCGAGCGTGAATGCCTCGGAGTTATATGGGCAGTGCAACTGCTCCGTCCATACCTGGAGGGCTCCAGGTTCATCGTGAGGTCCGACCACGAACCCCTACGATGGCTCCTCAACCTTGGTGACAAGGATTCCGATAGCCATGGAAGGCTAGCCCGATGGAGGCTGAAGATGGCCGAGCACGACTACCGCACCGTGTATAAGGCTGGGTCAACCCACCACCTCGGAGACGCGTTGTCTCGACTCGACACCCCGAGCGGGGATACCCGCCCGGTGGACGAGGACATCCCGGTAGTACCGGTGTGCATGGTGGGTAATGCTACCCAGGGTATGGCTGACCATACCATGGCACACCTTGCGTGCCCATTGACCCTCGCGGACTTCCGCGAGGCACAGGCCAACGACGATGACTGTAGACGTCATCGTGCTAACCTCCTGGCCGGTACGGCCGGCATCTTCTCCGAGAACGAAGACGGACTCATATACCGGCGGGCACCCGCCGATGGACGACATCAAGTCGTGGTTCCCGTGTCCTTACGGCAAGCCGTCATGAAACGAGAACATGAGAACCCTACAGCCGGACACCCGGGGGGTTCACGTATGTTCGCAGCAATGCGAAGGTTCTTCTACTGGCCAGCAATGGCCGTCGACGTGGTCGACCACGTAAGGGGATGCCACCCCTGTGCACGTAACCGCATGAGTCTACATAGGCGGGCGTCTGCCATGAAGCTATTCCCACCTGATGGGCCCAACGAGCAAGTCGCTATCGACATACTCGGGCCACTTCCGATAACGGAAGAAGGGAACAGGTACATCCTGGTCATGTCTGACCGCTTCACTAAGCTGTCAAGAGCGGCAGCCATCCCGAATGATACGGCATACACGATCATGAACGCAGTGGTTGACCACTGGATCAGTGCATACGGAGTCATGAAGCAACTCCTCTCCGATAACGGAGCAAACCTTACGTCGGCATTCTGCACTAAGGTCCTGGGCATGTTCGGTATTGAACCACGTCGGGCATCCGACTACCACCCGCAGTCCAACGGGCAGGTGGAGCGGTTCAACCGCACCATCGTCAAGATGCTACAGTGCTACGTGGCCGAGCACACGAACACTTGGGACAGGCTTCTGTCCGTACTCACCCTGGCATACAATGCCAGGCCACATCGGAGCACAAACATTGCTCCGCTGGAGTGGGTCATGCCACTAGGCGTCGGTAACTTGACGCTGCCACCCGGCAGGTGCACTCGGTATGATACACCGAAGGGCCGACCCGCCGAACGCATCCACCTAGCTTGGTTGGCCAAGCTATCGTGGATGATTCCTAAGCTCAAGGGTGCCCTTGACAGAACACAACTTCGGTATAAGAAGAACTTCGACGCCCGACTACGGGTGCGCAACGCAACCCTGGTAACAGGTGACTGGGTCTATATCAGACACCAGAAGTTCCGAGGGAACAAGCTTATGCAACCGGTCAAGGGACCGTACCAGATCCTCCACAGAGATGACCACTCTGTTATCTTACACTCCGATACGGAGATCCAACGCATCAGTATGAATGATGTCACACCTGCTCCGAAGCCGGAACAGCCTCAGCCGGTACCGGCTGGGTTGCTACATGAAGCTCTTACAACCCACCGGTCGGATGACCCGGTGGGACCGGATGGGATTCCATACCAAGTAGAGAGCGTGGTCGGACACACCGACCCGGACATACCAGGACCCTGGTACGTCAAGGTTATGTGGGTCGGATACGACTCACCCACCTGGGAACAGGCGGCGAATATACCCCGCCAACTACTCATGCCTTACATGAGGCGACGACGCCTACTGTAACAACCCAACCGACACCGACTTCGGCTGTTGGGGGGTGAGGCTTATACCTACTAAGTAGGGTGTGACATGGTTACGGCAGACTTAGGTTTCTAAGTCAAATCGGACTTAGGTTTCTAAGTCGAACCAAGCTTAGGTAACTAAGTAGAGCTAAGCTTAGGTAACTAAGTAAAAACCTGAACCTTATAAGTTAACTTAAAGGTAAAGGCTAACTCCGATAATATCGAAGTAACTAGGGAGCTTACACGGGAGGATGACCTCCCCAAGCCAAGACACCAAAGTGAGGGAGGATGACCTCCCCAAGCATGAACCAACCGGAAGAAGTTGGACGGGAGGCAAGGCACCACTGAGCCAGAAGGGGTACTCCCCAGGGCAGCAAACAGAGGCAAGCAACGCCCCCAGGGGGATGAGTTTATACTCACTACTACCCGGCTACCATAAGGGTTGCCGGGGCCCTCTCCCGCACAAACAATAGCACTCCTCAGTGGGTAGACCCACTGCCCGAGGGAGGCCACTCACGCGTAAGCGCGTAGACCTCCGTGCTCCACCGGTCGGCAACGTCACGACGGTCGACCACCCGAGTTACCTCGGTGCATAGCTGGACGAGGGTGCTGCGGCCAGCCTCCACGTCCTCCAGAGCTTTCTGGAGGCGGTCCAGCACGCCACCGAAGCAACGCGCTGACCCAACCAGCGCAGCACCTGGGGGGATATCCCCCCAGCTAACAGAGAGACCCCACGCATTGCGCGGGTAACAAGGGCGTCAACGCCTTCATACCAGAGACGGGGACCCCCGTCATGTAGGACAGGGGCGGGAGGTGACACTGGCGCAGCCAGAGGAGCCACAGGAGCCGACACGGCTACCACCGGAGCCGGTGGCACCTGATACGAGGCCCGGTAGGACCCTACCGAAGGGGCTCCACCGTAACCACGGCGGTACTCCGCCCGACGACGGACACCTCACGCTCCCCACCCACAGAGCCCCACTCTCGGGGACGACGGCCAACCGCCGCCGGCATCGGGTTACCGAACCACGGAGCAAGGACCTGAAGAGGGTCATGGATAACCATGGGAATACCCAGGTCAGGAACGGCCTCGGTGGACGCCCACCCATGGCAACTAGGCTCACCCGGCTGAGTACGCCGGACACGCAACGAGTGACGAGGCAAGGGGGAAGCCCCAGCCTGCGGGTCCCGGTACGGGGAAGGGCCAACACCCCAGCCCAGTTCACGGCATCGTGAACAGCCAGCAGGGCTTCGAACTCCCGGGCCAACCCGGTCTTGGCAGCTATCAGATCCACGCCCAACTGCGCGATGTGCCGACGGACACCCGTCGGAAGATGAAACAGACGACCCTGCCGGCGGACGGACAGCAAGAGGATGAAGCCTGCCCGAGGGTAACCTCAAGGGTGAAGGTACCCTGCAACGGGTGGACCGGTCGCGAGGCCAACACACTCCCGAAGTAGCGAAGCAGGAGCCGGTGTCAAACCGGAAAGCAGGGGCGGGTTCCCACCCCTCCTGCCATAGCGGCGGGCGCACGGGAGTGTATACCGGAGCACGACCGTTGCCGGTCTGCAACGCACACGTTATATCCGTGCGGAACGCATCGCCATGACACCATGGTTACGTCGCCAACTCGACGCCGACTTCAACCCCGCCATGGGCGGGTAGGGAGCCGTCAACGACAGATACGGGGGTACCCCCGGGTAGTAGTCAAAGTCGGGATACCGACCGGTACGGCTCACCGTCTCCCCAAACGCAACCGGCTCCGCCGCCGCCGCAATCCCCCGAGCACTAGCCGGGTAGTCCAATCTCCCGCGGCAACGCGGGGGCAATCAAGTCGCAGACCCCGAAGTTGGGGTCGAGGTAGACCTCACCCCGTCCCACCCGGGTGCGCCAGAGCTGCGCATGCCGGTCGTCCGGCTGACTCAGGATCCAATGGTGTTCCACCCGGACCGCGTTCGGCTGGTTGACCAGCCGCACCAACTCCCGCTCCCAGCACGGGTCCACCTTGACGCGCCGGGAGGATTCTCCACGGGGATGCACCAGGTGGAAGTCCACCCGCATACGCCCATCGGACTCCATCGACTCTTGCACCGTGAGGCCTCGAACCCGAGCCACCAAGTCGGACCGACATGGCGGGTTGACCCGCCGCCACGGCGACGCCGCCACCCAACGGGGCAACCCGGGCAGGACCAGGAAGAATCGGGGGCGCCGGGGGACGCACCACCGGCAGAGGGGCCGACGTCGGAGATGGACGAGGCCGAGGAGGAAGAGAAGGGCGGGCGCCCGCCCGGAGTAACTCCCGGTGTCAACCGCCATGGAGAAGGAGCGTCTTGACCGCTCGACACCCGCGGCACCGCAGGTATGGTACCGGCGCCGGCACCACCCGTCGGCGTAGCCCCCGCCTCGGAAGGGGAAGGCACTTGGACAGCCTCCGGAGCCGGAGCCCGGCCGTGCGGACACCCGCACCGTCTTGACCCGCCGCACCGGGTGTCGCACCGCCACCACCACCCGCGTCAACGTCGGGACCGCCTCGAGGAGTCACCGCCCGGACACCCGGACCACCCTGACCAGCCGGAGTCGGCTGCGGGTCGCCACCTCCGCCGCAGGGCGGACCATCTTGAGGTAGCTGCGGTGAGCCGGCACCGGCACCAGGCTCCATCCGGGCAGCCGGCAGAGAGGGGGTAGAAGCCGCCACGCGCGGTTGACCGCCGGGTTGACCTCCGGCCGACGGCACCGTCGTGCCGCTGCACACGGACGACAGTCCTCCGGCCGACAGACGGACGGACACCGCAGGCCCGTCGTCGTCAGACGAGCTCACCCGTAACGCGCGGCGTCGGGACCGACAGGCGCGTCGTCCTCCATCTCCTCCCCGATCAGGAGGTCTTCCTCCTCTTCAAGCACCTGGGATAGGACATGATAACGGGTGCGGAGTCCCCCGCGCCCACAAGCCGTCGACGGCTACCCGGTACGGTGGGATAACCGGGACGAGCCAGGGAAGCGCGGACACCCGCGCTTATGACCACAAACGGCCACGAGAAGCGCCGCAGGCACGCGGGTCGACCCGCGCCCCACGGGGCTACGACCGCGCTCCACCCAGGCACCTGGGCGGGACGGGGCCCACCACACACGGGGTAAGCAAGGGGGTCACCCCCAACCGCCCCCACGCAACGCGGGCAGCCCCGCCCCCCTCTCAATCGTCCACACGAGGGCCCCCCTACCACCAGGCACCTGGTGGCGGATCCGCTTGCACCACCCCTCGGAAAGGGGGGCGTGAACAGAAACCCGCATCGGGAATTTAACGGTCCGGAAACGGATCGTGGTGTGCCCGCAAAGGGGGCACCCCCCTGAGACAACTCGAAAAGGGTGTCTGTCGCGACGGGGCGCAAAGCCCCACCCGACGGGTAAACGGTCACGCGACCCACTTACATTCGGTACCGAATGCAACTCGACCGAGGACGGGCCGAATCTAAGGGGGATATGTAGCAATATGGTTGTCCGTATTGTGACCCAATATTAGGGGGGCTACTTTCTAACCCTTAACTTTCAATTTGAGAGTCCGTACTGGTCACGGTATCTATAAGTTACGTATGACCAGAGGGGACTTGCATCTTGGGGTGGAGGGTAGTTAGTAGTGTCTCCGAGGGTTTATAACGAGGGGGCCGGTGGCGAATCCACCGCCGGCCAAGGTAGAACAACAAACCCCTCCCATTTGGGCTCCCATCTTGTGTCCCGTGGCTTGCGCTCCAAGGACAGCAACCTTGGCCTCCCGGTGACGTTGGTGCCGATCCCCCTTGGTGAGTGTTCCCTGAGATGGGACGCGCGACGGATTCCTATTGTGCTCATTGGTGGAGCAGCAGGGGACGGGTTTCGTCACCCTTGTGGTGACGCCGTCTTCGGCCCTGGCACACGGATAGGGATCCGGTCCTTTTCTTGTACTCGTGGTGTTGCGACCTGATCGATTGTGTTGAGCTTTTACCTGTGACTGTGACCTACTGTTACTCTCCCAATCTACCCCCTCGCTCTCTTTTCGTGGTGGTCGTTCGTCGGTTGACTGATTGTGACTATGTCTACCCAAGAGACGGGGAACGTTCAAGATGACGGATCGGCGTCGACGCCGACCCGGAGGTGACTACGGGAACCGGATCGGGAACCCGATCGATAACATTGAGACGCCAATGCTTTCCGGTGCCGGATCGACGTTTGGCACGGCTCGGACGGCAGGAGGCGGGGGCCCGCCTCAACTGTCGTCGACCGACCTCACTCCGCCGCCTCCTTCACCAGGGGATTCCCTGATGGCATCATTGGCCCGCATCGAGGCCCCGGTTTTCCGGGCTCGACGCCCGTCAAGATCGGACGGAGGACGCAATGGCAGTGTGATGTCAACACGGCACACGACGGGACCCCGTCGTGTTCCTCCCACACCGGTACGGTTCGAACCGGCCGGACTACTTTCGGAGTCCACCAGGGTCAACCCCGGTGTTGCTACTCCTGGACAACCCCGGACACAATGGGGTATGGGTCCGACTCGTCGGCAGAGTTGGAACGGAGTCACACGGAGCGATACGCTCGGAGCACCCGAAGCGGACTCCGCGGACACGACCCGGCGGATACGTACGCCGGGGGAGAGTCGGTTATTGGGGGAGGAGGTACCCTCTCGCAGTACCCCACGACGAAGGAGGCCAGGCAACTCGGGTTCCGAGGTGCCGACGCCTGAAGTACCATCTTCATGGTGGAAGCTATGACGCGCAGGTAACTGCGAGCCTACTGAAGCGGATGGAGTCCGATGAGTTTCGCTCATCAACTGGCTAAGCGACTGGATATCCAGGACGCTGACACGGAGATCGTCAACGAGGTCTTCCGGTCGGTTCTTACTCCGGAACGTTATCGTTTGGAGGACCGCTCTACCACCGTATCGGAATCGATGCGTAATACGTCGCATCGGCGATCCGCTCTATGCAGACCCTTATGAAGGGAGTCCCTATGTTCGGGGGGCCGAACGGACGCCCGTTGGCAGTCATCGGCTTCTTGACTAGCTTCAAGGCAGCCGCAGACAAGGCGCTCGTTAACGAGGGGCTGGCCCTGGAGATCCTCCCGTTCTTTGTTGATGAACGGGTGCGAGGCATTCTTCGCCAGGCATCCCCGATGCCGGGAATGAGGGTCGCGGCCACCCCATGGATTACCGTGGGATATTGAAGGAGCTGCTGAGCAGCTACCTCAGTGAGGACAAGTGCGAGGACCACTATCGGGCCCTTCGCACTGCCACCGCCCAGTCCTGGGAGGATGAGGAGATGTTTGGACGCCGGATCCAAGAGCTCGACTACGAGCTGGGGAAGCTCCTCGGAGAAGGGGAGCTACGGGCCATCCTGTTCGCAGGAGTACCCAACTACGTGCGGATATCCGCACGGGGCGCCAACACGGCACGACGAACTTCAGTCGACTGATGCATATGTGCAAGTCCCTAGGGGACGCCTACCGGGTTCTACACCCGGAGTGTGCCTTGGCCCCGAAGCCCAAGGGTGAGGGAGGCAAGCCCAGTCTTACCCCGGTACCGAGGCAAGAGAAGGTGGAACGTAAGGCCCGTACCAGTACTGGTGGCGACCGAACATACCCCTATTGGGGAGGGTGACCCTCTAGTCGACCAACAGGGCCACCTGTTGCTACCGGCGACGCCGGTGATTGATGACATGGTACGGTAGCGTACATCGCCCCGGCTGGAACCCAGTTCCAGGTCAACGAAGGAACGGGACGGCGCGTCCCGTATGTGCGGACTACGGGGTACTCCCCGGTGACGGGTAACCCTCACCAACCCTTGCCAACATGGGCGGTGCGCACGGAGGCCCCCCGCAGATTGCGGGCCGACCCAACCGGTTGGGGGAGTCCATGTTCCGGTTGACCCAAGGACCCAAGGCCTACCAGGGAGCAGGCACTCGGGCGCCCGAGGGAGGCAACCGTAGCTACGGGGCTACCCCGATGCGACCTCAAGGGGGACCGGCACGTCCGGATGTATGTTGTGTGGGGATCCCCAGCACTGGGTGTCTTCCTGCCCACTCATCCCGAGGAGTCTCGGCGGGCAGCGGCGCAACGCAAGCATCCACCGGGGGGGTATCCCGCCCGAGCACCCGGACCCCGCACCGGGTAGGCAGCCAGCTCCAGGTGGAGTACTGGCCGTCGAGGGGCACCTCCTCAGCCGGATGTCCCGGCGGACAGCACCCTACCAAGGGCGGGAAACGAGTAAGAGGAAGGATGACCGGGGGGCGCTGGGGTCACCCAAGCAAGCCACCCCGGAGTACGCGGGGAAAGCCCCACGGGGAAAGCCCCACGGAGAGCGCGGTTGAGCCGACGCCGCATCAACCCCCGGGTACACCTTCCGGCCTCGACGACACGGCGTCAGGGGATTGATGACCAACCTCCAAGGTTGGGAGGAGAGGACGGGAAGCCCCGTCACGTTGAACCAGACAAGGGCCCTGTTCAGGATGCCCGAGCTACACCGGATATCGGTGTAGGACATGTGTTGTTTACCTTGGAGAACTTCAAGGTATCAGCCACACTGGGGGTTGACCCCCAGTCGACACGATCGTACTACCCTGTACTGGACACAGGGGCTGGACCCAACCTTATCCGGAAGGATACCCTCCCGGACAAGTGGCTTCCACGAGTCAGAGTGACTCGGGGACCCACCATCAAGGACGCGAATGGTCGACTCATTCGTACGACCGCAGCGATGTCGCTGCAGGTTACCATCGGGGATCTCACCACGGAAGTTGACTTCCTGGTATGTGAAACGCTATCGGTGCCCTGCATACTGGGGTGCACCTTCATCAACGTTCACGTTGATGCAATCCGGCCAGGCCGGAGGACCGTCGAGCTTCAAGAAGCCGACGGGACGAAGCGAGGACACACGGCTATCGTCAGGGACCTGACGCTACAAGGAAGCCACGTTAACGTGGCTGAGGTGTACGCAAGCGTCGAGCCGAAGACACTTCGGTTGGCCGAGCGAACTCGCTTTGAGCCGTTGTCAGAGACAGTCCTCCCGGTTAACTGCGACCTCGCAGGCATCTGCAGAGTCCCGTCCAACCTACGGACGTACAAGCGCCATGGGTTGACCATGGCCAACGGTCTCATAGACCTCCCAGCAGGAGGGTCGTCCCTCCTAGTGATGGCGAACTACCGCCGTAAGGCAGTCACCCTCCCGAAGGGAACTATCCTCGGGATTGCCGAACTCTACGAAGGAGATATCCTTACCCCTGATAAGGAAGGTCAAGTGGAACCACTTGAAGTACTGGCGGTCGCCGAGACCACCGAGCGACAGCAACCCGATGACGGGAAGCCTAACCCATCGGCGGCGCCGGCGGACCTGCCGCCAAAGGACCAAGAGGCCTTGAAGGCACTGGCCGAGGCTGACCTCGACCATTTTCCCCCTTCGGTAGCCGAAGGGGTACGACGGATGCTAAGAAAGCATGACGTTATGTGGACAGGCGGGGCCTTGGGGACCATTGGGGCAACCCAACATCGTATAGACCTGGTACCAGGCGCACGACCCGCCCGCTCACAAC
>CM020618.1:12709886-12830956 GCA_009829735.1 Pyropia yezoensis | reverse complement strand
TCACCCTTGTGGTGACGCCGTCTTCGGCCCTGGCACACGGATAGGGATCCGGTCCTTTTCTTGTACTCGTGGTGTTGCGACCTGATCGATTGTGTTGAGCTTTTACCTGTGACTGTGACATACTGTTACTCTCCCCAATCTACCCCCTCGCTCTCTTATTCGTGGTGATCGTTGCGTCGGTGGACTGATTGTGACTATGTCTACCCAAGAGACGGGAACGTTCAAGATGGCGGATCGGCGTCGACGCCGACTCCGGAGGTGACTACGGGAACCGGGATCGGGAACCCGATCGATAACATTGAGACGCTAATGCTTTCCGGTGCCGGATCGACGTTTGGCACGGCTCGGACGGCAGGAGGCGGGGGCCCGCCTCAACTGTCGTCGACCGACCTCACTCCGCCGCCTCCTTCACCAGGGGATTCCCTGATGGCATCATTGGCCCGCATCGAGGCCCGGTTTTCCGGGCTCGACGCCCGTCAAGATCGGACGGAGGACGCAATGGCAGTGTTGATGTCAACACGGCACACGACGGGACCCCGTCGTGTTCCTCCCACACCGGTACGGTTCGAACCGGCCGGTCTACTTTCGGAGTCCACCAGGGTCAATCCCGGGGTTGCTACTCCTGGACAACCCCCGGACACAATGGGATATGGGTCCGACTCGTCGGCAGAGTTGGAACGGAGTCACACGGAGCGATACGCTCGGAGCACCCGAAGCGGACTCCGCGGACACGACCCGGCGGATACTTACGCCGGGGGAGAGTCGGTTATTGGGGGAGGGGGTACCCTCTCGCAGTACCCCCACGACGAAGGAGGCCAGGCAACTCGGGTTCCCGAGGTGCCGACGCCTGAAGTACCATCTTCAGTGGTGGAAGCTATGACCGCGCAGGTAACTGCGAGCCTACTGAAGCGGATGGAGTCCGATGAGTTCGCTCATCAACTGGCTAAGCGACTGGATATCCAGGACGCTGACACGGAGATCGTCAACGAGGTCTTCCGGTCGGTTCTTGCTCCGGAACGTTATCGTTTGGAGGACCGCTCTACCACCGTATCGGAATCGATGCGTAATACGTCGCATCGGGCGATCCGCAGACCCTTATGAAGGGAGTCCCTATGTTCGGGGGGCCGAACGGACGCCCGTTGGCAGTCATCGGCTTCTTGACTAGCTTCAAGGCAGCCGCAGACAATGCGCTCGTTAACGAGGGGCTGGCCCTGGAGATCCTTCCGTTCTTTGTTGATGAACGGGTGCGAGGCATTCTTCGCCAGGCATCCCCGATGCCGGGAATGAGGGTCGCGGCCACCCCATGGATTACCGTGGGATATTGAAGGAGCTGCTGAGCAGCTACCTCAGTGAGGACAAGTGCGAGGACCACTATCGGGCCCTTCGCACTGCCACCGCCCAGTCATGGGAGGATGAGGAGATGTTTGGACGCCGGATCCAAGAGCTCGACTACGAGCTGGGGAAGCTCCTCGGAGAAGGGGAGCTACGGGCCATCCTGTTCGCAGGAGTACCCAACTACGTGCGGATATCCGCACGGGGCGCCAACACGGCACGGACGAACTTCAGTCGACTGATGCATATGTGCAAGTCCCTAGGGGACGCCTACCGGGTTCTACACCCGGAGTGTGCCTTGGCCCCGAAGCCCAAGGGTGAGGGAGGCAAGCCCAGTCTTACCCCGGTACCGAGGCAAGAGAAGGTGGAACGTAAGGACGCACCAGTACTGGTGGCGACCGAACATACCCCTATTGGTGAAGATGACCCTCTAGTCGACCAACAGGGCCACCTGTTGCTACCGGCGACGCCGGTGATTGATGAACACGGTACGGTAGCGTACATCGCCCCGGCTGGAACCCAGTTCCAGGTCAACGAAGGAACGGGACGGCGCGTCCCGTATGTTCGGACTACGGGGTACTCCCCGGTGACGGGTAACCCTCACCAACCCTTGCCAACATGGGCGGTGCGCACGGAGGCACCTCCGCAGATTGCGGGCCGACCCAACCGGTTGGGGGAGTCCATGTTCCGGTTGACACAAGGACCCAAGGCCTACCAGGGAGCAGGCACTCGGGCGCCCGAGGGAGGCAACCGTAGCTACGGGAATACCCCGATGCGACCTCAAGGGGGGACCGGCACGTCCGGGTGTATGTTGTGTGGGGATCCCCAGCACTGGGTGTCTTCCTGCCCACTCATCCCCGAGGAGTCTCGGCGGGCAGCGGCGCAACGCAAGGCATCCACCGGGGGGTATCCCGCCCGAGCACCCGGACCCGCACCGGGTAGGCAGCCAGCTCCAGGTGGAGTACTGGCCGTCGAGGGGGCACCTCCTCAGCCGGATGTCCCGGCGGACAGCACCCTACCAAGGGCGGGAAACGAGTAAGAGGAAGGATGACCGGGGGGCGCTGGGGTCACCCAAGCAAGCCACCCCGGAGTACCGCGGGGAAAGCCCCACGGAGAGCGCGGTTGAGCCGACGCCGCATCAACCCCCGGGTACACCTTCCGGCCCCGACGACACGGCGTCAGGGGATTGATGACCAACCTCCAAGGTTGGGAGGAGAGGACGGGAAGCCCCGTCACGTTGAACCAGACGAGGGCCCTGTTCAGGATGCCCGAGCTACACCGGATATCGGTGTAGGACATGTGTTGTTTACCTTGGAGAACTTCAAGGTATCACCCACACTGGGGGTTGACCCCCAGTCGACACGATCGTACTACCCTGTACTGGACACAGGGGCTGGACCCAACCTTATCCGGAAGGATACCCTCCCGGACAAGTGGCTTCCACGAGTCAGAGTGACTCGGGGACCCACCATCAAGGACGCGAATGGTCGACTCATTCGTACGACCGCAGCGATGTCGCTGCAGGTTACCATCGGGGATCTCACCACGGAAGTTGACTTCCTGGTATGTGAAACGCTATCGGTGCCCTGCATACTGGGGTGCACCTTCATCAACGTTCACGTTGATGCAATCCGGCCAGGCCGGAGGACCGTCGAGCTTCAAGAAGCCGACGGGACGAAGCGAGGACACACGGCTATCGTCAGGGACCTGACGCTACAAGGAAGCCACGTTAACGTGGCTGAGGTGTACGCAAGCGTCGAGCCGAAGACACTTCGGTTGGCCAAGCGAACTCGCTTTGAGCCGTTGTCAGAGACAGTCCTCCCGGTTAACTGCGACCTCGCAGGCATCTGCAGAGTCCAGTCCAACCTACGGACGTACAAGCGCCATGGGTTGACCATGGCCAACGGTCTCATAGACCTCCCAGCAGGAGGGTCGTCCCTCCTAGTGATGGCGAACTATCGCCGTAAGGCAGTCACCCTCCCGAAGGGAACTATCCTCGGGATTGCCGAACTCTACGAAGGAGATATCCTTACCCCTGATAAGGAAGGTCAAGTGGAACCACTTGAAGTACTGGCGGTCGCCGAGACCACCGAGCGACAGCAACCCGATGACGGGAAGCCTAACCCATCGGCGGCTCCGGCGGACCTGCCGCCAAAGGACCAAGAGGCCTTGAAGGCACTGGCCGAGGCTGACCTCGACCACCTTCCCCCTTCGGTAGCCGAAGGGGTACGACGGATGCTAAGAAAGCATGACGTCATGTGGACAGGCGGGGCCTTGGGGACCATTGGGGCAACCCAACATCGTATAGACCTGGTACCAGGCGCACGACCCGCCCGCTCACAACCGCACCGAGCGGGACCTATGCAACGAGAGATCGTTGATGGAGAAGTGAAGAGGATGAGTGAAGCTAAGGTGATCCGACCTTCGATGTCGGAATGGGGTGCCCCAGTCGTTATTGTGCCGAAGAAGGATCAAACCCCTCGGTTTTGCATCGATTATCGACGCCTCAACTTGGTTACCAAGAAGGACTCATACCCTTTACCAAGGATGGATGAATGCATCGACTCCCTGGGGGAGGCTACGGTGTTTACCACCATCGACTGCAATGCCGGATACTGGCAGATCCCGGTGGCGGACGAGGATATCCCCAAGACGGCATTCGTCTGTCACAGTGGAGTGTACGAGTTCCTAAGGATGCCCTTCGGATTGTCCAACGCCCCCGCTACATTCCAGCGGGCTATCGACATCATACTGTCGGGGGTGAAGTGGCGTAACTGCCTAGTGTACCTCGATGACGTCATCGTCTTCTCGCGTAACATGGATGACCATGTACAACATGTTGACGAGGTACTCACCCTCTTGAGGAACGCCGGGGTAACCCTGCGTCTGAAGAAGTGCGCCTTCTTCCAACAGACGGTCGAGTATCTGGGCCACCAGATAACCCCTGGTAAACTAGGGGTACTCGAAGCCAATACCCGGGCACTCCGGGATGCCCGGTTCCCTAACACCCAGACGCAGCTCAAGAGCTTCCTGGGAATGTGCAATGTATACCGACGGTTCGTCAAGGACTTCGCTCGGATAGCTAAACCGTTAACGGTTCTTACGAGCAGTACCTTACCCAAGGTACTCCAACCCCCTTCGCCTAGCGAAGAGGAGGCATTCGAGTCGCTGAAGCGAGCCCTACTAGCCCCACCCGTCCTTGCGTTACCGCATAGACGGGGTACCTTCGTCATCGATGTCGATGCGTGTGATACACAAGTGGGATGCACCCTGCTACAGGGGGAGACGTTGATCGGTACCGATAACGTTATCCCGGACCTACGTCCGGTAGGATACTTCAGCCGGACACTCAACCCGGCTGAGCGGAACTATAGTGCCACCGAGCGTGAATGCCTCGGAGTTATATGGGCAGTGCAACTGCTCCGTCCATACCTGGAGGGCTCCAGGTTCATCGTGAGGTCCGACCACGAACCCCTACGATGGCTCCTCAACCTTGGTGACAAGGATTCCGATAGCCATGGAAGGCTAGCCCGATGGAGGCTGAAGATGGCCGAGCACGACTACCGCACCGTGTATAAGGCTGGGTCAACCCACCACCTCGGAGACGCGTTGTCTCGACTCGACACCCCGAGCGGGGATACCCGCCCGGTGGACGAGGACATCCCGGTAGTACCGGTGTGCATGGTGGGTAATGCTACCCAGGGTATGGCTGACCATACCATGGCACACCTTGCGTGCCCATTGACCCTCGCGGACTTCCGCGAGGCACAGGCCAACGACGATGACTGTAGACGTCATCGTGCTAACCTCCTGGCCGGTACGGCCGGCATCTTCTCCGAGAACGAAGACGGACTCATATACCGGCGGGCACCCGCCGATGGACGACATCAAGTCGTGGTTCCCGTGTCCTTACGGCAAGCCGTCATGAAACGAGAACATGAGAACCCTACAGCCGGACACCCGGGGGGTTCACGTATGTTCGCAGCAATGCGAAGGTTCTTCTACTGGCCAGCAATGGCCGTCGACGTGGTCGACCACGTAAGGGGATGCCACCCCTGTGCACGTAACCGCATGAGTCTACATAGGCGGGCGTCTGCCATGAAGCTATTCCCACCTGATGGGCCCAACGAGCAAGTCGCTATCGACATACTCGGGCCACTTCCGATAACGGAAGAAGGGAACAGGTACATCCTGGTCATGTCTGACCGCTTCACTAAGCTGTCAAGAGCGGCAGCCATCCCGAATGATACGGCATACACGATCATGAACGCAGTGGTTGACCACTGGATCAGTGCATACGGAGTCATGAAGCAACTCCTCTCCGATAACGGAGCAAACCTTACGTCGGCATTCTGCACTAAGGTCCTGGGCATGTTCGGTATTGAACCACGTCGGGCATCCGACTACCACCCGCAGTCCAACGGGCAGGTGGAGCGGTTCAACCGCACCATCGTCAAGATGCTACAGTGCTACGTGGCCGAGCACACGAACACTTGGGACAGGCTTCTGTCCGTACTCACCCTGGCATACAATGCCAGGCCACATCGGAGCACAAACATTGCTCCGCTGGAGTGGGTCATGCCACTAGGCGTCGGTAACTTGACGCTGCCACCCGGCAGGTGCACTCGGTATGATACACCGAAGGGCCGACCCGCCGAACGCATCCACCTAGCTTGGTTGGCCAAGCTATCGTGGATGATTCCTAAGCTCAAGGGTGCCCTTGACAGAACACAACTTCGGTATAAGAAGAACTTCGACGCCCGACTACGGGTGCGCAACGCAACCCTGGTAACAGGTGACTGGGTCTATATCAGACACCAGAAGTTCCGAGGGAACAAGCTTATGCAACCGGTCAAGGGACCGTACCAGATCCTCCACAGAGATGACCACTCTGTTATCTTACACTCCGATACGGAGATCCAACGCATCAGTATGAATGATGTCACACCGGCTCCGAAGCCGGAACAGCCTCAGCCGGTACCGGCTGGGTTGCTACATGAAGCTCTTACAACCCACCGGTCGGATGACCCGGTGGGACCGGATGGGATTCCATACCAAGTAGAGAGCGTGGTCGGACACACCGACCCGGACATACCAGGACCCTGGTACGTCAAGGTTATGTGGGTCGGATACGACTCACCCACCTGGGAACAGGCGGCGAATATACCCCGCCAACTACTCATGCCTTACATGAGGCGACGACGCCTACTGTAACAACCCAACCGACACCGACTTCGGCTGTTGGGGGGTGAGGCTTATACCTACTAAGTAGGGTGTGACATGGTTACGGCAGACTTAGGTTTCTAAGTCAAATCGGACTTAGGTTTCTAAGTCGAACCAAGCTTAGGTAACTAAGTAGAGCTAAGCTTAAGTAACTAAGTAGAGCTAAGCTTAGGTAACTAAGTAAAACCTGAACCTTTATAAGTTAACTTAAAGGTAAAGGCTAACTCCGATAATATCGAAGTAACTAGGGAGCTTACACGGGAGGATGACCTCCCCAAGCCAAGACACCAAGTGAGGGAGGATGACCTCCCCAAGCATGAACCTACCGGAAGAAGTTGGACGGGAGGCAAGGCACCACTGAGCCAGAAGGGGTACTCCCCAGGGCAGCAAACAGAGGCAAGCAACGCCCCCAAAGGGGATGAGTTTATACTCACTACTACCCGGCTACCATAAGGGTTGCCGGGGCCCTCTCCCGCACAAACAATAGCACTCCTCAGTGGGTAGACCCACTGCCCGAGGGAGGCCACTCACGCGTAAGCGCGTAGACCTCCGTGCTCCACCGGTCGGCAACGTCACGACGGTCGACCACCCGAGTTACCTCGGTGCATAGCTGGACGAGGGTGCTGCGGCCAGCCTCCACGTCCTCCAGAGCTTTCTGGAGGCGGTCCAGCACGCCACCGAAGCAACGCGCTGACCCAACCAGCGCAGCACCTGGGGGGATATCCCCCCAGCTAACAGAGAGACCCCCACGCATTGCGCGGGTAACAAGGGCGTCAACGCCCTCATACCAGAGACGGGGACCCCCGTCATGTAGGACAGGGGCGGGAGGTGACACTGGCGCAGCCAGAGGAGCCACAGGAGCCGACACGGCTACCACCGGAGCCGGTGGCACCTGATACGAGGCCCGGTAGGACCCTACCGAAGGGGCTCCACCGTAACCACGGCGGTACTCCGCCCGACGACGGGACACCTCACGCTCCCCACCCACAGAGCCCCACTCTCGGGGACGACGGCCAACCGCCGCCGGCATCGGGTTACCGAACCACGGAGCAAGGACCTGAAGAGGGTCATGGATAACCATGGGAATACCCAGGTCAGGAACGGCCTCGGTGGACGCCCACCCATGGCAACTAGGCTCACCCGGCTGAGTACGCCGGACACGCAACGAGTGACGAGGCAAGGGGGAAGCCCCAGCCTGCGGGTCCCGGTACGGGGGAAGGGCCAACACCCCAGCCCAGTTCACGGCATCGTGAACAGCCAGCAGGGCTTCGAACTCCCGGGCCAACCCGGTCTTAGCAGCTATCAGATCCACGCCCAACTGCGCGATGTGCCGACGGACACCCGTCGGAAGATGAAACAGACGACCCTGCCGGCGGACGGACAGCAAGAAGGATGAGGCCTGCCCGAGGGTAACCTCAAGGGTGAAGGTACCCTGCAACGGGTGGACCGGTCGCGAGGCCAACACACTCCCGAAGTAGCGAAGGCAGGAGCCGGTGTCAAACCGGAAAGCAGGGGCGGGTTCCCACCCCTCCTGCCATAGCGGCGGGCGCACGGGAGTGTATACCGGAGCACGACCGTTGCCGGTCTGCAACGCACACGTTATATCCGTGCGGAACGCATCCGCCATGACACCATGGTTACGTCGCCAACTCGACGCCGACTTCAACCCCGCCATGGGCGGGTAGGGAGCCGTCAACGACAGATACGGGGGTACCCCCGGGTAGTAGTCAAAGTCGGGATACCGACCGGTACGGCTCACCGTCTCCCCAAACGCAACCGGCTCCGCCGCCGCCGCAATCCCCCGAGCACTAGCCGGGTAGTCAATCTCCCGCGGCAACGCGGGGGCAATCAGGTCGCAGACCCCGAAGTTGGGGTCGAGGTAGACCTCACCCCGTCCCACCCGGGTGCGCCAGAGCTGCGCATGCCGGTCGTCCGGCTGACTCAGGATCCAATGGTGTTCCACCCGGACCGCGTTCGGCTGGTTGACCAGCCGCACCAACTCCCGCTCCCAGCTCGGGTCCACCTTGACGCGCCGGGAGGACTCTCCACGGGGATGCACCAGGTGGAAGTCCACCCGCATACGCCCATCGGACTCCATCGACTCTTGCACCGTGAGGCCTCGAACCCGAGCCACCAAGTCGGACACCGACATGGCGGGTTGACCCGCCGCCACGGCGACGCCGCCACCCAACGGGGCAACCCGGGCAGGACCAGGAAGAATCGGGGGCGCCGGGGGACGCACCACCGGCAGAGGGGCCGACGTCGGAGATTGACGAGGCCGAGGAGGAAGAAGAAGGGCGGGCGCCCGCCCGGAGTAACTCCCGGTGTCAACCGCCATGGGAGAAGGAGCGTCTTGACCGCTCGACACCCGCGGCACCGCAGGTACGGTACCGGCGCCGGCACCACCCGTCGGCGTAGCCCCCGCCTCGGAAGGGGAAGGCACTTGGACAGCCTCCGGAGCCGGAGCCCCGGCCGTGCGGACACCCGCACCGTCTTGACCCGCCGCACCGGGTGTCGCACCGCCACCACCACCCGCGTCAACGTCGGGACCGCCTCGAGGAGTCACCGCCCGGACACCCGGACCACCTTGACCAGCCGGAGTCGGCTGCGGGTCCCCACCTCCGCCGCAGGGCGGACCATCTTGAGGTAGCTGCGGTGAGCCGGCACCGGCACCAGGCTCCATCCGGGCAGCCGGCAGAGAGGGGGTAGAAGCCGCCACGCGCGGTTGACCGCCGGGTTGACCGCCGGCCGACGGCACCGTCGTGCCGCTGCACACGGACGACAGTCCACCGGCCGACAGACGGACGGACACCGCAGGCCCGTCGTCGTCAGACGAGCTCACCCCGTAACGCGCGGCGTCGGGACCGACAGGCGCGTCGTCCTCCATCTCCTCCCCGATCAGGAGGTCTTCCTCCTCTCCAAGCACCTGGGGATAGGACATGATAACGGGTGCGGAGTCCCCCGCGCCCACAAGCCGTCGACGGCTACGACCCGGTACGGTGGGATAACCGGGACGAGCCAGGAAAGCGCGGGCACCCGCGCTTATGACCACAAACGGCTACGAGAAGCGCCACAAACACGCGGGTCGACCCACGCCCCACGGGGCTACGAACGCGCTCCACCCAGGCACCTGGGCGGGACGGGGCCACCCCCACACACGGGGTAAGCAAAGGGGGGTCACCCCCAACCGCCCCCACGCAACGCGCGCAGCCCCCGCCCCCCACTCAATCGTCCACACGAGAGGGGCCCCCCTACCACCAGGCACCTGGTGGCGGATCCGCTTGCACCACCCCTCGGAAAGGGGGGTCGTGAACAAAAACCCGCATCGGGAAATTAACGGTCCGGAAAACGGATCGTGTGTGTACCACACAAAGGGGGGCACCCCCCTCGGACAACCTCGAAAAGGGGTGTCTGTCGCGACGGGGCGCAAAGCCCCACCCGACGGGTAAACAGTCACGCGACCCACTTACATTCGGTAACCCGAATGCAACTCGACCCGAGGACGGGCCGAATCTAAGGGGGGGATATGTAGCAATATGGTTGTCCGTATTGTGACCCTAATATTAGGGGGGCTACTTCTAATCCTTAACTTTCAATTTGAGAGTCCGTACTGGTCACGGTATCTATAAGTTACGTATGACCAGAGGGACTTGCATCTTGGGGTGGAGAGGGTAGTTAGTAGTGTCTCCGAGGGTTTATAACGAGGGGGCCGGTGGCGAATCCACCGCCGGCCAAGGTAGAACAACAAACCCCTCCCATTTGGGCTCCCATCTTGGTCCCGTGGCTTGCGCTCCAAGGACAGCAACCTTGGCCTCCCGGTGACGTTGGTGCCGATCCCCCTTGGTGAGTGTTCCCTGAGAGTGGACGTGCGACGGATTCCTATTGTGCTACACTGGAGCGCCTACGACGAGCCAACTGCCGCAAGAATCATCACACCTTCCCCGACAACCGCCTGTCCCATATCGCAGCAGCGCTCCTACCCCAGGACTGCCTCTCCCATTCCAGCCTTTTCCTGAGCCGCCCCCCTCAAGTGCTACCTTGGTGGGTAGCTGCCCCGCCAACGCTGTCATTGCGGGGGCGGCTTGGTGCCCTCCTGGGCACTCCACCTCTCTCTGGCTGTGGTGGTGTCTCGGGAGGTGCGTCTCGTGCAGCTGCGCGGCCCGGCGCCCCGCTTGGCCGTGTCGCTTCTGGAACGCGACAGACCGTCGTCCGCAGCTACATAAGCAACGAATAATGGCGTCTGCTGGTGGCGGCGACGAGGATTGGCCGCCCCATCGACCCCGAGGTGAGCGCCTGTGTCACATGTGCAGGCTCTCCCGCTACGCTGACGAAAACCACCCCCTTTGCCCTGCAACCTGTCCTTGCCCCTGGGCGGCCCCCCCTGGGCTGTTGTACGAGGCGCGCCGGCGGGCGACCGGCCCTGTGTCGGGCCGTGAGCAAGTATGGCGTCTGGTGAGGCTGCTTTGGAGTGGGCCGCGCCTGCTGGTGTTCTAGTTTGGGCGACAGTCGCGCGGCGACGCGGGGAGCTCCCAGCCGCGCCCATTGCCTACTGCGCAAGACTCTGGGCGGTTACAACTGACGGCGCCGGTGGACGCGCAGGGACCATTGGACCACGGGACTCCTTCAGGGAGGGACTAGCAGCACAAGTACCAGGGTCTCCCGCCGCCGCAGCAGCGCGGCTTCGACGGGCAAGGGTACTCGGAGCGAGACCAAGCACGGAAAAGGCCTGCAACGCCGCGACAATTGAGGCCGCAACAGCCCTCGTCCTTTTCGGAGCCCCACGGACGGAGGTCGACGCCACCGCCACACGAAGTCTACAACCCGCAAACGCTGCCGCCCCGGCCACCTACGCCGAGGCCGCCTTACTCTGGCGGCCGTGGGACCAGTTTCGACGGCCAGCCGTTCGCCGGGCGAGGGCGTCCGTTGCCGAACGGCCGGTGGCATTTGCAGCAAGGTCCACCGTCGTCGACACCGCGGCAGTTCCAGCCGCAGGGCCCCTCGTCGGAGCGGCAGTTCGACCCGCACGACCCCCCGCAGCAGGGGTTTGCGCAGGACCCGACGCGCAGGGACAGAGGCTATCCCCGCAACGAAGGGCCGTCACGCTGGAGGGGGAACGACCCTCGTCCGGGTTCCTCCCGGCAGTGACCTACTCTCGCGTTCTGGCGCGCAAGAATCGCGC
Organism: Pyropia yezoensis; assembly: GCA_009829735.1. Classification (NCBI taxonomy): domain Eukaryota; phylum Rhodophyta; class Bangiophyceae; order Bangiales; family Bangiaceae; genus Pyropia; species Pyropia yezoensis. The sequence goes on along the minus strand of CM020618.1, from coordinate 12,819,222 downwards.
CAACGGCAGGAAGCGCAAGGGTGACGGGAATAACGAGGCGCCGGCGGGAGGTATGGGCTCTGGGCGCTCATGGACTGAGGCTGAGGACTGCGCCCTAGCTCGCGCGTACGCGGCGGTGGTGGTGGACAACAGCAATGGAGCCGACCAGACAAAGGCGGACTTGTGGATGAAGGTGTATCATGCGTACAAGATCCTTGTGGGCGAGAAGGACCTGCCGGATAACCAGGTGTCGTGGACGGCGCGGGCTCTGGAAGGGCGCTGGCCAACCGTTGCGCAGGGTGTGGACGCGTTTAAGGACGCTTATCGCCGCGTCCGCAACCAGAACCTGACTGGCAACCTCGAAGAACAGGGCCTGATCAGCGCCGCCACGGCGGTTATATACGGCATGGGCGCGTACGCGGGCGTTCGCGAGGACCGCGACAAGGACAAGAAGAAGGGTAAGTCTTGCGTTCGCAAGCCCAAGGAGGCGACATGCGACTTTGTGGGCTGCTGGAAGGCGCTCCGTCACCTGGACAAGTTCAGCGGGGCAGCCGCGGCAGACGCGACCCCGCTGCCGCCGCCGCCGCCTCCGTCTCTGGCATCCGCGGAGGAGTCTGGCGCGGAAGACTCGGACGTGATGGTGAAAGCGCCTCCTAAGACTGGCGCGTACGCACCCGCGCCGTTGGGAGTCAAGGCGGCCAAGCGCGATCGCAGTGAGGCGCGGTCGGTGGCACGCGCCGCCGCCATGGAGAGCGCCAAGAGCGCCGACGCTCTCGAGAGTATCGCGCGCTCGGCTGCGGCGCGCGCCCAGATCGCGTTTTTTTTCAGCCCTCATATGGCGGACAGCGCGGCGACCGCGGTCTTTAAGAAGCGGCAGACGATGGTGCTACTGGGGAAGGCGGCGGAAAAGCACGGGGACGACTCGGCCAGCGACGATGAGAGTGAGCCCTACCGCAAGAAGCGCTTGGCCATTCGTGCTGCGCGCACACCGACCAGCACCCGAGGTGTGACCGACATCAGCAGCAGCTGCAGCGCAGCCGTGACGCCTGTGCGCGTCCGCGTTCGGTGCGGTATGAAGGGGCTCACGCGCACCTCTACCCCCACCGACACGCGCGACACCGCGGGCCGACGCGCAGTGGACAAGGACCCCACGCCTGTGACGCGTCTCATGATGGACTCCGACTCGGACGTGCAGGTTGTGCAGGAGGCGCGGATTGCCCCGCGCAACCTACGGCGCACCACGCGGCGAGCGCGGCGTCCGGTGGCCTGCATTTGTCCGGGTCCTATGGCACTACGGAGGCTGCTCTGCTGGAGCAGGCGACTGTCAACCCCCCACTGCCACTGCCCGCTGAACCCGCGCGCCTCGCTCCTCTGCAAGCTCCTCGACTGGCGCCTTGGCCAGCCGTCTTCCCCCAGGCGCTGGCCACACCTCCCTTGCGCAATATGTCACGCGGTGCCAAGGCGCAGCGCACCAAGGAGGCGGTGTCCAAGAGGGCGGCGCAGCCGCAGCCGTCCCCGACTATCCACATCGACCTGACCGCCTCTGACGGCGGCGACGCCACCGACGCGGGTGAGGGTGTGGCACCGGAGGCCACCGACGGCGCTGCCGAACACAAGCCGACCGACAGGAAGACTAACGCGGCGACCCTGTAGCGCGCCTGTCACGCCCGTAACGCGCATAAGTTGCGCGCTTTTGCGAGCATTGGCCATGTTTTGTTTTGCGGCGTAACGCCGCATGTGTGTGCTTTGATACGCGGCCCCCACATGCACCTGCTTGTCTGTGCGGCCCTTTTGGGGCGCATTGATTGTACCTGTTTCTCTGCACGGCTCTTTTTGGCGTGCATCATGGTTTGAGCGGCATGTGCGAGCACTTGCCGCTCAATCACCTTGTTGTCGAGGGATACCTGATGGTCGACGCGGTCACTTTCTGCCGCATGGTGTTTGTAATGTTGCTCTTCTGCTTGTTGTAGTTCCATGTTGTCGCGCTGGAAAACGTGTATTTTTTGTCCCCACTGGCTAGGGGACTTTTTTTTTTCCTAAATCTCTTGCCATCGCAACACGAAGACAAAGGGTCCGCCTGCGTCGCTCGCCGTCTCATGTGGCGGGCACCCTACCCCTCAGTCGGGCACGGAAGCCGCAAGCTCGGCCCGTCCATTGGGCGCCGTGCCGCGCCGTCGGTTCGCCGCGACGGCGGTGGTCAGCAGTTGCAGCTGCTCCCTTCTGTTGGAGCCGACGCCTAAACGGCGGCTGCCGAGACGGCGGCTGCCGCATATTGGTGGTGGCCCCTCTGTCGGTCGTTTTGGAGTCGGTGTGGAGCAACGCGTCGCCTGAGCACGCGCGGCGCTGGACACCGCCGAAGGGAGCTGCGGTGTGCAAAGTGACAACGGACCGAGACTTCTTGTGGCTGTGGTAGAGGCCGTGAAAGCCCTTGGGGCAAGCAGTCCACCGCCAGTGTGTGCAATCGATCGATACGATACAGCCCGGGAGGCCGCGTTGCTTGTTCCGGGCCAGTATGGACGCCACCTCCGCGTCCGTAGGTTGCCGCAGGTAGTCGCCCGAAAAGCGCTTGACGACAAACTCCAGTAGACGCTTCGTGCAGAGCGCCACGGTTGATCGAGACAAGCGCACGTACTCGTCCGCGCGGTCAAAAGTCTCGCCGTAGGCTATGACGAAGAAGGCGGCGACAACCTTCTGAAGAGAGTGAGCTTGACGGCGGCCTGTCGCGTTGATAGTCTGCTTGAAGCCCACCTTGTTCTTGATCGCATGATAGACATGAAGGAAGACAGTGCGAGGTACTCGAAAGCGGCGCTCAAAGTCTTCCTCGTCGTATACCGGGGGCGCCCCCTCCAGCCCAAAGTAATCCCGCACGATGTTGTGGAGGCCCATGTCAAAATCCCGCGTCTTGTTCGCACGACGACCTCGTACAGACCCGCGGTAGTTGCGCTTCCGAGCGACGACACCGACGGCCGTGCAGCGAGTGTGGGCACGCCGAGACGCCGTACGACGGGCCGCGAGCACGGCTATCAGGTCAGCTTTCTCGTCCTCGTCCAGCGCGTCCTGGCTGGCGACAAATGTAGCTTGGGCGTCCTCGCCGAGTGGGTTCCTTGTGGCGTTGATCTCAGGCTCGACCACGTCATCCATCGAGTCCGTGCTCAAAACCGTATCAGGGCCCACCTCCTTGCGTTGCGGCTCCGCGAGGCTGGATGCCTGCGCATTGTCGTGGTCGTGGTCGTCGTCGTGGTCGTCGTTGCGGTCGTCGCGGTGGATGGCGCGCAGGCGGTTTGAAATCGTCACCGCGTCCACACCCGGCGGCTGCTCTGCCTCGATGGCAAGCCGCACGTGGTCGTGGTCGCGGTCGTGGTCGTGGACGCACAGCTGCCCGTGCTCGTGTGGTCCTCCAGGCGATGTGAGCGCACCAGCATCGGGCGCGGACGCCTAGCCGCGCGACGGCGACGACGGCGACGGACAGTCACCCTCCCGCACCCGCCGAATAGAGAGACGGAGCCATCTCCAGTTCCCTGCGCTGCCCTCCCCCCCTCCCCACACGCGCTCCTTGGGAGGGCCACCCCACTCGCTGCCCCCCCACGTCCCATGCCGGTGGAGGATGTGGACAGGGCGTTCCCCCCTGTGCCTGGCGCAGCACCCTCTTGCCCCCCCGACGCGGGCTGCTGGATAGGCCGGCCCGAGGCCAGGTGCCGTCGTCCCCTTCCAGCTAGCCACACAGGGGCCGCTGCCCAGGGTCCCCGCTCGGGGTGAGCGTCTGTTTGTGGTTCCCATGGCACCCCACCGTAGTAGATCAACCCTACTGGCGTCGGCAGGGGGCACGGGTGTGGCTGGTGGAGACCCCACGCGGGGTTACCCGGACACACAGTGGGCCCAGGCATCGTACAGAGCAAGGGGCACGCCTGGAGGCTGCCACCAGAATTCCCGTCGCCGGTGCGGGAGGGATGGCATAGCCAGCAACGTATGCGTCGTCTGGGCACCCAGTGCAAACGTCTCCCCTACGAAAGAACCCCCTGCCGTGTTTCTGCGGCTGTCGTCGTGTGCTACATACCATTTTGGTCGCCCCAGTGCGGCCACGGAGCCGCGAGATTGACACGCGCGAACACCGGGGGTCGATGCGCCCCGCCCAGGAAGTGGGCAGTGCGCTCGTGCGTGTGCCACCTGAACACGATCGAGCGATTCCAGTAGCGGTCACACATCAATCCAGGTGCTTTCCGGGCGCACGTTCCTGACCGCAAAATGACGCACACAACTAAGTTGCTCCAATAGTGCCGCAAATTTGTGTGTATGTGTGAATCACGATCAGGCAATGGCGTGCGACATGCGTTCCGGAACGGCCCCAGCGCTCCTCCAAAGACACCGATTGGGAGGAGAGTGGCGCTTTTCCGGAACGGGCCGTCCGGTGAACGGTGATAACTACATTCACCGTATGGGTCCGTATCGTGCGTGACCGTGGTTGCGCTGAGGGAGCGTCGTTGCTGTGGACCCTCTTGGACGACCTGCGGCTCAATTTCGTTCAAATAATGTTGCCGTTTAACCAAAGCTTTGCAACGTGGCACATATCGCGACGTTGGTGGTTTTGCTCTTACGCACAGCGAAATGGAGTTTACAGCCCCGTTTGTGACCAACACTGCGGCCATTCTCGCAGAGAAGTTAAACATGGTGTGAGTGGGCACGGTTTTTACATCGGGAACAATTTTTATTGTCATATAATTACAACAAGCAATACGTAGTTTATTGCAATCGGCGGCCTGGTCATCGACTGCAAAAGCTGCCGCAGAATAGGTCCTCAAAGACGTACTTCTACTCGTCTGCTCGTGGTTCTGACGCTACGAGCGTTCTCAGAGACCTTGTTTTGGTCAGTCGAGACTCAGTTCACAAAGAGGTCCCGACCTTTGTTCTTCGGGGAGTGCGTGGTGATGTCTTGTTGCAGTACCGCAGAACACCAGCCAGGACCAAACGCGCGAAAACCAAGTGTTGCCGACGAGTGATGTAACAATCCAGGTCGACCCAAACAGGGTCGTTGAGCATGCCTGTGAAGTCAGAAGTGCGCGGAGGTCAGCAAAAGTGCCTCATCGAGACCCTCAAAGGCACCACTTTTGCGTCATCCGTTAGAATGCACAGCCCAACGAGGCTTGACCCCCCTGGTGGTCATGAACAACATAAGACAGGTCTGTACGGTGTACTGAAGCACCCTCAATCGCAAAGTGCCACAAAACGATGCTTTGGGCGCCAGCCAGGGAGCAGCGGCCAGCCGGGGGGCGGCGGCCAGCCGGCAGCGGTGCCCGCAGTGGTGGGGAGGCGGGGCACAGCCGGAGAAGGCGGCGACAGCGGCGGGGAGGCGGCGACCAACCGGTGACGACGAGAGGCGTGGCGGCCAGCCGGCGGCACCGGCGGCCGGGGGAGCGGCGGTAGCGGCCGGGGGGCAACGGCCAGCCGGCGGTGGCGGGGGTGGCGGCCGGCCGGCACATGTGGGTGGGAAGCGGCCAGCCGGCGGCAGCGACGGCGGCGGCGGCCAGCCTGCAACGGCGGCGGCCGCGGCGGGGGGGCAGAGGCCAACCGGCGGCGGCGAGGGGGGGCGCCAGTGGGCGACGACGCAGCGGCCGCTGCGGCACCGGGGGGGGGGGAGGCGACCTGACAGCGGCGGCGGGGGCGGCCAGCCAGCGGCGGCGGGGGCAGCGGCCGTCCGGCGGCGGCGAGGGCAGAGGCCGGCAAGCGGGGCCTGCGGCCGCCGCAGGGGGGCGATGGGCTGTCGGCGGCGGCGGCGGCGGAAGCGGCGGTGGGACAGCGACCAGCGGGCGGCGGCGGCGGTGGCGGCCAGTGGGCGGCAGCAGCGACACCAGCCGCAGCGGCGAGGCGGAGGAAGCAACCAGCAGCCATGGCAGGGGTGGCAGGCAGGCAGCGGCAGCGGTAGCGGCGGCGACGGTGGCGGCAGCGGGAAGGTGGCGGCGAGCAAACGGGGGCGGCGGGGCTGCCCGTGCCGCTAAGCCGAGCACTCCTTCGGTCGGCGTCGCCGTGCTACCCGACGTGCAGGCTGGCTGGGCGAGCACCGCCCCCGACAAATGTGCTTGCCTTTCACGCGTGTGACGCCACCGACGCGGCGGTGAGCGCAGACGCGGAGGTTGTCGTCGCTTCCTGCTGCGCGGGAGGTGTGGGCGCCGCGTCGGCGGTTGCCGTGGGTGTGGCTGGAGGCCGGGGAAGGACGCGGGGGCACCGCCGAAGCTTGATTAATGTGCGGCGATTGTCAACCCTTTTACTGTGGCGGTGGCGGTTGACGGCCGCGCGCGTTCTTTGGCGGTGGTGCCGACGGTGACGACGCCCAAGCGCGACAAGCTCGAGCGCGGCGGCCGCCCGCAAGTCATCATTGTTGCGGCCTTTTTGGCCCTCCCCACTGGGTGAGGGCTTGCTGCGACGGTGAGGGGAGGGCGTCGTCCCGCCGGGTATATCCTGCACCCCAAGTGGGCGGCGCGTGCTGAGGGGAGTGCGGGGGGCATTGGTGACGCGTTGGTGTTAGAGGGCGTCGTGGGGTACTGATTGGGTGCGTGCAGGGTGGCGAGGTTACGAGAGACCACGGGACGGGGGTAGTTTGAGGAAGGATGTATGGTCAGTGGTCGGAGCCAGGGCAGATAGGGTGAGGGTGGGTGGAGCGAGGGTGGGCAGGGTGAGCGTGGATTGACCGAGGGTGGGTGGAGCGAGGGAGTTGGGGCGAGGGAGGGTGAAGCGAGGGCGGGAGGATAAGGGTGGGTGAAGCGCAGGTGGATAGAGAGGGAGGGTAGAGCGAGAGTGGGCAGGGTGCGGGTGGTAGCACGAGGGCCGGAGGATGATGGTGGGGAGAGCGAGGGTGGGCTGGGTGAGGGTGGGTAGAGCGAGGCGGGTAGGGTGAGGGGGTGTATCGAGGGTGGGCAGGGTGAGGGTAAGGTGTGGGTGAGAAGGGTGAGGGTATAGTGCTTCCTGTAAAAAATGGATGTTGACGGTACGTGAAGGTGATGAAAATCGCTGTCTGAACCAATGGATCCCTCACCTCACGTCCCTTCAGCATCCACCTTTTACAGGAAGCACAGTAGGTCGAACCAGGGTGGAGGGTGTATAGTCAAATAATGATATTACAGCCATCGAACGATGTAATATTTCGCGAGACGCTTAGAGTGTTTCCACGGGTACCAACCATCTCGCATACCATCTCGCATATATTTTCGGAATGCTTATTTAAGGCGTAACGTTGCCGTTGAATGTCCAATTGGCCAATGGGAGAGCCGCCCGGGCTCGTGGGTCCCCGGTAGAGGCCCGATTCGGGCCGTCGATTCAGATTCAGAGGGGAAAGGAGTTGCTGTAGTTGATTCAAGTCTCGATTGCCACGTACACGACAGAGATGGTGGCGACTTGGTTTATACCATCTCGGAAACGATCTACCCCCCCCTAGTTCGTTTCCGAGATGGTCTAGACCATCTCGTTTCGGCTTGTGGGACGCCATATTGGGCTAGAACTGGCCCCGTTTGAAGGTTTCGCGACATGTTTGAAAGCTTTGAGACATGATTCGAGGGTCCTGCCTGCGTTTCGGCGCGTACATACTGCAGGGGGGGGGATGGACGCGGGTCATTGTGCTGTGCCGGCTCGATCGACACAGTTGCTGGCGCCCACTCGCGTGGATCCCTCCGGCTGGGGACTAGCACATGTCTGGCAGCCCTGTGTCCACGAGCGCTGACACATTCCCGGCCCAGCTATGCTGGGCGACGTCCTGGGGCAGCCACGCGTGGCCAATCCGCGGTTCTGTTGGCCGGTGGGGGCGGCGGGGGAGGGCGCTCACAGGAGCCTCGGGGCGGCCACTTCGCGTCGGCCCGCCATGCCGGGGAGTGTTCCAGGGGGTACGGGGGGGCGGCGGCCAAGCGTGGCGGGCGTGGAACGTTGTTTTTTGGGGGGGGGGGGCGCCAACGGCGCCGGGAATGCCGATGCACACCAGCCGTCGTCGCCGCGTGGCCCGACGATTCGAGGGGGCATGGGGGCGCGTGGCGTGCTGTTTGAGGGGGGGGGGCCGCCAGCGGCCCCGAAATGGCTGATCCGACCAAGCGGTCGGAACCGCATGGCGCGCTCCTTGGCTGAGGGGGGCGCGTGGTGAGCTGCTTCAGGGGGGGGGGGCGTCAGCGGCATCGAAATGGCTGATCCATCCCGGCGGTCAGGGCTAATCTGCTGTCCCTGTCCCCATCGCCGTCGTCACCACCACCGTCGGCGCGCTCTGCCAGTCGCCACCATCGCCGCGTCTGCCACCGCCATCTCGCCACCGTCGCGGTGTCCACCGCCACCTCGCCACCGTCGCGGACACGACCGCCGTGGCCGCCACCGTCGCTGCGACCACCATCGCGGCGGCTACCGGATCCACCGTGGCGGCCACGACCGTCGAGGCCACCACCATCGCGGCGACCGCCGCCGCGGCCGCGTAGCCGTCGCGGCCAGCACCATCGCGGCCACCATCGCGGCCGCAACCTTCGCTACCAGCACCATCGCAGGTACAACCGTCGCGGCCACGACCATCTCGGCCGCCATCGTCGCGGCCGCCACCGTCGCGGCCACTACCGTCGGCCGCCTCCGTCGCGGCCGCGTAGCCGTCGCGGGTGCCACAATCGCGGGTGCCACCGTCGCGGCCGCCACCGTCGCGGCCGCCACCGTCGCGGCCGCCACCGTGGCGGCCGCCACCGTCGTGACTGCTGCCGTCGCGGCCACCGCCATCGCGGCGACTGCCGCCGCGGCCATAACTGCTAAGGGCATCCTCTGGCATCTTTGAGGGGGACTCGCCATGGCCACCCACCATCCCGGAGATCGGGAGGCTTGAGAGGTGTCCGACGGATCGGGCGACGAGGCGCGCGCCGCCGTTGTGGCTTCGCAGCTGTCTTTGTGCCGGCGAAAGCACTATGTCGCTCTGTCGGGTGCTATTGCGCGGCGCCGACGTCGGGGCGGATCTGTCCCAGGCCGCCGCGCCAACCGGCGTCGCGATTTTTACGTCGGCTTTCGTGACATCCAGCGGGACTACTTCGGCTTGGATGGCCATCCTCCTGTTTATGGCGAGCAGGACTTTGAGACGCGCTTCCGCGTGCCCCGCAGCGTGTTCATGGAGGTCTACAATGACGTCAAGGACCTCCCCTACTGGAAGAGGTCCACTCACGCAACAGAGCGCTCGCAGGCGTACGCGCTGCAGAAGGTTGTGGCCGCTTTTCGCGTGCTCGCATATGGCGACGCCGCCGATCGGCCTGACGAGTACTTGCGCTTGGCCAAGTCAACCACCGCCCTGGCCACACAGATGCTCGTGGACCACATCGTCGACAACTACGAGGATTCTTATCTGCGGCCGCCCACCAACGCGGAGCTGGCCCACATCCTCGACCGTAACGAGCAGCGGGGCATGCCGGGGTGCATGGGGAGCATCGACTGCACACACTGGGTGTGGCGGATGTGTCCGAAGGCGCAGGCCGGGCAATACCAGGACTACAAGAAGCGGCGGTCGGTGGTAATGGAAACGGTTTGCGATGAGGATCTCTACATTTGGCTTTTTTTTGTGGGGGCGCCCGGGAGCCACAACGACATTAACGTGTGGGGCCAGTCGCCGTTAGGCATGGACTTGATGAGCGGGGCGTGGCCGCGTGATATTTTTGAGTTTACACTGAACGGCCGCAGTCGTCGTTTGTTGTATTACTTGGCTGATGGCGTCTATTCCCATTTCCCCATTTTTGCCCGCCCCTTCTCGCGCGCCGCCAACAACACCACGAAGAAGCGCACGTACAAACAGCTCAAGGAGGCACTGCGCAAGGACGTTGAGCGCCTCTACGGGGTCATGACCGCGCGGTTTCATACCCTGCAACACCCAGCGAACTTCCACAGCATGGACCGCATCATCCGCACCGCCAAAGCCGTCGCTATTCTACACAACATGGTCGTCGTCCAGCGACGCGACGGGTACCTTTCCCGGCGCCGCATGGGCGACGCATATGGGGTCCCTGGGGCTGCGGCGGCCGCCGTGGTGGTCGCGGAAGCCGCGGCGGCGGCGGCGGCGGCGGCCGCGGCAGCGGCGGCGGCGGCGGCGGCCGACGACAACTCAGCCGCGGAGCGGAGCGACGTACCGGCAGCTGGCGGACCTGGCGAGCGTTCCAAAGGTGGGGGTGTGGCGGCCGCGGGGAGTGACAACCCGAATGCCGGCCGCCTTGACGGACGTGCTGGAGGTGGGGGCGGGGCGGCCGCTCCTGGATGCGTTCATTCAGCATATGGCGGAGCCTGCCGCCCGCCCGGTAGGCGCCGGGAGAGGCAGAGGAGGAGGTGGAGGTGGATGTAGAGGCGGACCAGGTGGCGGGGCCGCCCGGCTGGTGGGTGTCGAACGAGGCGCAGGGGCAGAGGGAGGCGCTGGGCGAGTTGGGCGGGCTGAGGGTGGTGGTGGTGGTGGTGCCACTCAAGGTGCACCAGCCGATGGGGGTGGGGCAGCAGGCGGTGGCGGTTCTGGGCGCGGCAGCAGGCCACGTGGTTCTGCAGGCCGTGGTGGGACTGGGCGCGGTGGAGGCGCGGGTCGAGGTCGAGTGGACGGCCGCTCGGCCGCCGTACAACGGCGGTCGGCCGTGCGCAGCCCTGTTGAGCACGAGCGCCTGCGCGTGGACCTGATGAAGCATGTGTGGACGCACAGAAGGCGCGCGCTGTCTCCATATGTTCATCGGCATCACATGCGGACGCCGCAGCCGCAGTGTAGCGCGTGAGGGGCATGGAGCTGAAGGTTTTTTTTTCGCCTGCGGGTTTTTTTTTTTCCTTGAATAAGAAGCGTACGCTCTGACACACGCGGCCGGTCGGGCTCGTCCGCACAGCCCATGTGCGAAAACGCTCAGGCGGCCGCCCAGGCGCGACTGGCGGCCGGCCAAGGTGCGTGCCTGGGCGCGGCTGACGGGCAGACGCCCAGGCAGCCCCCGGCGACCGGCCAAGGTGCGTGCCCGGGCGCTTCTGACGGGCAGACGCCCAGGCAGCCCCCGGCGACCGCCCAAGGCCACCGCCGCCGCCGTGGCCGTGCACCAGGTGCGGTCAGCGGCCGCTCTGTAGCGGCCGCACTGAGGGTGCGGTGCCCGTGTCGCCGCGCACCGGGTGCGGCGGGGGGGCGCCCTCCCACCGTCGAGCGCGGGCAACGGATCATGGCGCACGGGGGGGGGGGGGGAAGGTACCTCGCAGCTGCGCGCACTCTGGGTGGGAGGGCGCACACAGGGCGTATGTGCCTCGCGTGGACTCCTTTTCTTGACAGGTCTCCGTAGAGAGAAAAGACGTGAGGTGCATTGTGCAAAGGTTTATGGCAGAGAAGCATGCATGAAACAAAGTCTACGCCCGACACCCAGTGATGATCACAGATGAAGACAAGCAGCAAGACGTTCAGGACAAAAGCAAAACACCAAGGAAAAAAAAACAGCGCTCGACAGACACAGAAACACAAACCAGGAAAAAAGGAAAAGAGACACCACCGGCACTGCAAAGCCACAAACCCATCAAAGGTACAGGTCATCTTCGTCTTCGTCATCCTCCAGCTCCTTCACGTCCCCAATGAGGGTCCCAAACTCATCGTCGTCGTCAGGCACATTACCAAAGCCGTCATCGTCCTCAGGGTCGTCTGACCCAGACAGGGAGGGTGTAGGAGAAACGAAAAAGGGCCGCCCGCTTCGGCCCTTTACCCTTGCTGCTGCGCTGTGTAGCAAACTGCAGCTGCCTCGTCACCTGAGCCCGACGTCCGACCGAGAGCAAGGCAGCCGCCGAGCAACCGCCCGTCACGGCCGTCGTGATGGACATGGCGCCGGAAGCAGACATGTGGGGCGCCGGCGTCGCCACAGCCCGCTCAGCGGGCGCCTCCGATCGGCGCAAAGTCTGCGGTCCAGCCGTGGCCGCAGATGCAGCCGCCGCCGCCGCTAGAGGCCCCCCCCCCAGTCCGTACCGCACCGGTGGTGCGGGCGCCGGTGCCGGGCGACGTGGTTGTGCGGGTGGGGATAGGACACGCGGTTGCGCGGCCGGGCGCGGCGCGACGGGCGGCCACGAAAAGTCGACGACAGGCGGTAGGGGAGGCGAACCCGGCGGATGGCTGCCGTCAGGAAGCGGCCAAGGGAGAAGCGCAGCAGGGGGGGCCGTGGGTGGGGGAGTACTGGTGGCGGCCACAGCCCCGGCGGCCGCTGAAGAGCGACCACCTGGAGCACTTGAACCCGCAGCGGCCCCGACGACGGACGCCACCGCGGCCTGCCCAGCAGCCGCGGCCACTGCAGTCGTCGAGGCCGCTGGGGCGGCCGCCCCCCCCCCCCCCCCCCCCCCCCCGCACACCCCCTCCCCTATTCGCCTTCCCTGCACCGGCGGCCGCCCCTGCGGCAGCCCCAGAGCTCAGCACATCTGCTCCTTCTGCTTCATACACTTCCCGGGCAGCAGCTCCCGCAGAAGGGCCCGATGGAGCGGGCCCCGTCCCACCAGCCCCGCCGCAGTTGGCGGCCGCGCACGAGGCGGCCGACCCTTGTTGCGCAGCCAAGTGGGCCGCGATCAGTTCGTCGGCCCGCCTGGCCAGAAAGTTACGAAAGCGCGGCTCATCCCGAATTGCGGGTGCTGACAAAGTCGCGACGATGTTGCGGTCACGGGCCGCCTCGGCAAGCGCGTTCAACGCCTTCGTGTTTGCCTCGCCCTCCTGCTTAAACGTTTCGTCGCGGGCTGCCGGCGCGAGCTCCGCCAGCGTTGACTGCGTTCCCAGCGGGCGGTCCGCAAAGGTAGCCGGTCGCTGGCGCTTGCCAGCCGCCAGGCCGTCCGCTCGCGTCCCCTCCTGGTCGCCGCCGCCATCGGTCGTGGCCGCGTCCGTTGCGGCCGCGTCGGCTGTGGCCACATCACGCGCGCTGAGGTCGTCGCCCACGCTTGCCGCGGCGTTGGCTGCACCCCCCGCCGCGCCAGCAGGGCGGCGGCCGCGGCGGCGTGCCGCCATGGCCTCCATCGCAGCGGCGCCGCTATACTTGTCGGAAGTCTTCAATACGCGCCAGCAGTCAATCCAGTAGTCCGCCCTCGCCTCCGCGGTCTGGAGGATGGGGTGCGGCACGTACTTTCCTAGCCTGATGGCCTCGTACTCGTCGCGGTTCTCAAAAACGGCCATCATGGCCAGCTTTATGTCGGCCTCCGACGAGTTTCCAGTGAGGCTGAGGCCCTCCACGTGCACACGCTCGCACACGAGGCGCATCACCTTCTCGTTCAGCTTCTTGTAGTACCTCTGCACGCCGGTGGCCTCCCGCAGCACCCGCGCAGGGAGGCCCTCCATCGGCATCTCGACGTCGATGTGATCCATCCGCGCCTGGAAGTTGGCCATCACGACAGCAAAAAACTCCTTGCTGTTCTGGTCCGTACCTACCACGGCATCCTCAGACGTCTCGAGCCTCACAGCGCTCAGCTGTACTCGCTCGACAGCGGAGTACGGGACCCCGTTGGTGTGGACGCGAGGTCCCACTCCATCTCGAGCGCCCGCCTCGCCGCCTCCACGGCCGCGTCCTCGGCCGCGCAGAGAGCCGCTTCGCCCGGCACGGCCGCGTCGCCCTGCGCCAGGATTGGTGCGCGCGCCGGCGGCTGCTGCAGCGACCTCTGCTGAGAGATCCCCGTCACCGTCGGTGAGGCCGTCGTCGGCCCGGACGTCAAGGCGGCCTCCACTTCGCGGGGGCCGCCGCCCGCCTCGTGCACCTCCATGGGATCCGCGTCCGCGGGGGGCTCTAGCCGCGTGGCCGCGAGCCGGGCCGAGCGGGGGGACGGTGTAATCTGTGCTGCTGCTGCCGGGGCTGGCGGCGCCGCTGCCGTCGCTGGCGTAGCCAAAGGAGCGGCCGCTGGGGCTGCCACCAAGGGAGCTGCGGCCGCTCGGCCCCCCTCCCCGATTGGATGGGGGGGAGAACATGGCCGTGTGGTCTGCGACGGCGTCCCCACAGGTGGTCCCGCTGCTGCTGCCACCCCGCGTCTGTCCGACCCGGAGGGAGCAGTGGGAACTGGATGGGACGACGGGGGCGCGTTGCCCGTCCCCGCACCGCGTGGCGTCCCCATTGTGGGCAACGGCCAGCTGCTCGAGGATGGCCGCTGTGGTGGGCCGGTGTCCCTCGGCCCACCCCCGTGCGACCGCTGGGCGCCCCCCTGTTGCTGCCCGGTGCTTGACGCACCGCCAAGGTGGCTGGCCGATCCCTCCTTTCCCCGCTGCGACTCCTTTGCTCCTGCAGGGGACTGGGAAGACCTCGGCTGCTCGTCGCCCGTCCCGGAAGACGACCGCTGATTGCGCACAGGGGCCCCCGGGGGCTCGCCCGGTTGACTCGGCGGCACTTGGAGGCCGCCAATGCGCGGCCTCGCCCTTGGGTAGTCGTTTCCCGCCGGCCGACCCTCGCCGCCGACACCCGGTGCCCGGCCGCCCCGCCCCGGCGGGCTCGGCGGCCTCCGCTGAGGTGACGGCCGCTCCTGCTGCTGCTGCTGCTGCTGCTGCTGCTGCTGCTGCTGCTGCTGCTGCTGCTGATCGCTCTCGCCCTCCCCCGCTGGGCCGCCGCCAAACGGCTGCTGCGCCTTCCCGCGCGGGAAGGTCAGTCCTGTCGGCCCACCCTCGCGACCGCCGGTTGACGGCCCCTCCCAACCAGGAGGGTTCTGCGGCCGCGGCAGCTGGTTCACCCACGCCTGCGTGCGAGCCAGTGGGTTGACAAGCTGTCGGACCAGGCCGACGCTGCTCTCCGGCGGTGCTACTGCAGGGCCGTCCAACGGCGGCCCCGCCCGCTGCGGCGGGCTCGTCGGCCGCTGCTGCGCGAGGCCGCTGGGCTCCGCCGGGGGGCCACCAAACGACGGCCCCTTCCACCCGCGACGGTTCTGCGGCTCCTGCCGCTGCTCCTGCTTCGGGCTGTGCCCACTGGGGTCCACCGGGCGGTCGCCAAACAGCTGGCCCCGCCACCCACAAGGGCTCTGCGGACGAGGCCGCTGCGCTTGGTTTTTGTCCTCGTTCGGCCTCGCAGGATGGCCGCCCAGCCGCGGCCCTCCCCACCAACGCGGGCTCGGTGGCCGCAGCTGGACTTGGTTGTTGCCCCCACGCGGCCCTCCCCCCGCACGCTGGCTGGGCGGCTGCGGGTGCAGGTGGTGGTTGCCCCCACTCGGCCCCCCCCACCCACGCGGGCTGGGCGGCCGTCGCTGGACTTGGTTGTCGCCCCCACTTGGCCCCGCCCACCCACGCGGGCTCGGCGGCCGCGGCTGGACTTGGTCGTTGCTTCGGCTCGGCCCCGCCCTCCCGCGCGGGCTCGGCGGCCGCAGCTGGGCTTGGTCGTTGCCGCTCCTTGGCCCGGCCCACCCACGCGGGCTCGGCGGCCGCGGCTGGACTTGCTCATTGCCCCCACTTGGACCCCCCCACCCACGCGGGCTTAGCGGCCGCCGCTGGGCTTGGTCGTTGCCCCGGCTCGGCCCCGCCCACCCACGCGGGCTGGGCGGCCGCCGCTGGACTTGGTCGTTGCCCCGGCTCGGCCCCGCCCACCCGCGCGGGCTCGGCGGCCGCGTCTGGACTTGGTGGTTGCTTCGGCTCGGCCCCGCCCACCCACGCGGGCTCGGCGGCCGCTGGTCGTGTCCGGCGTAGCCGGCCGCCCCGGCCGGGCCACCGCAACGCGGCGGCCCCGTCCACCGACGTGGGCTTGGCGGCCGCTCCCAGTCCAGGTTCTGCGGCTGCGGCTGTGCTGCCCACGGACAACGGCAGGTCCAGCGGCACGGACCGTGCTGTGGCCCCGCGCGGTCCGCCAGGTGACACTGCCAGCACAGCCGCCGAAAGCCTCGGCGCTGTTGCGTTCTCGTCGGCTCCGTCACGCACCCCCACCACCGGTTCACTGGCTCTCCTGGCGGAGGCCGAGCCGCCCACGGGCAGCCGCACGTCCAGTGGCACAATGCAAACTCGGGCCCCGTAATTTGGGCACGCCGACAACGTGCACAAAGCCGCCGACAGCCGCGACGCCGCTGGTCCTTGCTTATCTTCCGTGGGGGCGGCCCGCCTCCCGGTGGCGGCCGCCTCCCCCCCCCCCCCCTCCCCCCCCGCGCCTCGTCCACCCCAACCCTCCCCAGAACGGCGCTGATCCCCCCCCCGGTCGGCGTGGCTGACGCACATTGCGGTCGCTCGAGGGAAAATGCGGTACGGGAGAGGACAGGCAGCCCAACAGAAAGGGGAAAGGGGTGTCGCAGGGGCCGACTTGCGGCCCGCAATCACGCCCACAACCGCGAGCGCAAACAGCTTGAAGTATGCAAACGCGTGCCCCGTCGTGCCAGCCGTTCATGGCCACCACACGCGGGGCTGGATAAACCGCGACGGGGCCGAGAGTGATATCGAACCCCCTCGCCCCGCCAGTAGCAAACGCTCCCCCCCCCGCCAGCAGCAGCAAGTGCCCCCCAACAGCAGTAAGCGCCCCCCGGCAGCAGCAAACGCCCCTCTCCCCCAACCAACAGCAAACGTCTCTCCACCACCCCCCCCCCGACGTGCCCGGCACGACAACAGCTGCGAAATCCTTGCGGCCGCGACACTTGCCGGGGGGGAGGAAGCCGCCCCCTCCGGCGCGGCCGCAAACAGCGGGGGGGACACCACCGCCAAGAGCACCACGGGGATGCGCCTCCACCGATGAGGAGAACACAACGGGGGATGGCGGCCAGCCACGTGAACAATGTGGCCGCCCTGGGGGACCAGCCGCATCAACCGTGCGGCCGCGAGGAGAACCAGGCGGGGCGACATTCCCGCAGCGCCGCGGCAAGCAGCGTGGGGACGGCCAACGGGGGGGGGGCCCAACCCGCGGCCGCCACGCGGCCGCCAAGGGGGGGGCGACCGTCGCCCACGAGCGTGACACTCCCCCAGAGGGGGGACGCCACCACCAAAAAATCCGTGCAAGGCGCCTCTGCCCATGCGGCCCGACAAGGGGGATGGCGGCCAGCCACGTAGACAATGTGGCCGCCTGAAGGACCAGCCGCATCAACCGTGCGGCCGGGAGACAACCCAGGCGGGGTGACGCTCCCCCTCCGCCGTCACAAGCACTTCCGAGACGCCCCTGGCACCGGGGGGGGGTGTCTCCCAAGCGCGGCGGCGACGATCCTCTGTGGGGCCGCAAAAACAGGGTGGGGGGGGGCGCAACATAGGGTGGGGGGGGGGACGCGCGACGACCCCTGGCCGTGCCGGACCCGCCAAGGAGGGGGGGCAAGGGGGGAAGGGCGGCGACCTGTGTTCCGAAGGAGACCCGTCTACGCACGGACGGGGGCCGATCGGCAGGGGTGCGGGGTCGGCGACGACCCGCGGCGACAGCGCGGCCGCAGAGCGTCAGAGGGAACATCACCCATGACGGGAGAGACCCGCGGCCGTCGAGCGGCCGCGGGCCATCCTTGCGATGTACGGGGCGGCGAGGGGGGGAGGAACCCGCGGCCGTCAGGCAGCCGCAAAGCATTGTGGAGGCCCGTCTCGGGGGGGCCCGCTCTGGGGTGAGCCACCTGGGGGGGCTAGAGGCGGCCACTTGGTAGTGGGCCCGCCAAAGGAGAGGGCAACCACGAGGCGCCCCAAAATTTGCCAAAACCATCATGGTCATGGTGTCTGTGGAGGCGCCACGCAGGGCCACGCGGGGATAGTTGGGGGGGGGGGGGGGATCGCGGCGGACCCCGCGTGGCGGCCCCACAAGCATCCTTGCTGGCACGACGGGGGGTGCTGGCAGGTGATAGCAGGTGATAGCACAGGGAGGGGACAGGGCCAGAACAGTCAAAGTCGGGGGGGTGGAGGGGGGTCGGGGGGGGGTTGGGGCGTCACTGGTCCCAGCCTCGCGCGGGACGGCCGACACCGACCGAGAGAGGAGCTGCTGTCCACACACCTGGGGAACTTGTGCTGGCAGGGGGGGCTGTCCCTTTGATTTGGTGCGCGCTGAGCCTCGACACGCACTTTCCTCCCTCGAAGGGGGGGGGGAGTGCCGTTGGGGGCGCACGTGTGGTGGCTGTGTGACAAACCAATGGGGAATGCAATTGGGCCGGAAGGGGCGAGGGGGGGCGGAAGAGCACGAAAGGGGGGCGGGGGGGGTCGGGGGGGGTGCGACGCGGGGAGCGGGGTGGGAGGGAGGGCGCAAGAGAGGCGTAGAAGCACGCGCGGGAAAAATTCGAGGCCGAATACCGCGGGAGGCCGCGCCGGAGGGGCCGCCGAGGGCCGGGGAAGGGCGCTCTGGAAGAAATCGAGAAAAAAAAATTGGGCGACATTCACTGCAAGCGCGCCATCGGAGGCCCGGGCCGCACCGCCAACGCGGCGTGCGGGTGTACGCGACGCAGGGAAACGACGCGCGCGCGGTTGACAGTCCCGCCGGACATCCCAGAACGACTGAGAGCCACAGAGACAAGGCCGACTCGAGCCGGCCCGCCCCGACGGGAGACAGTCATTTGGCATGCGTTGCTGTGACCGGTCGTCCGTCCCAAGAAGCGCGACGAACAGAGCAAGATGATTGGCTGTCATCACGCAACGACCACCAAAATATGCGAAACCGCCATACTTGCGCATGTAGACGCGTGAATGTCGCATATTGCACGCGTTTATGCCTCAAATTACTCGTGTACGTGGCACACTATTTTGTCTTCCATGCCCAACGCATCCCCATTCCAGCCAAAGGAGGGCAACACTTCTCCACAATGACTCTCTTTGCGCTGCGTGTCTCGCTACTTTGCCGATACGAGGAACCATTCGGACGGTCTTTCCACGTCCCGGGCAGCGCAGCACTGCTTATCCCCTGTCAAGATACAAGCCCGATTTTGGCCAGATCTCTTGCTTCGTTGTGCAAATTCTTGCCCTGCTCGAGCACGAAATTGAACGGCTCGAGCAGAATTTTGCTTTTTTGATCGAGGGGATGGGCTGAGGCCAAAGAATCTCTACCAGGATGACCGACACGACGGCCGCTGTCGGTGTTCTGTCAACCAATGACAACAGCGGTGGCGCTGCTGTTTTCTGGACGGAGCGTTCCATTGGTCAGAATTCACGTTGTAGATGTTGAGCAAGGCGGAGAGATTTTTCCGTGCAGACCCTCGAAAGCTGTCGTCGCGCAGGTTTTTGCTTAACCAGTGCGAGAGTTTGCGCGGTTTTTAAACGCGTTTGTATAAACATTGCTCCCAAGCGTAGCGATGGTCGGTCGCTTCTTTGCGCTTCCCGAGAGTGCTCTCCTGCCCCGTGCGCTTCCGGTCATACCTAGGGAGGTGGCGACTACCAATCGCCCGAGCTGTCGTAGGCAGAAAGCAAGAAGCGGGGGTAAAAGCGGTGTTTATGATGCCTTGAGGGGCAGGTTTTATGCAGGTTTTTGCTCGAGAGTTTCCCAAAAAAGCAAGAAAAATTTGACAGGCGATAAGCAGTGCTGCGCAGTCCAGCAGGGGGGCTAGTGCATGTTATCGCGTATTGTATGAACGCGTGCGAACTCGGACAATACATTCAGCGAACACAGGAATTCCGTAACCACATCCGAATCGCTGTCCGAGAGACCCCTCGGTCGTGTCTCAGGTATGCTGTAGTCCATCAAGACCATGTAGCCCCCGTCCCGCAACAACTCCTTTATGATTCTGAAGAGCGCTTGTTCTCAGCCAGTCAGAGGCGCCCACGCTGCGTTTAAAATATATATTGCGGCAAGATGGTATACGAGATGGTCGAGACCCGTGGAAACACTCTTAGTTTTCTTCCACGTGGCGAGCCACATGGGGGTGCCTCCTCGGACGGAATGAGGGGCCCCCCTGGTCGGACGAAACGACACCAACGGAATCCGCCTCATTCGGGCGAATGGCAACCCAATGAGACCGGCTGCCATTCGCTGGGCCCAACTTACTGATAATGGCCAAACTGACAGGGCCCTACAACCATCAAACCTCGTCAAGATCTGGTCACCAGCAGGCAAACGATCCTGCTCGTGAGGCATATAATCCGCTCGTGGCCAGATCTTGACGAGGTTTACATGGGGGCAATGCCTCGAGCTGCGAGACACCCCCACGTGCGGTGGGTGTATGGACAACAGTACATGCCACACTCCGCCGCCTCCTCCCTCCCCTCCCTCACAGCGCTACGGCAAGAACGTCACGTGCGAGCTGGATGCACCCCCCGCTGGGTGTGGTGAACCAGTGTCGTCCGCCCCTCTCACGACCTGCTGCGGGCCGTGTGCCAGGGACCCTGCAGAAAAAGTCGAGGCGGGGGACTTCATCGCCAATGGGGACACTGACGGCGACGCCAGTGCCAGTGGCACCAACATTTACGGTAACAACGGGTGCAGCGGGCTGCACACCGCCGACACCCGCCACCAAGCAATCCCGACTGCTGGACGGTGCGGTCGACGACGGCCACCGCCCCGGCGGGCATGCCCACCGGCGGAGGGGGAATGGGAGACGCCCAGCGGCCGCCGCCGGCACCCGCCTCCCCACCGCCAACGACCACGGCTGCGGTCGCGGCGGCGCGGCCGGTGGCAGCGCCGTCGACAACGGCGGCGGCGAGCGCGCCCGCCGTGCACCGCGGCGCCGTCACCGGCGGTGCCATGTCAAGCCGGTGCGGCTGTGCACCACCCCCGGCAGGACGGCTTTGGCCCAGGCGGTGGGGGCGCCCCCTCTCTCACATCCCCCTCCCGGCGTCCCCCCACCCCCCCCCTCCCCGCCGTCCAACGTGGCCGCCGTCGCGGCCGTCGCGGCCGCCCCCCGCGCGTACACCAGCCGCAGGGAGCGGAGGCCGGCAGCGACCAGGGCGGTCACATGCGCGGCAACGGGCGGGGCCACCACCTCCGCGCCGCGGATGGTAAGGGCAACTAGACTGGTGGCGGCGACGCCGCCGACGCCGCCGCCGCCACGGTGCGCTCGTTGGCCGGGGGCGGCGGCGGCCAGGCCCGCGAGTAGGCCTGCCGCGTCAGGGGCGTAGCAAAAGGTGACGGTCAGCACCCGGACGGCCGGCGGGGGTGCCCAGATGGCCAGCGCGCCCGCCGCCACGTCATCGTGCGCGGAAACGGTCAGGGTGGTGGCGGCGGGGAAGGCGGCCGCGAGCACCCGGTCGCCGCCGGAGGTGGCCATGCCCGCCAGCCCCAGCGTCACCGTGCGGCACGCGTCCACCACCGCCGTGGCAGCCGACGTCACAGCGGCGGCGGCGTCGGCGGCCGTGGCAGCGTCGGCGGCGACCGCAGCAGGCGGTGGCGACGGCCACGCCGACGCTGCCCCGCCCTCCCCATGGGCGGGGACACTCTCAGCGACGACCCCCCCCATCGTCCCCGTGCCGCGGCGGGCGACTAGCGTCCTCAGCTCGGCCACGTCCATCACCACCCCCGGCGCGTCGAGGACCCGCGGCGCCGCGGCGGTCGCGGCAAGCGCCCGCGCCAGCCCGGTGGCGCCCATGCCGCCGACGGCGCCCCGCCGGCCAGCGCCCAGCGCCAGGCGGTCCAGCGACCGGCCGCGGGTGAGGTCGGCCCAGGCGGTGCCGCCGGCGGGGGCGTCCACCCACCCAAGTGACAGCACCGCCAGGCGCGGCAACGCGGCGGGCCCCGCCAGGGGGGCCAGCGCGCCCGTCCCCCGGAGCGCGCCGCTGTACTCGAGCACCCGCAGCCGCGGGGCGGCGGCGGCCAGCGCCGCGGCCCCCGTGGCTGTCAGCACCCCCGTGTAGGCCAAGGTGCGGAGCGCCGGTAAGCCAGCGGAGCCGTCACCGGCAGAGGCGGCGGGGGCGGTGGCGGCGCCGCCGCCGCCGGCCGACAGCCACTCGTCAAGCGGCGGCGGCGCGCCCGACACGGCCAGCGCGTCGAGGTGGAGGTGGGTAAGGCGGCTCGCCAAGGCGGCGAGTAGGGGCCCCACCGCGGGGGGGGCGGCAGCGCCCTGGCAGACGGCCACCAGCGACAGGCGGCTCAGGCGCGGGGGCAGCGCCGCAGGAGGGAACAGCGCCACCGCCCGGCTGCCGACCAGCGTCAGCGACCGCAGGGGGAGTGCCGCCACAAGGGCCGCGGCCGGGGTGTAAAACGGGATGACCGCCGGGGCCCGCTGCACGGGGAGCACAGCCGCCGCCGCGGCGTCGCCCGTTGCCTCGGCCGCCGTCGCCACGGGCGGCGCGTGACGGCCGCCGGGCACCACAAATGTGGCGGCCGTCACGCGTCTGGCCGCCGCGGTGACCCGGCGGAGGCGGTCCAAGGCGGCCGCGGCGGCGGCCTCCCCCTCCTCCCCACCCCCACCCGCCCCCCCCCCGGCGGCGCGGACTCCCCCCCCCGGCCGCCGGCCGAGGTCCACCACCACCGCCGCCACCGCCGCGGCCGCCGCGGCCGCTGTGGCGCGGCACACCAGCCGGTACGCGGCCAGGTCTGCCGACGCTGCCACAAACGGCACGCTTCGGTGGGGTGGCCGGCTGTGGTGGAGGCGGCCGCCACCCCCCCCGCCGCCGCCGCCGCTGCCGCAAGGGGGAAAGGTCGGCCATGCCGACGACGGCAGTGGGAGCAGCGCCGATGCGACCGCCTCAAGGAGCTCGGGGGGGAGGTCCAAGAGGCCCGGCGGGGGGGGGGCACCCCCGGGAGGGGCGGGGGGGAGCGCCGCCGTCCTCGTCGCCATGGGGGGTCGCCGGGGGGGGGTCGGAGGGGGGCCCTCGCGCGCACGCTCATTTCGGAGCGCGGGGGGGGGGGGGGCGCCACCGCCGTCGCGGCGGTCCGCTAGTGAGCACCCTAGCGAGGACGGTGGAGACCAGCGGCGGCAGCCAGGGACGGCAGCCAACCGGGCGGACAGCAGGCCGAAAACGAAGCAGGCCGAGGCAACGACAAAGACCAGAGAGAAATAAGACCAGAAGTCTGGAGAAAAGACGTCGGGGAGCAGTCAAAGCGGGGTGGGGAGGGACAGAAAGAGAGAGGGGACGGCGAACGTCAAGAAGACAAACAAGAGGACTGGGCAGGAAGCGGTGCACCATTGGAAGCGGTGCACCATCCCAGACAGGTGCCAGCGAAGGTATTTGAGGATGGCGTGCCCGAGGTGGGCCAGCGCGAGAGGCGAGCGCGGATTGGGGAACGTGGCGCATGCGACGGGCCCCTCATGTGTGGTAGCCCAGCTTCGAAGCATTTTCAAATGCTTGAACTGGACGTCAGCAACACTGATCACCTGTCCGCCCTCGAAACACTCTTCGGATAGAGGTTTTTTCAATAATTAAAATATATTTCAAAAGCACATTCATCGCTTGAGCCCAATCCCTTAGATCGGAGAGAGCAAGCCCGCATCAAGTGGAAAGCAAGCCTGTTCCCAAAATCAGCGACCACGGTTTACAGTACTGAAGTGCCTGCGCGGAGTGCTTCCTGCTCTGAGGACGCCGCCCTCCTCCCGCCGCCACTCCTGCAGCACACCACCCCCTCCCCCCCTCGACTGCTGCCATCGCGGCCCGCGGCCACACCCGCCCCCCCTCCCCCCCGCCCCCCCGCCTTCGCGGCCCCTCCTTCTGGGCGGCTCGCCCGCCATGCCCCGCCGTAGCACTGCTGGCCGCCGCGGCGGCGGCGGCGGCGGCAACAGCGGCGGCGGCGGCGGCGACGAGGGCGGCGGCAGTGGCGGCGGCGGCAGCACCGCCCCCCTGGCCGCCCCACGCCGTGCCACCATTGAAGACCTTCCCGACGAGCTGCTCGCCGCCGTATGCTGGGGGTTTTGAGGGGGTGGGGGAGGGAGTGGTAGAGGTGCTGGTGGTGATGGGGGGGGGGGGGATCGGGCTACTGGTGTGCTGGCTGCGACGTTGGCGCTGCTGCTTGGCGCGCTCCCACCACCCCCTGCGCAGGGGGAGGTGCGGTTTGTGGGTGGGGAGCGCCAGTGGCTGGCGCAGGCGCCCCCCGTGGGGGCATGTGCCACCCCTCAGCGGCATGGCTGACCGGCGTGCCCGCTCCTGGCGGCCCGGGGGACCCGTGCCTCTGCGCTCGCGCATCCATTCCCCCTGCCATTGGGTGCCCCCCCCCCCCCCCTTCCTCTTCTGCGTTTCTCCCCCTGCGTGGTGACTGCTCCCTCCTATTTAGGTATTTACTCACCTGTTTGCGCTCCTCGCCGCCGACGCTGCCGACGCCGCCGACGCGGCCGCTGCCGTCGTTGACGGGGCGCTGCCGGCCCCGGCGGCCCCCCCGTTGACGCGCGCCACGCTGCGGCGGGCGCTGCCGGCTGCGCGGGTGTGCACCCGCTTTGCCGCCGCCTTCACAGCGGGCATCGGCGACCTGGTCGTCTCCTTTCACGAGGACGACGCCGACAGCGACAGCCAACAGCACGGGGGGGAGGGCGTCCCCGCCGCCGGCCCAGGGGGCGGGCGGGCTCGTCGCCACCGCCGCGGCCGCCCCTGGAGTGGGGGCGGCGGCGGTGGGTGTGGCGCCCCCTCCCTCGTCGCCACCTCTGCCGTCCACCGGTACTTGCAGCGGGCGGGGCGGCTGGCGGCGGTGCTGCCCAAGCTCCCCGCCCTCCGGCGGCTGGCCATTGCCTTTGATGCCGACGACCCCGTGGTGTGCACCCACAATGAGGAGGCGCCGACGGCAGTGGGGGGGCGGGGGGGTGGCAGGGGCTGGGCCGGTGGGGGGGCCACCGCCGCCGCGGACGGCTGCGCGTCGTGGGTCAAACCGTTGGTCGTGTTTCAGCTGCTATCCGCGGCCGCAGCGGCGGCGGCAGGGCCGGCGGGGGCGGCGGGGGGAGGGGGCGCGGGGAAGGGTGGGCGCCGGGGGGGGGGACGCCTTCGTGCCTTTACGTTGGTCGGCGCGCCGCTGGGCCTGTCACTGCTACCGCTGGTGGGCGCGTGGCCGCTCGAGGTGCTGAGCGTCGGCGCCATTGGCGACGGCACCGGTGGCGGGCGCGACGATGGTAGCAGCGACGACAGTAGCGACGGCGACAGCGACGACGGCGGCAGCAACAGCAGCGGTGACGACGGCTTGGACGGCAGCAGCGACGGCAGCGACAGGGGCGACAGCAGCAGCAGCGGCGGGGGTGACGAGCGGCGGCGTCGGCGTCGACAGCCGGCCGCGGCGGCGACGCCGCCGCTGTCCCCCCACGCGGCGCTGCGGCGGGTGTTTGGGTCGCTGGCGCCCAGCCTGCGCACCCTCCACCTGCAGGCCCCCTTTTTTGGCTCCCTCAGCTGGGGCGTCGCCGGCGCCGCGCTGCGCCACGGCTGGGCCGCCGCCGTGCCGCCGCTCCCCGCCCTCCGCACCCTCATCCTGTCGGGCGTCGGCCTGTCGGTGGCGGACGTGCGGGTGCTGGCGCGCCCGTGTGGGGGGGTGACCACCCTGCGGCTGGTCGATTGCTGGGACGCGCCGTCCCGGCGGGGCGCGGCCGACCGCGGCGGCGGTGCCGCGGCGGCGGCGGCCGGGGTGCCGTTTCCGCGGCTCACCACCCTCGACGTGGGCGGCTGCCACTTTAGCACCGTCGCCCTCCTGGGCGCCCTCCTGTCCCGGCCGGCGCCGCTGGCAGACGTGGCCCTCCCCGACCTGGCGCTGGCCGCCCTCCCCCACCTGCCGTCTGTGCTGGGCGGCCCCCCCCCGTCGGGGCGGCCGCCCGCCAAGCTCACCTTCCCCCCGGGCACCCGCGGGGACACACTGGTGGCCACCCTCCGCGGCGGCCTCCCCGGCGTGGCGCACCTCGTCCTCCGCCTGTCCTCCCTTTCGGCGGCCGCCGCCGCGGCGGTGGGGGCGCTCCCGTCGCTCGCCACCCTGGACGTGGCCGTCCGCACGTCGGCCCGCCTCGACAGCGCCGTCGCGGCCGCCCTGTGCCCCCCCGCGCTGGCCACCCTCACCCTCCGCGCGGCGTTTGCGGCCGGCGCGGCGGGGGCCCACGGGCGGGGCCTCGCGGCCCGCTCCCCGGCGCTGACAGAGGTGGTGTGGGACGGCGTGTGGGGGGAGGAGGCGGGGGAGGGGGTGGCGGCGCTGGCCGCCGCCCCGCGCCTGCGGCGGCTGACGCTCCGGGGGGGGGACGTGACGCGGGGGGACCCGGGGGTGGCCGCGTTGCGAGAAAAACGCCCAGACGTGCGGGTTTGGTTTGGGTGACGGTCCCCGACGAGGGCGTCGTGATACAAGGGGTGGGGTGGGGGGGTGGGGGGAGGGGTGGGGGAGGGAGCCGTCACCGCTCGTGGGCACGGCTCAGGGAACCCGTCTCTCGGCCCCCCACCAAACCGTTCTCGCCCCCATCAAACCACTCCCAAGGCGTCGTACATATGTAGCACGGGGGGGGTGTGCGGCGGGGTGGAGCAGTTCCCGCAGACAGAGAAACAAAAAAGCAGCTTTTTTTTCCTGACCCTGGAGATACATACATCCCTATCATAGATGGATAGGCAGGCACGATCTCTCCCATCCACGGTCACGCTTCCCGCCAGCCTTGGCTCGTGGTCGCGTCGTGGTGCGGCTTCCCGCTGGGTACGCTGGGTACGTGGCCGTACAGTATATAAGGGAGTCATACTTGCCCACCTTACAGTGACAGTGTGTGACGTACGTGTACTGTACTGTACGTGAGCGTCTGTGGGTAGCTTCCACCCCCCAAAAAGGGCGGCACCACCCCGCCACACTCCCGCCATAGATCACGTGCGCGGTTCCCTGCGGCGGTGGGTGGGCCAGTGGGTGGGCCAGTGGGCCCGCCGCCCCCCCTCCCGAGAGCGGACCGCGTCCCACCCAGCGACGGGGACCCAGCGACGGGGGGTGACCGCGGTGAGGCCCCCTCGAGGCGTCGGGGGGGTGCACACGGGGCGGGGGGGGGGGAGATCCCCATCCTTTGGAGCTGGGGGGGGGGGGGGGGGGGGGGGGCGGCCGCGCGGGTCACACGCCGCTCTGCCAAGTGAGGACGGCGGAAGTGGGACGCCAAAAAAAAAAAAGAGAAAAGAAGATACCTAACGAGAAAACGGCCACGGCGGCGGGCCTTGGGCTCTGCCGGCGGGCGCAGGGGAGAGGGGAAGAGGGGGGGGGACGGGGATCGCGGCCGTCGCCAGATTCATTCGTCAACCCCTTCCCCCCCCCCCCCTCCCCCCCCCCCCCCTCCTCCCCCCCCCCGCCTCTGGCTGGCCAAAACGGCCGCGCTCCGCCAGACCGCCGCCGCCGCCGCTGGGCCGGCTGGCTGGCCGGCCGGCAAGCCGCCCGCCCACCCCACCCCCTCCCCCTCTTTCCCCCTCGGTCGCCGTCCCGCCAACAAAGCGGGGACCGGCCACGGCGCCTCGTCCCACGCCTCTCGCACGCGGTCGCCCCCCCCCCCCCCCCCCCTCCCCCCCCGCCCTTTTTTTCATCCCCCGCCGCCGCCGCCAGGCGCGCAGTGTCTGTGCGCACGGGTGGGCCCACCCCTCCCCCACCCTCCACCCCCCCCCCCCCCCCCCTCCCTCCCTCCCAATCCCGCTCTGCACACACACACCCATCTCCCTCCCTTCACCCCCATCTCCCTCCCTTCACCCCCGCGCTTGCCTCGGGGGGGGGGGGGGGGGGGGGGAGGGGATGGGGGAGGGGTACTCGCTCCCGCCACGGCGTGGCTTTTCGTCCTCGCTCCGCACACCCCCCCTGGCCTCCCCCGCGCACGCGCGCTGCCGCCGCCTTACGCGTCCCGCCCCTCCCCCCACGACGGGTACCGTTGAGGAGGGCGGGAGGAGGGGGCGGCCGCCCTCTGGGCGCCGAGCCGCGGCCACCCCATCCCCCGCCGGGGGGGGGCGGTGCGTCGCGGGGCGGCCGTCGCGGGGTGGCAAGGCCGCCCGCCCACGAGGCGGCGGGCCGCCGCCGCCAGCCCGGCGGCCACCGCCCACGGCGGGGCGGGGCGCACTGCCGGCCACTGTCTGTCTGGTGTGAGACGGGGGCGTCACTGCCGGCCAGCGCTGGCGGGTGGAGCCATCCGGGGGGGGGGGCGGAGGGGGAGGGCGCCGAGGGGGGGGCACACAGCGTGCCCGGGGGGGGGGGGGGGGGTGGGGGTGGGGGTGTGGATGGGGGGGGGGGGGGGGGCGGGGGCGGTGTTGCCGGCATTGCCCGCCACACGCCGGCGGGAAGAAGCGCCGCCGCCGCCGTCACCACCGCGTAACGGGTCGTGCCGGCGGCCAAACGGGGGGGGGCGGGCGCCGCGGCGGGCCGCCCCCTTCCCCTCCCCGCCGCCCCCCGCGCCCTTCCCGCTCCGCCATTCCCCCTTTCCATTCCCGCCCGCGGTATCCCCCCCCCCCCGCGCTATCCATCACGTCACCTACCCACCAACTTCCCCCCACCCACCCCCCCCCCCCCACCCCCACCCCCACCCCCCCTCCCCCACCCCCACCCTCCCACCGCGACACACCCACCACCACCACCCCCCCCCCACCACCACCACCACCGCCGCCCCCCCGCCGACGATGGAATGGCGGTAGCGGGAGCCCGCCCAGGCGGCCGCCGCGGGGACCGCCACGCGCCGTGGGTGGGTGCGTAGTGGCAAGGGGGGGAGGGGGGGGGAGGGGGGACGACCGTGTGCCACGCCACCCCACGCCGCCCGCGCGGCCGGGCGCGCGCGGGCGGCCGTGCGCTCGCGACCGGGAGGGGGGCGGGGGGGGGGGGGGGGGGGGGGGGAGTCGCGCTACGGTTGTGGCGGCCGTGGCGGGCCGCCGCCGCCCGTGTGCCCGCCCAAACGCGTGGGGGGGGGACGCCGCGGGCGGGCCCGCCGGCCGCGGCCGGCAGCGCCGCGGGGCCGGGGCGGCACACCCCCGCCTGCCCGCCGCCCCGCCCGCCGGCCGACGGCGAGCCGTCATGGGCGGGTGGCGGCGGCGGCGACGGCGGCGGGCGGCTTCATTGGCGCCGCCGTCTGCTGGCCGCGTCCCCCGCCACCCCCGCTGCGCACCGCGGTCGCCCCCCCGTCGCGCTGACCTGTGCCACCACGGGCGCCGCTGGGGTGCCTTGGCCCCCCGCCGCCGTCGCTGGTGCGCCGTCCTCCCGGCCTCGCCCCTCACCGCCCCCCCCCTGCCCCCCCCATTCATTCTCGCGCTCATCGTGTCATCCCCCTCCCTCCCGCTCCGTCCCCCGCCACCGCCCACCCCCGGCACCCCGGTGAGCGGAGTGGGACTCGTGGCCGTCCCACGTGGGACGAGGGGGGGACGAGGTGAGGCGGTCTTGACAGCGGGGAGGGGTGGCGGTGGTCCCTTTCCCCCTCCTCCCCATCCCCCCCCACCCCCCCCCCCCTCTCCCCTGACACTGACCCCGACCCACCGACCTTCTTCCCCCCCAGCCAGCTGTCATGTCTACTTTGATCGATGGCCCCCCCCCGTTCCTCCCTGGGGACACGGCCGCCTACGCGGTGGTGGCGTGGACCATCACGGTGGCGCAGTACGCCACGTGCGCGGTCTTCCTCCTCTTCCTCGCCCACAAGCTGCTGATGCTGGTCGTCTACCCGTACGTCACCCGGTTCGACCCGGTCCCCGGGACGCTGCCCCGTGACCGCCCGTTTGTGACGGTCCAGCTGCCCTGCTACAACGAGTCGGCGGTCATTCGGCGGGTGATTGACGCGGCGTGCAGCATGAACTGGCCGCGTGACCGGTACGAGGTGCACGTCCTGGATGACTCGAATGACCAGACGGTACGTGGTGGCGCGTGGATGCGGGGTGGTGGTGGTGGGGGCACAGAGGGATGGGGTCGGCCAGAGGGGGGGGGGGCAGGAGTGAGTGCGCCGAACAGCGGTGACGGTGACGAGCGAGGGGGGGGGGTAGTGGGCGGGGAGGTGCAGCGGGTGGGATGGGGAGGGGGGGTGGCTTGGGCGGCGGTACCACCGCTGTGGCAGTCGTGAGGAGTGGGTGGGCGGACACCCCTGTGGCGCCCGGGGGGGTCACCCGCGGGGGTCCCCCCGCGCGCTCTGGGCGTGACCAGTGGGGAATCCCCCCGCGCTGCGCCCACGCGCGACGGCAGCCGACTGACGTGGTGGCCGCTACATTCCCTCACTTTGTCTTTGCCGATGCTCAATGGTGGGGTGGTGAATGAATCCCGCTGCTTGTGTTTTTTTTATTCCCGTCCACCCCCCCCCCCCCCCCCTCCCTCCTCACAGACGGCCATTGCCGAAGACGCGGCGGCTTTTTGGCGCGCGTCTGGCACGGAATGCCGCGTCATCCGGCGCCCCGTCCGGACGGGCTACAAGGCGGGCGCCCTGCAGTGGGATATAGACCAGGAAGTGCACCCCGACTCGCGCTTTTTCCCCGTCTTTGACGCGGACTTTGCGCCCGCCCCCGGGTGGCTGGAGGAGGCCATGCCCTACTTTTTTGACGCCGCCGGCCGGGACGTGCCGACGGTGAGCATGGTGCAGGGCCGGTGGGCGCACCTCAACGCGGACACCAACCTGCTGACCCGCCTGCAGGAGGTCATCCTGAATGGGCACTTTTGGATTGAGCAGGTCTTCCGCAGCCGCACCGGCCGGCCGTGGAACTTTAACGGCACCGCCGGGGTGTGGCGGCGGTCGGCAATTGCGGCGGTGGGGGGGTGGGAGCACGACACGATTGTGGAGGACAGTGACCTGTCCATCAAGTGCTACGACGCGGGCTACCGGGGGGTGTTTGTGCGCGACCTGTCGGCGCCGTCGGAGCTCCCCGTGGCGATTGCCGACTACCGGTCGCAGCAGACGCGGTGGATCAAGGGCTTTGGGCAGCTGTTTGCCAAAAAGGCGCGCGCCGCCCTCACCTCCCCCAACACGGGGGTGGTGGCAAAGGCCGAGTTCCTCTTCCACACCCTCCCCTCTGTGTGCTACGCCGCGACGGTCGTCTTTCAGCTGTACTTCCCGCTCGCCGTCTTTGTCGACGTCCCCTTCTCGTGGGCGTGGCTGGGCGTCAACGTGGGGGGGCTGGCCATCTTTTGGGCCTTTTACGCCCTCACCCTGGTGCGCACGTTTGGGCTCCTCCGGGGGCTCGCCGCCCAGTGGCGCATCCCGGGGGTCATGGTGCTGTGCTGGGGGCTCGCCCCGCTCCTCGCGTGGGCGTTTGTGCAGGGCCTCTTTTCGCACGACGCGACGTTTACGCGGACGCCCAAGCGGGCGGCAACGGTCGCCAGCGGCTCCGCGTCGAGTGGCGGCGGGGCGTCGGCGTCGGCGTCGGCCACGTCGCCGACGGGGCCGTCGGCGGGGATGTCTGCCGGCAGCACCCCGACGGCGACCACCGCTACCACCTCCACCACCCGCTCCACGTCCGTGTCGACGACGGGTCGGGGGGGGGGGGGGGGGGGGCGGCCCCTGGGAGGGGCACCCCCGTGTCACCCCCGCCGCCCGTCCGGCGGGCGGGCGTGGCGGCAGCGGCAGCCGCCGCGGCGGCCGCCGCGCGCGGGGCGTCTGCCACCGGCCGGCCGCCGCGGCGGGCGGGGGCGGCGGCGGCGGGCCCGCCGCTGCGGTCGCCTGACTTTGGGAGCTCTGACGCGGGCAGTGACGGGTCCGCCACGGCGCCGACCGCGTCGCGGTCCACGTCGGCCCACACGGCCGGCGGCGGGGTCAGCGTGGACACGGCCGACGGCGGTGGCGCCGGCGCCGGCGGCGGCAGCAGCGACGGCGACGCCACCGCCTCGACCGGCGATGACGCGTCGGCGGCCGCCTCTGCCGCCGCTGCCGCCGCCGCGTCCCGGGCGGCGGTGGCCAAGGCGTCGTACTGGACGGTGAAGCTGTCGCCGCTGCCTCTCTTTGAGGCCGCCATGGCCGGCTGGTCGGCCTTTGCGGCCGTCGCCGCGGTCTTTGCCCTGGCCGCCGCGCCGCTGAATGAGGGGTGGAATACCGGCCGCCTGTGGCTGATCGCGGTGGTCATCTTTTGTGCGGGCAGCGCGGTGGGGCTGGGCTGGAACGCGGGGGGGGCGCTCGCGGGGATGGCGGGGGGGGTGGCGGCGGATGTGGGCGCCGCCGCCGCGCGGCGGCGATCGCGGCGGGACGCGGACCGGCTGTCGACCGGGGGGGAGGGAGGGGGTGCTGGTGGTGATGGTCGCCCCCGCCGCCGCCGCCGCCGCCGCGCTGGCGGGGGTGGGGAGGAGGGCGGCGGCGGCGGCGGCGTCGTGCCGCGGCGGTCGCGGTCAGAGGGGGACGTGCCGTCGGGGGGGGAGTCACTGGACAGCGGGTCGGCCGACACGGACGGCG
The DNA here is from genome assembly GCA_009829735.1 of Pyropia yezoensis. Taxonomy (NCBI): domain Eukaryota; phylum Rhodophyta; class Bangiophyceae; order Bangiales; family Bangiaceae; genus Pyropia; species Pyropia yezoensis. The sequence continues at coordinate 12,787,251 of CM020618.1, read as the reverse complement.
GGCGGTCGACGGCGGCGGCGGCGGCGGCGGCGGCCGCCGACGCAGACGCAGACGCGGCGGCGGTCGCCGCGTCGCGCGCACGGGCGGCGGCTGCGGCAAAGGTCGCGGCGGCCGCGCTGGCGGCGGTGCCGCCGCCCCCTCAGAGTGGCGGCGGCGGCGGCGGCGGCGGCGGCGGCGACGGCGACCGCGCCGCCACCCACTGGCCCCCGCCGGTGCTGATGGCAGACGCTGACGGGAGCACCCCCATCCCCGACAATGACGACCCGTACGCGACGCGGCCGCCCGTCCCCACCGTCGAGCAGCCGACGCGCGCGCCCCCGCGGGCCAGCCGTGGAGGCGGCGTGTCGGCCCGCGTCGACCGTGCCGGCCCGCCGCCGCCGCCGCCGCCGCCCCACGGCCGGTCTGTGCGTGTCGACGACGTGGACGCGGCGCCGGCGCCGGCGCCGGCGCCGGCGGCCGTGACGCTGGCCCTGCCGCGCCTGCCGCCGCGGCCGCCGCCGCCGCCGTCGCGACCGGTACTGGCGGCGACGGCGTCGGAGGAGGAGGATGAGGACGCCATGCTCCGCGCGCTCGGCGCTGCGTTTGGCAGCAGCGGCAGCAGCAGCGGCGGAGGCGGCGGCGACGGCGGCGGGTCGCCCCCGCCGGGCTCCCCGTGGGCGCCCCGGCCGCCCCCGGCGCTGCGTCAGCGGCCGTCGCAGGGCGGGGTGCCGCTCGTCGTGGAGGGCGCGTGGCGGTAGGCCGTCCTCTGCCAGTGGTTTTGCACTACCGCACATGGTAGCCATTTACTATTTTTTTTTGGGCAGCGGGGAGGCACGCCGGGTTGGATGGGGGTGCTGCGAGGTAACGGCGCCGTAGGGGAGGGCGGCGGATGGGCCGCGGTGGTTAGAGGGGGGGTGGCGTAGCATGGTGGTGTTGGGGCAGGCAGGGAGGTGGTGGGAGGGACCGGTAGCGGGAGGGGGAGGGGTGGGTGGGCATGGCCGGGAGGGGTGGCGCATGACTGGCGGTGGCAGAGGGAGGCCCTTCTGTGCCGACCCGTCCGTCCCTCCCTCCTCGAGGGGGTGACCCCCCCGCCTCGAGGAGGGGGGCGGACTCGTTGGCACTGGTCGGCACGGCGCGGCGGCGGGCGGGGTCGGGGTGCGGGGCGGATGACACCAACAACGAGGAGCGCCTTTTTTTTTCATTGATTTTGTACTTTTCTCTCTGCCCGTCGCGGCATCCTGCCCGAGGCGGATCAATGCTCTTGAGTGATGACTCACGATCAGCGTCACGGTGAGGTGGAAACCACAGCCTTCGATGTTCGGCATCTGCCTTCCATGTTCGGGGCTCGAACATCGAAGGCATACGGCCGAACAACGAAGGCAGAATGACCAATAGAAAGTGCTCAGGAGTGGTTGTTCCGCCAGCTTGAAGGTGATTGTTCTGTGTGATTCATGCTGGCACATGGGTTATCCTAGAAAAAGAAGCTGTCAGGGGTTGAACCCGGGTGCTCAGGGGTGGTATTGTGCGTCCCGTAAAAAGTGGACGTGCACGCGTCGTGCAGTGTGGATTTGATTGGTCCAGTGGCTGATGTTTGACATGATCGCGACACGCGCACGTCCACTTTTTACGGGACGCACTGTAGGTGAGTGGAGCCGCCGCCGCCTCCACCCCCCCCAGCCGCCGCCGTCCCCGCCAACTCCACCCCCCCAGCCGCCGCCGTCCCCGCCACCTCCACCCCCCCCCCGGCGCACTTATACCTGGACTTTTTGGGGGGGGGTCCCATACCAGTGTCTACAGGCCTCCCCCACGCCACCCCCGCGCTGCATCGTGCGCTTCCGCTTTCCCCGCGCCGTACATACATGCACCTCCCCTATGCCCCCCGTAGTAGCTGTATACGCGCCTCTTTGTTGTTTCCGGATGCACGCTCCGCGCGGCGCCAAAAATGCAGTGTCATCTCGGCTCCCTGGGCGCCCGGCTCCGGCGCTCCGCACCTCCGCTCGGGCGCCCAGGGAGCCTCGCTGACACTGCGTTTTTGGCTGCCGTGCTCGCTATCAAAGGAGTAATTCTACCCCTAAAGGTCCACAGGGCCAGGGCTATTCCCTCCCCGGCGCTTCTCTCCGTGTGCTATACCGCCAGCGCTGTGTCCATTGTTCAGCGGATGAGCAGGCATGCTAGCAAGCCCCTGCAGCGTAGCAGGCCTGCTAGCGTGCCCCTGCAGGGGCAGCCGGGGCGGAACATTGATGACCTGCGCATATGGGGGCGGGGGCTCGACGAGGACGGCGCGCCCCCACCCCCCTGTGATGGCATGATGGGGGGCGGGGGGGCGTCAACATGGGCTGTGCGGGGGGGGCCGTATGAGCCCGCGTGGAAGGGGTCTTCTGGGTGTCCGGGGCTGGGGGGTCCCTGGGGAGGTCCCTGGAGGGGCCGCTGCGGATGCGGCGGCCGGGGGGGGGGGGGGGCTCGGTGGGTGTGATGGGGGGGGGCGACACGTTTCACCACGTGTCTTCGTTGTGATTGGCCGGTTTGCCTTCGATCTTCGGCACCTGCCTTCTCGGCACGGAGTGTTCTTTCACCTTCATTGTCTAAGGCGTCGATGTCCTCACCAACGACGAAGAGAGGGAGCTACGGAGACCAGGCAAAGTGTGCTTGCACGGGCTGTGCGCTCCAGTGCAAAAAAAAACGCCCTGTACGTACCCTCTGAGCCGGTTTTTTTTTTTCGGGGTCTGCAACGGATTCGCACGCGCTGTGGGGGCCAAAATTCGGTCCCCCGACGTCTTGGGGTTTGACACCACTGCGCCGTCGCTCCCCCCCGCCCGCCATCCCCAACACGCACGTCATAGTGCTACCCGACGGCGACATTGCTGCCGCCGGCGCGCCACGCGCTCCTCCTTGCCCCCATCCCCCCCCCCCCCCCCCCCCCCCCCCCCGCCCTCTGCGTATTTCCCCCCGGTTTTCCGTGTGCCACACACCATCGCCAGCATGGGCGCCGGTGGGTCCCCCCCCCCCTCTGCCGCTGCCGCCGCTGCGGCCGACGCGGACCCCCGCACCGGCCGCTTCCTCGCCTGGGCCGCCCGCCACGGGCTGGCCCTGGACGGCGCGGCGGTGGCGGGGGGCCTGGTGCCGGGCGGCCGCGGCCTGGTCGCGACGGCGGACCTCCCCGAGGGGCACATCCTCTTCCGTGTGCGACGGTACGGACGTGGGGTGCGGCGGGCACTGTCTTTTTTTTGGGGGGGGGGGGGTAGGGGTGGGAGGGGCGAATAGGCGGGGAGGGAGGGGACGGGCGTTGTCCCTGGCGCTCGCGGCGCCGCCCGCGCGCAGTTGCCGGCAGTGGCGTGCGGCGGCGTGCCGGCCGCCGGCGTGGCCGTCCCTGCCGGCCGCCACTGCAGCGTGTGACTGCGGCGCGCCCCGACGGTGTGTGCGCGCCCTAACCACCCTCCCCCCCCCCATGTGCGACCGGTTGTTGTTGTGCTGTTGAGCGGATTCGCCCCCGTCGGCGCGCGCCTCGCGCCGTGGCTTCCCCCCCCCCCCTCCCCCCCCCCCCCCCCCCCCCCCCCCCTCGCTTCCTTTGCCTCTCGCCCGCCCCCCTCTTCGACTCCCCCACCTCTCCTCCCCCCCCCCCCCCCCGCTCTACCACAGGGACGCCACCCTCTCCCCCGCCACCTCCCCGGCGGGCGCCGCCGCCGCTGCCGCGGCGGGCGTTACGGGCGTGCCCGCTCTGGCGGTCACGCTCGTCGTTGAGGGTGCCCGCGGGGGTGCCTCCCCGTGGGCCCCCTACCTCGGTACGCACACACCAGGCGGGCGGCCGGGCGGGACAGGCGGGCAGGGGGGCGGGCGGCGCGGGCGGCGGGCCGCGTCAAGCCGCCGGCCTGCGCCGCGGTCGCGAGCCAGGGAAAGCGGGCGGGTGGGTGGGTAAGAGGGGTGGGATTGGGGGGGAAGTGGGGGGCCTTCCATTGGAGGGGGAAAGGTATTTCCAGCCGGTCGCCGGACCACAACTGACTCGGCGCCAGGGTGTCTGCCGCGGTTTTTCCTCCTCGGTCATGGGGTCTGCTGCCCCCCCCCCCCCCCGTCCCCCCCTCGCACCACCACCCCCCCCCCTATGTCCCGTCCCGGCCCATCCTGTCCATCCAGACATTCTGCCACGGGGCGAGGCACTCGCGCACCTCCCCCTGCTGTGGCCCCCCGCCCTGCACGCACGCGCCGGCGGGGTGCTGGCGCCCGCCGCCCGCCGCCGTGCCGCCCTCACCCGCCTCTACAGGGACCAGGTGGCGGGCGCCCTGGCGGCCGCCGTCGCGGCTGCCGCCGCCGAAGCCGCCGGCGCTCCCGCCGCCGCCGCCGCCGCCGACGCTGCCGCGCCCGCGCCGCCGCCGCCGCCACCCGCCGCCACGAAAGAGGGGCTGCTCACCGCCTTTCTCGAAGCCGCCGCCCTCGTCGGGTGCAACGCGTTTGACGTGGACGCCCCGCCGGGGGCGGAGGGCGGGGGGGCGGCGGAGGGAGAGGGGGGGGAGGCCGGCGGGGGGGCGGTCGCCATGGTCCCCGCCGCGGACCTGCTCAACCACCGGACGGGGTGGAACAATGCGCGGCTCTACTTTGAGGCGGGTACGTGCTCTGCTGCTGGTCGGGCGATGGGGGGGTGTGTTTGGAAGTGGGGGGTTGGCATGGCGGGGTGGGGGGTGGGGGGGGTGGCGGGGCCCCAGTGGGGGTCTTGTGTGCTCATGCAGTTAGCGTCCCGCCCGCCGCGGAGGGGGGCACGGACTGCGGGGTTGGCAGTGCCTCCCCGTCGCGGTGGGGGGGTTTGTGCAGCCCGGCCGCCCCGCTCCGTCTCTCCCGTCGTCACCACCGCGCCGGTGGGCGCGCCGACGGGGGGGCGTCGCCACGCCGGCCGCCCGCGGCGCGTGCGGTGTCGGTCAAAGGGGGCCGCTCGCCGGGTGCGTCGGCCGCGGCCGCCCCCCAACGAACGCCGGGGGGGGGAACGCGTGCCGTTGCACACGCCCCAGCCATCACGCCGTTGGCGCGGGGGGGGGGGGGGGGGGGGGGGGTGCGTGCGTGGTCGAGGGGCGGGAAGGTGGGCATTTGGAGGGGAGGGGCGCGCGTCGTCTCCCCTACTGTCGCCACCGCCGCTGCGGCAGCTGTGGCTGACGAGCGGCTCTGGTGGCCACTCACTCACGCCTCCCCCTTCCGTTGTGCCTGCCACCACCCTCCCGCTCTTCCCTTGTTCCTGGGCGTGCCGCCCTTGTGGCCTCCCGCCTGCCTGCACGTGACTCTCACCCCTCCCCCCTTACAGACGCCCTCCACATGGTCACCATCACGCCCGTCGCCGCGGGCGCCCAGCTGTACAACACCTACGGCCCGGAGCTCAACAACGCGGGCCTCGCCGCCGCCTATGGCTTTACCAACCACCCCAACCCCAACCCGCCGGCCACGCTGTCCTCTGCCGAGCTCACTGCCCGGCTGCCGCCGGGGCCCCGCCGCCGCGCCGCCGCCGCCCACATCCTCGCCCTCCACACCCGGGCGGGCCTGGCCCCTGCGCCGGTCGCCAATTTTGCCGTGGGGGGAGACGGCGCGTTCACGCGGCCCCTCCTAGAGGTGCTGGGCATTGTGGGGGCGGCCGTCGCCAAGGGCGGGCGCGGCGGCGGGGGGCGGGGGGGTCCCCGCCGTGGCGTCGCCCTTCTCCGTCGCCGCCGCGGTCGCCGCCCCCGGCGCGGCCCCGGCGGGGCGCCCGGGCAGGGGGTGGACGCGTGCGGCGGCGGCGGCTGCTGCAGTGGCGGCGACGAGCCGCCGCCGCCCACCTCAGCGTGCGGCGGCGGCGACCCGCCGGCGCTGCCCGCCCCGCCGGCGGCCGCGGTGGCCGCGGCGGACCGGGCGGCGGGCCTCGCCGCGCTGGCCGCGGCGGTAGCCGCACGCGCCGCGGCGGTCGCTGCCGCGCCCGCGCCCGCGCCGGCGGCGGCCGCCGCCACCCCCGCCCCCGCCGCCGCCGCCGCCGCCGCCGCCGCCGCCGCCGTCGCGGACGACGTGCGCGCCGAGGCGGCGCGCGTGTGGGCGGCGGCGGGCCGGCGGGTGGCGGCGGCGGTCGCCGCCGCTGGTGCCTCGGCTGGGCCGTCCCTGTAGGAGTCTTGCCCCCGTGGCAGTGGTCACACGGTCAGGTCGCCACTGCTCCTCTGGCACACGCGATTCCTCGCCCCTCTCCGATGGCATTGCCGTATTGTCGGCACTGTGAGTAGGTATACAAGACGTGCGCCACACTATTGAGCCAGGTCGGCGATGGTCACGCTTCAATACCTCACTCCGAGTGGCATGTGGACAGGAGTACAACTCACATGCACTCCGTGGGCGACACGGAGGTCACGAAGACAACTGCTGTATCCCCACTGAGAAAACTCATGGCAGAGGAAAGGTGCTTTTCCCACAACAAAGGCCATGTTCCAAGGTCATGTTCCAAGGTCATCACCCACTTCACTCGCACTCACGCTCTCGCCAACCCCCTCACCCCCCCACCCAATCGCAAACCCCCATCACTCCCACAACTCGACGCACTCACTCAAGCTTCTCCCGGTCAACCAGAACAACACACACTCACGCTCCCACACAACACCCAGCACCAACACACACACACCCCCACCCCACCGCAACGACTTCGCTCCTCACAAGACAAAAACACAAGAAAACCGCGCCGCTTGTCGACCAGCCCGCCTCGTGCACGTCGCCAGTGACTTGGGCCGCTCGCCCGCCTTGTGCCGCTCGCCCGCCTCGCGCTGCTGGCCCGCCTCGCGCTGCTCGCACGCCTTGTGCCGCTCGCCCGCCTCGCGCTGCTGGCCCGCCTCACGCCGCACGTCCGCCTTGACCTCGCTCTGCTCACCCACATTGTGCCACTCGCCCGCCGCCTTGACACAAGCATCGCCGCCACTGCACCGCCCACGACACGCCAACGCAACCGCACCGCCAGCGGCGCCACCCCCTCGGACGCGCCATCGACACAACACCGCACCAGGACACCCACCCCCTCGGACGCTCCAACGTCGCAACAGGGCGTCCTCCCCCTCGGGTCACTCCACCTCCCGGCTAGCCGCCCGGCCTCATGGCCCACCCTCCACCCCCCAGCCGGACCCCGTCCCTCCCCCCCAAACCCTCATCCCCTGGCGGTCCCGTAGCCGCGCCCCCCCCGACCGGCCTCTTGTCCTCCGCCCTGGCCAGTCTTATCTGCCCGCTCCGCACAACCCCTGGCAGCCTCTTCTGCCCCACGTCCCGGCCAGCCTCGCTTCCCAACCCCCCCCCCGGCTGGCCTCTTCGACCCCCCCCCCCACGCCCATCCTCCGCTTCCTCGGCAGCCTCCACACTGCCCTCTCCCGGCCAGCCTCACTTACCACCACTCCCCGGCTGGCCTCCCGCTCATGTCACCCCGCACGCCGACCACACCAAGAGCAAGTAGGTCGCACGACAGCTGGCCCCGCCCACACGCCGCCACCAAGCCACACAAAACGACCGACGGGACAGAGGCTGCAGCGCGTGGTTAGTGGTGGTGGTGGTGTGGTGGTGGCATGGTGGTGGTGTGGTGGTGTGGTGGTGTTGCGTTTAGGATGTGGGGTGATGGTGTTGTGTGTGTGGGATGGGGTGGTCAGCCGGTGGGGGGGCGACTGGTGGCGGTGGGTAAATAGTGCGGCCAGCCGCCCAAGGCGCGGGTGTGGCCGCCTTGTGGGCGGGCGGCGGTGGCATACAGACCCCACCTCTCCCACCCCTCTCCCCCTCCCCTCCGCCCCCCCCCCCCGACGCGGGCCATCCCCCCGCTCTTAGACGCGGGCCATCCCCCGCTCTTAGGCGCGCGCGCCGCAGCCCACGCACAGGCAGTCTGGAAACGCCTCCGCCGTCAGACCGCCAACCCACACGGGGTGAGGGCTGCGACGGCAGCAGCCCGCCCCGCCCGTGAGCGCCCAGCTGCCGTCGGCTGACGTCGGCTGCCGTCGCTGCCCGTGGCCTGCGCCGGGTGCAAAGGGGGGGGGGGCACCCGCGAGTGCGGCCGCGGCAGGGAGTGGGGAGGCCGCGCGCGCGCGCGCGCCCGCCGCCGCAGCCCCCCCCCCCCCCGAGGGGAAGGGCAGGGGGGCGGGGGGGCGGTAGTGGCATCGGGTACGGCCACTCTTCAACCGCCCCGCCGCCGCGGGCCCGACGTCGGGGGCACCAGGGCGCGGCAGAGCTCTCTCGGCGGCGGGGTGCCACCCCGGGGCGGAGGCGGCGGCGGCAGTTTCGGACGCGCTCGGCTGGCGGCGGTGCCCGTCGGGTTGCCCGCCCGGCAGCAGCTTCACCAACGTGGGTGGCGACGCGTGCGCCCATTGTCAATCCCCGGTTCCCCCCCGAGAGGGGGAGAAGGGCGGGAGATTGTATTCTGCCGCGGGGGGGCGGGGGGGGGGCGGGGGGTTGGCTCAGACGGCCCACAATGGGCGCCCTTCATGGGGCCCCTTTGGCAAATGGAAGCCGCGTTGGACCACGACCCCAGCGCACGTCGAGCCAGGCCCCCCGCTGAACAGGGGGGGCGGAATGTGGTGTGGAGGGGGGGGGGGGGGGGGGGGGGGGACGGGGGCGCCGTTGAGCGGGTAATCTTCTGTGGGGATGGCCGAGGCGCGCACCCGGGCCGCTGCGAGGGCAAACGGGCACACCGCCCCTTGCCGCTCCCTCCCCGCCTCTGCCATTGGCCGGGCGTGTCCTTCGTGAGCCACGCGTGGGCGCAAAAGGGTGAAGGAACCCGTGGCGAACTTCCACAGCCGGTCCATGCGGCTGCCCCACGTGGTGGCGGACCCTTCTCTGTTGCGCACCCATCTCCGGTGACAGGGGAGCACCCCCCCTTTTGCACGCACAAAGCGTTGGCCAGTGTCGAGAAAAAGAATCTTGCACGCTTCGGGGGGGGGGGGGGGGCGGGACGGGACGGAGGGTGGAGCCGGTTGGGGAAGCGCCCCACGCTTGGCGCGGGCGGCCCCGCTTCTTCCTTTCAAATCCGCCCCCGCTGCGTGTCGGCGTCTGGGTGGGCGGACTTTTGTACGGCCACCGAGTGACTCTCGCAATTAGACGAGCCGTGGGGGACGGCGCTCCCGTTGATTGACATTGGGGGGGATGGGCCAGGGGGTTCGGCACCGCAGGACCCTCTTTTTCCCAGCCCCGCCGCCAACCCCCCCTCTCCACGGACCTGTGGGATCACGCCCGGGCCCCGCCCTCACCGCCTGCCCCGCTCCCCCCCCACCGTTCCACGGCGGCCAGCGACCCAGGGGGGGGGGGGGGGGGGAGGGGGGGGGGGGGGGGTGGCTACCCGCAGCAGCCCCCTGCGGTGCCCGAGGCTGGTGGCGGCGGCGTGGCCCGCCGCCCGTGGGCGGGTGGTGACGCGGGGAGCCGCCGCCGCCGGCCGCCCCCACCCGCCACCGCCGCGTGTGCGCGCAGGGTGCGCGGCGGCAGCGTCGGCCGTCGCAGTCTCACCCGCCCCCACAGCCCCCCCCCCCCCCCCCCCCCCCCCCCCCCTCCCCGCATTCCCCGGGATGGGAGCGTGCGCACCAATGGCACGCACCCGGGGGGGCACCACCACACCCCTTGGCTTGGGTAGTAGACGTCCATTGGCGGGCCCCCTCACCCCCCCGCGGCGCACGGCGGTCACCAGGCGGGCACCCAGCCGCCACGCCCTGCCGGGAACGGGGTGTGCGTTGAAGGGCGGGAGTGAAGGGGTGGCGGCGGCGAGCGGCTCCACTGGTAGTGGCCGGCCGGTGCCACAACGGCAGCCCCACCCCGTCCGGGGGGGGAATGGCATCTCCCGCCCCCCTGCCCTTCCCCTCGGGGGGGGGGGGGGGCTGCGGCGGCGGGCGCGCGCGCGCGCGCGGCCTCCCCACTCCCTGCCGCGGCCGCACTCGCGGGTGCCCCCCCCCCCTTTGCACCCGGCGCAGGCCACGGGCAGCGACGGCAGCCGACGTCAGCCGACGGCAGCTGGGCGCTCACGGGCGGGGCGGGCTGCTGCCGTCGCAGCCCTCACCCCGTGTGGGTTGGCGGTCTGACGGCGGAGGCGTTTCCAGACTGCCTGTGCGTGGGCTGCGGCGCGCGCGCCTAAGAGCGGGGGGATGGCCCGCGTCTAAGAGCGGGGGGATGGCCCGCGTCGGGGGGGGGGGGCGGAGGGGAGGGGGAGAGGGGTGGGAGAGGTGGGGTCTGTATGCCACCGCCGCCCGCCCACAAGGCGGCCACACCCGCGCCTTGGGCGGCTGGCCGCACTATTTACCCACCGCCACCAGTCGCCCCCCCACCGGCTGACCACCCCATCCCACACACACAACACCATCACCCCACATCCTAAACGCAACACCACCACACCACCACACCACCACCATGCCACCACCACACCACCACCACCACTAACCACGCGCTGCAGCCTCTGTCCCGTCGGTCGTTTTGTGTGGCTTGGTGGCGGCGTGTGGGCGGGGCCAGCTGTCGTGCGACCTACTTGCTCTTGGTGTGGTCGGCGTGCGGGGTGACATGAGCGGGAGGCCAGCCGGGGAGTGGTGGTAAGTGAGGCTGGCCGGGAGAGGGCAGTGTGGAGGCTGCCGAGGAAGCGGAGGATGGGCGTGGGGGGGGGGGTCGAAGAGGCCAGCCGGGGGGGGGTTGGGAAGCGAGGCTGGCCGGGACGTGGGGCAGAAGAGGCTGCCAGGGGTTGTGCGGAGCGGGCAGATAAGACTGGCCAGGGCGGAGGACAAGAGGCCGGTCGGGGGGGGCGCGGCTACGGGACCGCCAGGGGATGAGGGTTTGGGGGGGAGGGACGGGGTCCGGCTGGGGGGTGGAGGGTGGGCCATGAGGCCGGGCGGCTAGCCGGGAGGTGGAGTGACCCGAGGGGGAGGACGCCCTGTTGCGACGTTGGAGCGTCCGAGGGGGTGGGTGTCCTGGTGCGGTGTTGTGTCGATGGCGCGTCCGAGGGGGTGGCGCCGCTGGCGGTGCGGTTGCGTTGGCGTGTCGTGGGCGGTGCAGTGGCGGCGATGCTTGTGTCAAGGCGGCGGGCGAGTGGCACAATGTGGGTGAGCAGAGCGAGGTCAAGGCGGACGTGCGGCGTGAGGCGGGCCAGCAGCGCGAGGCGGGCGAGCGGCACAAGGCGGGCGAGCGGCCCAAGTCACTGGCGACGTGCACGAGGCGGGCTGGTCGACAAGCGGCGCGGTTTTCTTGTGTTTTTGTCTTGTGAGGAGCGAAGTCGTTGCGGTGGGGTGGGGGTGTGTGTGTGTTGGTGCTGGGTGTTGTGTGGCGGTGCGGTTGCGGTGGCGCGGCGCGGGCGGTGCAGTGGCGGCGATGCTTGTGTCAAGGCGGCGGGCGAGCGGCACAATGTGGGTGAGCAGAGCGAGGTCAAGGCGGACGTGCGGCGTGAGGCGGGCCAGCAGCGCGAGGCGGGCGAGCGGCACAAGGCGTGCGAGCAGCGCGAGGCGGGCCAGCAGCGCGAGGCGGGCGAGCGGCACAAGGCGGGCGAGCGGCCCAAGTCACTGGCGACGTGCACGAGGCGGGCTGGTCGACAAGCGGCGCGGTTTTCTTGTGTTTTTGTCTTGTGAGGAGCGAAGTCGTTGCGGTGGGGTGGGGGTGTGTGTGTGTTGGTGCTGGGTGTTGTGTGGGAGCGTGAGTGTGTGTTGTTCTGGTTGACAGGGGGAAGCTTGAGTGGGTGTGTCGATGGTGTGGGAGTGATGAGGCATTACGATTGAGTCGGGGGGTGAGGGGGTTGGCGAGAGCGTGAGTGCGAGTGAAGTGGGTGATGACCTTGGAACATGGCCTTGATGATGGGAAGAGCATCTCTTCTCTGCCATGAGTTTTTCATCTCAGTGGGGATACAGCAGTTGCCTTTGTGACCTCCGTGCCCCTGGCCGACGTGGTGTGCGTTGCTGATGCAGCCTGCTGGGCCGTCTGCTGCATCCCTGTGGAGGAGTACCGCAACTGGTCGGACGCGGTGCCGGCTGAAACGCTGGCAGCGGCGGCAGCCAAGCACGACGGTCGCGTCCTCCGCGTCATCCTCCGTACGCACCCTCCAGTGATGCGATCGTTTGGGCCGCGCTCTTTGGGACTGCTGTGCCATCGACAAGGAGGGTGCCACGGCGGCGCCCGACTCCCAAGGGGGGGTGGCGGAGGTCTGGAAGGGGTGCGCTCACTCGCCAGCCCCGGCGGATGTCCCTTTGGGCGGAGAGGAAGCGACTGCGGGAGGAGAACGCCGCCACCGATGTCAGCCACGCCGCCACCGACAGCTTTCTTTTGCTTTGAAGTGAGAAAGGGTGCAGAAAAGGCCCCGGCTCGGGGCTGGAGTCGGGAGGGTCTCGCCGGCCCCGTTTTTTGATCCACTTAACGTATGGACAGCGAGGTGCGCGGGTGCCCCTCTGCCGCGGCATCTCACCGTCGTGCAGCCGTTCTGTCGTCCTCTCTTCCTCCACCCACGGCCGCCGCCGTGGGCGCTGCGCATCCCCACCCTCCACGCCCCACATCACGCCGCCTCCCTTTGACCGCTCCGCATCGCCCCCCCCATTTCCCGCCCCCGCCCCCGCCCCTCCCACCTCCCCCCCACCCCGCCCCCCCCTTCCCCTTGCGGCTGCAACCATGCCCCCCCCCCTCCCCCCCCTGCCCCTCCGCACCGCCGCGGCCTTCACCACCCCCGGCACTGCCAACTCGGGAAACCTCGCCGCCGTCATCCTCCTCCCCGCCCCGCCAGTGCCGCCGCTGTCGGACGCGGCCATGCAGGCGATAGCGGCGGGGCTGGCCCTCTCCGAGACCGCCTTTCTCGGCACCTCTGCCGCTCCCCGTGGTGGTGGTGGTGGCGGTGGTGGCGGTGGCAGCGGCGGCGGCGGCGGCGGCGGCGGCGGGGACGGTGGTGATGGTGGTGGCGGCGGTGGGCCGCCGCCGCCGTCGCGGGCATCCATCCGGTGGTTCACCCCCACCGCAGAGGTGGCGCTGTGTGGGCACGCGACGCTCGCCGCCGCGGCGGCGGCGGTGGACGCCGGGTGGCTGGCGCCCGACGCGGACGGGCGGGTGGTGCTGGTCAGCCGCCGGTCGGGGGAGCTCGGGGTGGCACTGTCCCCGCCTGCTGGCGACGGCCGCGGCGGCGGTGGCGGTGGCAGTGGCGGTGGTGGTGGTGGCTGCGGCGGTGGTGGTGGCGGCGGCGGCGGCGGCGACGACGCGTACGGGACGCTGGACTTTCCTGCCACCCCCCTGACGTCCCTTCCCGCCGACTCTGCGCCGGTGACCGCGCTGCTGGCAGCCCTGCGCCTGGACGGCGGCGGCGGCGGGGTGGCGAGGGGCGTGGTGCTGAGCGTCCACCGCAGCGTCTATGACGCGGTGGTGGTGCTGTCGTCTGCGGCGGCGGTGGCGGCGGCGGCGCCCGACATGGACGCGCTGCGGCGGCTGGCGCTGTGGCGGGGGGTGGTGCTGACCGCGGCGGGGGGGGGGGAGCTCCTCCGCCGGGGGCCGGGGGGGGAGGCGACCGACGCCCACTTTTGTTCCCGCTTCTTTGCCCCCGCCGTGGGTATTGACGAAGACCCCGTGACGGTACGGCACGCGGGGGCGGCGGGGGCGGCGACGCGGGACGCACGAGGGGAGAGAATGAGGGGGAGGGGGAGGAGGAAGGGAAGTGCGAGCGGGAGGGAGGGGGGTGGGGTGGAGGGGGGGGGGCGTGCTGCGGCGGCCGCCGCTCCAGGTTGTCCCAGGATGGCTGACGCCGTCCCACGGGGGGGTCGGCTCTGTCCGACGGCCGGGGCGGCGCGAGTCGTTACACCGCCTCGGCGGGCGGGCTCCCCCGCGCGCGCGCTCGCGGCGCTTGGTCGTTCGTTGGTAGATGGGGGAGGGGCAACGCTGCGGCGGCAACAGCGGTTGTGACTGACGCGTGGCCAACGGTTGCGGACCCTATGCTCCTCCTCTCTCCCCCTCCCTCCCTCCTCCTTCCCGTCCCTGCTCCTCGCTCCATCCACGCTCTCTGCCACCCCCACCGACTCCCCCCCCCCCTTTTTTTTTCTCTTAATGTCTTCCCAGGGGAGCGCCCACTGCGCACTGGGCCCCTACTGGGCGGCCGCGCTCAGCACCTCAGCCCTTACTGCCGTGCAGCTGTCTCGGCGGGGCGGGGTGGTGGCGGTGGGCGTGCCGCCCGGAGGGCGGCGCGTCCACCTGGGCGGGGGCGTGCGGGTGGTGGTGCGGGGGGAGCTCACCCGCTGGGAGGAGTAAAGAGGTGGGCGGAGCGGCGGCGGCCGCCGCCGCTGCCCCGTCGCCGCCACTCCGCCACTGCCACCGCCACCGCCACCGCCGTGGGGAGGTTGGACGGAAGGCAGAGGGGGGGAGGGTGCGGTGGGCCTCTCTGGCTGGGCGAGAAGCAGGGCCGTGAGGGGCGTGCCGCGCGGTCAACGGCACGGCGTCCGCTGCCAAGGAAGGCGTCGGCGGTGTGATCACCACGCCATGATGGGATGATCCCTCTTGATCTGCGTCCCACCCCCCGCTCGACGGGGCGTGAAATGGCGGGACTTTCGTGGTGTTGGCCAGACACTACCACGGATGTCCTTCGCCTCGTCCAACTCTCCGCTGCGTCCCGCCCGTCCCTGCCCCACCCCCACCCCCATCCACCTCCCACCCGTCCGCCTCTCACCCGCCTTTCCTTCCCCCGGCCCACCTCCCCGCCACGGGCCTCACGCGGGACGCACGTGTCGGTCGGCCGTTGCCCGCTCCATTCCCCCCTTCCCCCCCCCCCCCCCCCCGCCCCCCTTCTCCGCGGCCGCCACCATGCGGCTGCCGGCCTTTGCTGCCGCCCCCGCCGCTGCGTCCATCTGGCGGCCTCGCCGTCGTTGGTGGCTGGCTGGCCGCCCTCCCATCCCGGCAGGGCCGCCCACGCGTGGCGGCCGCCGCTGGAACGCCGGGCACGCCCCGCCGGCCCCCCCACCCCCCACCACAATGTCGGAGAAACCCCCCCCCCCACCCCCCCGCCCCCCCCCGCCCTTGCCCTCACCGCCCCCATCACCACCCCTCTAACCGCCACCCTTGCGGGCGTTCCGTCGGTAGCGGCGGCGGTCGCGGCCGCCACCGCCTACTTTGTCGCGACGGCCACGCCCGAGCCCGCCCTGTCGGCCGAGTACCTCGCCGCCGCGGCGTTTGGGCATGGCGGCCACCGGGGGCGCCTGGCCGCGGCGCTCCGGGAGGCGGCGGCGGCGGCTCGGGCGGCGGCCGTGCCCACTGGCGGCGGCGGCGGCAGCGGCGGCGGCGGGGTCGTTGCCCGTGCCCCCCCCGCGCCGCCGCCGGCGGCGGCGCTTGCCGAATACGCGCGCCTGTGTGGCCACCGGTCCGCCCGGCGGGTGCCCGTGCAGTACCTGGTGGGCGAGTGGGACTTTCACGCCCTTTCTGGCATTGCGGTGGCGCCGCCGGTGCTCATTCCGCGGCCCGAGACAGAGGGCCTCGTCGACGCGGTGCTGTCGGCCGCCGCGGCGGGCTGGGATGGTGGCGGTGACGGCGGCGGTGGCGGCGGCGGCGGCGGCGGCGGCGGCGGCGGCGGCGGGTGCCCACCACCACCGCCGGCGCGGGTGCTGGACGTGGGCGTTGGTAGCGGGGCCATCCTGCTGTCGCTCTTGACCGCCTGGGGGGAGGGCACCACCGGCGTGGGCATTGATGTGTCCCCCGCGGCGGTGGCGCTGGCTGCCGCGAATGCTGACCGGTTTGGCCTCACCGGCCGGGCGTCGTTTGTGGAGGCGTCGGTGGGCGCCTATGCGGCGGCGGCGGCGGCGGCGGCAGCGGCAGAGTTTTCGGCAGGGGGGCGGGAGGGGGATGCTCCCGCTGCCAATGCCTCAGCCGGCGCCGCCGGTGCCCCCCTCCCCCCCTCCCCGCCCCCCCGCTTTGACGTCCTTGTATCCAACCCCCCCTACATCCCCGCCGCGGACATGGCGGTCCTCCCCCCCGAGGTGGCCTGGCACGAGGACGCTGCCGCGCTTGCCGGCGGTGGCACCGACGGCCTCGGCGTTGTGCGGCAGGTGCTTGCCGCCGCGCCGGCGCTGGTCGTGCCGGGCGGGGACGTGTGGCTCGAGGTGGACCCGTCCCACCCTCCCCTCATCCGCGCGGCGGTCGAGGGCGGGGGGGGCGGGGGGGGGCTCCGGTGGGTGGCGTCTCACCTCGACTTTATGGGCAAGGACCGGTTTGTGCACCTGCGGGTGGAGGGGGAGGGTGCCGGCGCCGCCAGTGGCGCCCCAGCCACGCGCGGTTAAAGTATGATCGTCTCGAACAAGAGCGGCGGCTCCCCGCATCGGACAGCGACTGCGCCGCTCACCACTTACCGTGGGCCGTGACGCCTGCCGTTGGTCGTGGCACCCCTCGTTGGCCGTGGCGCCAGCCGTATATCCGCGGCCGCCGTCACCCGCCGCCAAACGACACCCCGCCACGGTGTTGGAGTTGGCGGACAGCTTGCCGCGCCCGTCGTCGCACGCATGCTGCTCGTGCAGCCACCAAGTGTGAACGGCCCTTCCGGGCGGCCAAGAGTGCACGAATGCATGTTCACCATCGTGGGCTGCGATGGATGTGCTGCAACAGCGGCGCCGTGCTGTTACAGTACACGAACCAGCCGTGATCGGACGCAAGCCTCCGTTGATTAGGCGCCTGTTTTTAGCAGAAAAACCGGATGACCACCTCGGCGTATTGTCTATTAAGAAACTGAGTTTACATGTTCATAGACTAAACACTTGTGAGCCCTTTGTAGGGCCGCCTGTGGACCAGAAAATACAGAGAAGATGTAGGTTGGAAGACGAGACCAAGAAGGGTTCTGAACCAATGAACGGAGAGTATGAGACCCACGTTTCATGGCTTGACCAATGAACCATCAGCACGGGGTAAGATTCATCGTCATCCTCCTCCTTTAGGGGATTGGCTTCGTTTTGCGTATGAGAGTTCGAAGCTCGAACTGGCATGTGTCCCGCATCAACCACCACACCCGTAGAGCATATCACAACTCAGCGGGTGACGGCTGCGATCGTAGCGGTTGGTGTCGCCCAGCTGCAGGGGAATCTATCGACCGTCGATGTCTCTGCCAAAGGTTGCCTATCCCTCTTCGTCTCGGCTTCGTCCCCTCCCCCGCTTCTGACGCAGCGGTGGTGGTTGTCGTGCTGTGCAGGCGACTGTTAGGAAGCCAGTTCCTCTGCGTCCACGGCGGCTGACTGTGTGTGTCTGCTGCCATGACGTCGCCGCCCGCGTCGGCGCGCGCCCCCGGTTTTGCACTACCGCCCGTGTCGTGGCGCCCCCGCACGGCCCCCTGCCGGCGCGTCTGCCCCACATCGGGGGCGGCTGTGGGGGTCCACCGGGGACGGGCCGCCCCCGCAATGACTGCCCCTTCCCCCGCTGCCCCCTCTCCACCCCCGGCGTCGAGCCCCGCCCCCCCACCCGCCGCCGACGCTGGCGCCGGCGCCTACGCCCCCACCAATGACATCCGACCAGAGCTCCGCCGCCTCGCCGCCTATACGCCCATTCTCCCCCACACGGTGGTGGCGGCGTCGCTGGGGATCCCTGAGGCGTCCATTATCAAGCTCGACGCCAATGAGAACCCGTACGGTGCTTCGGCGGCGGCGACGGCCGCGCTCGCTGCCACTCCCTACCTTCACGTCTACCCTGACCCTGAGAGCCGCGACCTCCGCTCCGCCCTGGCGGCGTACACGGGTGTGGACGCGGCGCACATTTTGGTAGGGGCCGGCGCCGACGAACTGATCGACCTCCTCTTCCGGCTGCTCGTCACCCCAGGCGCGGGAGATACGGTCGTCAACTTCCCGCCCACCTTTGGCATGTACCAGTTTGACGCAGACGTGAACGGCGCCGAGGTCATCTCCCTTGGCCGTGGGGGAGATTGTGACGCTGCCAATGGGGGTCTCGACGGTGACTTTCGCGTGCCTATTGAGGCGGTGGAGGCGGTCTTTGCACGCGCCGCCGCGGGGGAGTGCGCCCGCCCCAAGATGGTCTTTGTGGCCAGCCCTAACAACCCCGACGGCTCGCTGCTGCCCGACGCTGATTTGGAACGGCTGCTGGCTTTGCCCACTCTTGTTGTCCTCGATGAAGCTTACATGGAGTTTTCCGGTGTGGACCGGGCGGGCCTCGTCCCCCGCCACCCCAATTTAGTCGTCTTGAGGACCTTCTCCAAGTGGGCGGGGCTGGCGGGCCTTCGCGTGGGCTACGGTCTCTTCCCTCTGGGCCTTATGGAGCATCTGTGGAAGTGCAAGCAGCCGTACAATGTGTCGGTGGCAGCCCAGGCGGCGGCCACGGCGGCCGTGCAAGCAGCGTCGGAGCTGGCCGGGCAAGTGGCCGCCATGGTTGCGCAGCGCGAGCGCTTTTTTGTTGAAGCGAAAGCGTTGCCGTGGCTGACCCCCTACCCTTCGGCTGCCAACTATGTACTGTGCCGCGTCGCCGAAGGCGGGGGGCGTACCGCGCGGGGCGTCAAGGAGGCTCTCTTTGCACAGGGCATCCTGGTGCGCTACTACACGTCGCCAGGGCTGTCCGACTGCATTCGCATCTCCATGGGCACTCCTGAGCAGATGGACAAGGTGTTCTCCGCGCTGGCCAAGCTCTGAGCGCGCGGCGTGGGGTGGAGGGGACACGTCGGCAGCGCGAACATGACGTTCTTTTCGGGTGCTCTGACCACAGTCACCTGGGCCCGAGCGCCGAGTCTAGGCGCACCGGCCATCTATGCGAGCGGCTGGTAGCGATGGTGGCGATTGGTTCCATCTCATGTTCATGTTCTGTGAGCCTCTGGGTGGGGTGCCCTCGGTGTCTTGTTGCTCCTGTTTCCTGCGATCGAATCGCCTGTGACGAAAGGAGATTCTATGAGCATTCCAACACACGGGGAGAAAGATAATACACCGAGCAGCAGTGCAGAGAAGGAATCGGACCGTTCAGGTCTGCGAGCGAGGAACAAAAATTGGGAAGCACGTTCGCGTCTACATTGCTGGGCGACGGCACACCACGGCACGGTTGGTCCGACCAACAACGCTGCCCACCCGCCCAAGGCGAGGCCCCACGAACGCCAGCCCTGGTACAGTCGGGACTTGTCCCCCTACCGAAGCGTCAGTCAGCTGGCCGCTCATGATGGCCGCCCGAGCCTTGCGCTGCTTGATCGTCTTCGCAACACCCTCGTAAACCGAAAAGGTAATGCCCGCGAGGGGCGCAAGGAACATCACACGCGGTACCACCCCCTTCATCAGCGTCCCCGCACCCTCCTCCCGAACAATCCGGGTGAGGGTGTTGAAAATGCCCTTGTACTGCACGCCCCCTGCGCGCTGGGTCATCAGCCGCGTCTTGACCACATCCACTGGTGTCATGATAATGGCGGCGATCGCACCCGAGAATCCCGCCAAGCCAAGGTTCTCCTGGTTGTTGGGCTTACGCCCCTTGACGCTCGCAAACGCAGACTTGGCTTGACCGTGGAAAAGGAAGGCCAGCGCGTTCCACGGCACGTCCCGCGACATGGTCGCGAGGGCCCCGCGGTAAAAGCCGGCGGGACCCTCGGCGGCAGCAATAGTCTTTACCGCAACGGCCATGTTGGGGTAGATATCCGCCTGGATGCGCTGCTTGATCACCTCCTGCGGCACCCGGAAGGACGCTGCCGCAATTGCCCCACACGCTCCCGACAGCAGGTCCCGAACCTGCTGGTTCTTCTCACCCGGCAACAGGGTGGCAAACTTGTCCTTGGCGGCCTCAAACGCAGCAAACTGCACCGCCCCGGCGGGAAGCGCGAGCAGGATCTGCGGGAGGACGCCCTTGAGGAAGACCGAAGGCGCCCAGTTGCGGGCAACGCCCTTTGCTTGCAGGCGGGTACGCACCACGTCAACCGGGTGGAGGGAGGTCTGCGCAACGCCCCGCGCAATGGCACCGGCGACCATGCGCTCGCTAAAAGAGAGCGTCTGGGCAGCCACACCGGCGGTGGCCGCGGCGGCAGTGGTGATCGTGCGGCCGACGCGGCCGGCGGGGCCGCCCTTGTGGCGACGGCGGGGGGCCGCCGCGTCAGCCGGGGCAGCGGCGGCGGCGGGGATCATGGCGGCGGCCATGGTGGGCCGAGTAGAGCGAGGGGGAGAGATGGTCCACGGGAGGGAAGGGGGGAGAGGCCGCGACGGTGGAAAAGGCGTGCGACGGTGGGTGAGTGGGTGTTGGCGATGGACGAGAGGGGGCGTAGACGATGGACGAGAGGGCGTTGTTGGTGGCGTGGACGGCGAACCAGGTGGTGTTGACAACGCACAATGTGGGCGAGAAACCAAAGCAGCGACGGTCGGCGGCGAGACGGAGACAGTGGTCTGCCAGTGAATCGGGGGTCGAGGATGCGCTACACCACAACGATTGAATGTGCCTGCAATGGCCCGTGGCAATCAATGGCGTGAGCTGGCTGAACGACACAACGCGCAAGTGCCCGGCGTCCCCGACGGTCTGGTGAAATGGGTGGTGGGACGGGCAGCGTGGGCTGGCGCGTGCCGGTTCATGGCGCGTGCGTCCTCGTGTGCCAGGGCGAGACGAGATTGGTGAGCTGCGGGGCCATTGCCTCGTCACTGCTTGCTGAGGGATCAGTGGTCAGGTGCGATGTGTCGAGGCGCCGTTGATTGGCCAGGCGATGAGGAGGCTCCAACCGAGGCAGCGACCACTCAGAAACGCGAGCTCAATTACGTCTCTTCAGAAATTGCGAAGGTACTGCACATATTTACTGAAAGCATGGTCATGAAAAAATATGCTCTAGCCTGTGCATATACATATGATTTTCGAGACTTCTCTATCGACTTACGCCACCGCTCCCCAGCCGCCGCCTACCGCTTATCCGCCACCGCCCACAGGCCGACCACGTCGTCGGCAAGGAAGGGCACCGCCGCGCCTGCCATCATTCGCGGGGATGCCACCGGAAGCAATGGCCGCCTTGACAGCCACCTCCCCGATGCCGTCGGGGCGGGTGAGGATGAACATCACGTCCTGCCCGTTGGCTCTGGTGACGAAGGCGGCCGGCAGGTCCCGTGGCGCAGACGAAGTGACGACCTTGTGGGCGCTGAGGCACACCTGCCGAAACATCCGTTCCGCTGGCGGTGGCAGCGGCGCATGAGGGGAGCGGCGGCGGCGACGGCGGCGGCAGCAGCACCCTCTTAGCGGCTGGGCCACACCGCGCCGCCAGGGCCGCCGCCGCCGGGGCCGCTGCCGCTGGAGGCACCGCTACCTCGAACGCATCCGCCGAGGCCGATGCAACCGCTGTCGCTGCCCCGGCCGCCGCCGCGGCCGCCACGGCCGTCGCCACGGTCGCCGCCACGGCTACCGCCGGGCGCCGGGGCCGGGGGCGGCGCGACGCCCACCTCCACCATCCCCACCCAGGCTGCCATCCCGCCCACCATCTACCAAAATCTGACCGATTGCAGGGGAGCTCTCGCAGCGCGTGCGTAGGCGGCGCGAGGGCCCTCGCCGGTGGCACCTCATTGACATCAGGCGGCGCGAACTGGAAGGCGATGCGGAGCCCGCTCGCGCCACCCCCGTCTCTTGCCGTGGCGCTTCAGCGAGTGCCGCTGCCTTGACACTCTACATGAGTATGTACCGTACATACGTGCAGTACTGCTTGTTGTTGCCATGCATGAGTCACTCGCCCTCTGCGCAAGGGGTGCTGTAGGAGTGTTCAGCGCAGCTTCCGTGTACCCTTTTGAACGCAGCAGTCGACAATCACTATTCAAACAATTTACACATTGGTTCATTTCATGAATCGTGGAAAGCTGTTCGCCACGTGTGCTCGCAGTCCATCGTGCATGTGACGTTCGGCCGTCCCCTTGTCCTTTCTGCCAACGGCTGCGGTGTCCTGCGCCGCCTTCACGATGGGCATCCTCAGCACCCTCTTGTCCAGCGGCTTCCCAACACGGGCGACCACCGTGGGTTTGGTCAGGTGGTGTCCAAAGAGGTGTGGGTGGCTACCGTTGCGGCGGCAAAAGGCCGTCAGTGGTCAGCGCGATGGCGCGCCTCCGGCGCGGAGAGGCGGAGGGCTGCCGGATGCCGCCCTTGTGGTGCCGCGGCGGCTGGAGGAGGTGGGCGGCGAGCAGCCGCAGGCCTCCCCCCGCCTCCCACAGACGGTGCTATTGGCGTCGGGCGGCGGGCATCGACGGCCTGGTGGGCCTGACGCCACGCCAGGGGGCGGCCGCCCCGCGGGTGGCCTGTGCCGCGCTGGGAGGGCGCCATGGCCGCGGTCGCTGCCGCCGCAGCAACGGTGGCAGTTGTTGGCGAACATCGGGCGCCAGGGGCAGGTCGCGGCACGAGGGTGCGGCCCAGCTGCCGGGCCAACGTGGCGGGATGGCACACCGGCGGCGCGCACCGACGCTGCAGCTATCCCCGCGGGGCGTGTCCCCTGCGGCCGGGGGGTGGATTTCTTTGCATGCCGGCGGGGGTGGCGGTGAGGGGGGGCGCGCGCGCCTGCGCCTGTGCCAACGGACGCCGCACGCACCAAACCCAGCCCCCCCGGCGCTCCTTTGCTCGCCCCTCCCTCCGTACACCTCTCCCCAGCAGCACCCTTCTGGCCCGTGACAGCCGCCTCCTGCCTGCCCCTGCCGCCGCGGGTGCTGTCCCCGGTCCCCACTGCCACGGGCCGGCAGACGGCGGCGGCGACGCGCGGAGAGGCGTCCACGCCGCCCCTGCCCGCGCCGTCGTCGGCGCTGTGGCTGCGGGGCGACGGGCGGCTGGCTGCTGGACACGGAGCGTTTGACCTTGGCCACGACCCCCCCGCCGGCGGGCCCACACCGGCGGCTACCGCGGGGCCATAATGCCTGTGCTGTATCGCAGAGTAGGTCCTGTAGGTGCCGCGTGCGGCGGACGGCGGCACGAGGGGTGGCGTCCCGTAGGCCGTCGCGCCGTAGCCCCTGGAGGAGGGGGCCGCGCGCCCCTCCCGCCCCCGCGGCCCCACTCAACGGCCGCACCGCCCTTGACCTTGACCTTTTTGCTCCGGCGGCGGCACGCCGCCGCCGCCGCGCGGGCGCGCGCACCCGACCCCAGCAGGCGGCCGCCGCCCCCCTGCGCCGGCGGTCGCCGCGGTCGCCGCCGGCTGGCGCCCTTGCCGGTGCATCCGGCGTCGACCGTCCGCGTGTCGATTGGACGGGCGGGGGGGGGGGGGGGGGGGGGGGGATCCCTTTTCTCCCCCTCCCCCCTTTTTCCCCCCCCCCCCCCCCCGCCCCGGCTCGCACTTCCACCCGTGCGCTCTCGTTGGTGCTGCCTGCCGCCCACCTTGCCTCCCCTCTTTCTTTTCTTTTGATGCTGGCACCCAGGCCGCTCGCCCAGCGGCATGGCCCGCCCTTGGCCCTTGCCCCGCCGCCGCCTGCCGCCGCCCCGGACGCGCCCCGCCAGCGCGGCGCGCGCGGAGCAGCATACAAAAAGGCCGCGGCAGACCCGCCGCCCGTCACGCTGCTGCGTCTTCCCCTCGCACCCCCCCCCCCCCCCCCCCCCCCCCTCACACGCTGTGCTGACGACGCCCGCTCGCCCCTCCTCCCCCACATCCCCCTGTTCCCCTGTCCACGGCTCGCCGCTAATCCCCGTGGCGGTGCCGCGGCGGACCCCGCGTGTGGCCGACACCACGCCCTGTGGGGCGGCTGTGCCACGCCCCTCCTTCCACTCCGTCCCCCTCCCCCTCCCTCGCATCCTCTGTCGTGCTGCTTCCACCGCCTCCCCCCCCCCCCCCCCCACCCCTTTCTCCATCCGAAGTGCCTTCCTCTCCTGCCAATTCCCCCACCCCAGGCGTACTGTACATACCGGGCCATGGCGAGCCCCGCCCCCGCCGCTGCCGCCGCCGCCGCCCCCGCGGCGGCGCCCGCCATTGCGCGCGCGTCGGTGGTGGTGGTGGGCGGCGGCCTGGCGGGCCTCGCCGCGGCGCTGTCGGCGGCCGCCGCGGGCGCGCCGCGGGTGGTGCTGCTGGAAAAGGCGGGGGGGGTGGGGGGGAACTCGGCCAAGGCCAGCTCGGGGGTGAGCGCCGTCCCCGCGGGGGGGGGGGGGTGGGCGACGACGCCGTCCACCTCTTCCGCGATGACCTCATGGCCAGCGGCCGGGGGCGCGCGGCGGTGCACCTGGCTGACGCGCTCGCCTCCCAGGGGGGGGGGGCGCTGGCGTGGCTCGAAGCGTACGTTTTTTTTGTTCCCATGGGGGGGGAGTGTGGGTAGGGGGGGGGGCACCCGCCGGCGTGGCGGTGTATGCATGGCGGGTTGGCTTGCATCCAAGGAGGCCGTTGGTGTGGTGACGTCTGTGTGGGGCCTGTGGTGGACTGTCTGGACGCAGACGCGGCTCCCGGCTGGGTGTTCTGGGGTACTGACGTGCAGATGCTTTTTCTGTTTTTTGGGGTGCCTCGCCGGGTGCTCTGATTGGCTTTTCTGCGTATGGCCCGTGGCGACACCGCGGCTGTCTGCCTCCCCGACGTCTTTGCCTCTCCCCCCCGGCAGTCAAGGGGTGGACCTGTCAGACGTGCGCCAGCTGGGCGGCCACTCCCGCCCGCGCACGCACCGCCCGCCCCAGACGGGCGGCAAGCCCGCGCCCGTCGGGTGGACCATCATCTCGGCGCTCAAGCGGCGGGTGGCAGAGGTGGCGGCGATTGAGACCATCCCCTCGGCGCGGGTGGTGCAGCTGCTGACGCGCGGGGAGGCGGCGGCGCTGAGCGCAGCCGCCACCAACCCCGACGGCCCACCGCCCGTGTGGCCCCCGGGGGGGGCAGGGCATGACGACATTGACGACAAGCCCCTGCAGTCGCCGCCGTCGGTACGGCCCGAGGTGGGGGGTGTGGTGTACGTCCACACGCCCGCCGCGGGCGGCGGTGCCGGCGGCGGGGGGGGGGGCGCCGCGGACGGCGACGCGCCCGCCCCCACCCGCCACGCCCTGTTGAGCGACGCGGTGGTGCTTGCCACGGGCGGCTACTGCGCGCCTGGCAACCCGGTGCTGGCAGCGCACGCGGCGGCGACGGCGGCGGGGCTGCCGTCAACCAACGCGCCGCTCGCAACGGGCGACGGTGTGCGGCTGGCTGCCCGCCTCGGCGCGGGCACCGTCGACCTGGACGCGGTGCAGGTGCACCCAACCGGCTTTGTGCCGCTCGCGGTGGCGTCGTCGGGGGGCGCAGTGCCGCCGACGGTATTTTTGGCGCCCGAGGCGCTGCGGGGGTGTGGGGGGCTGCTCGTTGACGCGGCGGGCCGCCGGTTTGTGAATGAGCTCGACGCCCGGGACACGGTCACGGCCGCCATGCGGGCGGCGGCGGCGGCAACGGCGGCCGAGACAGCGGCGGGCGGGGGCGGGGAGGGAGGCGGCGCTGGTGGGGCGGCCACCGGCGGGCGCATCTACATGCTGCTGTCTGTCGAGGCGGTCGAGTCGTTTGGGATGGCCACCGCCCGCTTCTACGCCGCCAAGGGGCTGATGGCGCACGTGCAGCCGGGGGGCGACCCGGTGTGTGCGGCGCCCGACGGCAACGGGGGCACCGCTGCTGCGGACGCCGCTGACGGCGACACGGACGTGCTGGCTCAGCTGGAGCGTCGGGTGGGGCTGCCCAAGGCGGCGGTGGGGGCCACGCTCGCGGCGGTCGCGGCGAGCGTGGAGGGGGTGCCCGACGCGTTTGGCAAGCGTGTCTTTCCGTCGGCCGCCACGTACGACGCAGAGCGCGTACAGAGGGCGGGCATCTGGGTGGCGGCGGTAACGCCGGCGCTGCACTACAGGTACGTCGCGTGGGGGGGGGGGGTTGGCAGGAGGGGGATTGGCCGGAGGGGGGTGCGGCCGCTCCGCGCGGCGTGCGTTGGGGGTGGCAGACTGGAGCCCCTCGAGTTCGACTCGCCAGGATGCAAGCTACGCCGTGTTTAACCAGCATTGAGTACCCGCTCTTCCTTGTGGCTTTCTCCTGACCTGCGCTTGCTTGGCCCTCCCTGACGCGTTTCACAGCATGGGCGGCCTGACGTTTTCCGGGTCTGCCGGGGTCCTCACCGCCGGGACGGGCAAGCCCATCCGCCGCCTCTTTGCCGCCGGCGAGGTCACGGGCGGCCTGTTTGGCGGCAACCGCCTGGGCGGCTGCTCCCTCCTCGACTGCGCGGTGTTTGGCCGCATCGCCGGCGAGCGCGCGGCGGCGGCCGACGGCGGCGGGGGGCCAGCGCTGTCGCCTGGCAAGGCGGTGCCGCTGCGCCTGTCAGAGCGCCGCTTCCTCACAGCCAACGGCGCGTCGGGCGGCCGCTCCGTGACGGCCATGGTCTCCCTCCGCTTTGACCTGCCCTCCCCCCTGGCCACCACCGGTGCGTCGGTGGGGCAGTACGTCTCGGCGGCAGTACCGATGCCCGACGGGTCCACCTCGAAGCGCTACTACTCGCCCGTCTCGCGCCCAAACGACGAGGGCGCGTTGGAGCTGCTGGTAAAGGCGCCGCCCCCGCCGGGGGCGGCGGCCTCGGACGTGCACGTCGGCTCCGCGTCCGTCGCGCTCGCGGCGCTCCGGCCGGGCGACACGATGGCCTTTGACGGGCCCCACGGGGGGCTCCCCTTTTCCCTCGACGAGCCGGGCCACGTCACCGCCGTCGTTGGCGGCACGGGCGTGTCGGTGGGCGTGCAGCTGGTGCGGTACGTCCTGCACGCCGCGGCGGCGCGGCTGGACGGCGACGCGGGGGGGGCGGCCTCGCGTCCCGTGCCCGGCCTGACGCTCGTCTGGGCGGTTCCGACGCCCGACCAGCTGGTGTACCGCCGGCTGATGGAGGAGCAGGCGGCCAGCCCCGCGGGCAAGGCGGCGCACTTGCGGGTGGTGTGGGTGGTCGAGGCAGGGGCGGAGGGGATGGTCACCCCCGCGGCGGCTGCTGCAGCGGACGCACCCACCCCCGCCGACGCGCCGGCGGCCGGCCTGGTGGGCGTCACCCCCGCGGGGAGCCCGGTGTATGCTGGCCGCGTGACGCCCGAGCTGCTCGCCGCCGAGCTCCCCGCTCTACCCCGCGCCGACGGTCTCCCGGCGGCGGCTGTGCTGTGCGGGCCGCCGCCCATGTGCCACGGTGTGCGGGCGGCCATGGAGGGCATGGGCTACGACCCGGCCAAGGTGTACTCGTGGGTGTGAGCCACGGCAGGGTGGGGGTGGGGGAGGGGCGCATCGAATGAGGCCTGTCGGGAGGCTCTGCTGTGTCTCGCCGGTCGCGTGTTGGCAAACTAGACCTGTTTTTCCATGTCCATAGTGCCGTCCCGCCTGGGAAACGTGTGACCTTGTGTGGTAGCCCTGCGCCCACGTCGCTGGCTGCCGTCGCGTCGGTTCACGCGAGCCGCAACTGCCGCGGCAAGCGGTGGCGGCCACCCCAACCCACCTACCGGCGTTGGTACCCTACCGGCGTCGCGAGGCCGTCTGGTCGGCGACGCCCGCGCCTCAAGCCCACATGCCTTCTCACACCAGCCCGCCAGCTGTCAACGCTGCCCGCACCCTATCGTACATACACACGTGGGGGTCCTTGCCGCCGCCGCCGTCAAGCCCAGCCCGGGCGTGAGCGGCCCCACCCCGCACGACAAGATTACAAAAAGAAACGTACCCGGCCCCAGCCAACCGCCCACTCCATGGCCAACACGGGAACCGTGCTCGCGGCGTCGCCCTGCACACGTCCGTCCGCCCCCAAAAACTCATTCGTTGGCCTTATCCTTACGGTCCGCAGCCTCCTTCTCCGCCACCTTTTCAGCCTGTGTCAGCAGCCGGCCCTTGGCTTCCCGTTCCCTCCGCTCCGAGTAGCGGTCGGTGAGCTCGTCTGCGTATTCCCGGTTGATGCGGACGAGCCGCACAAACTCCTCCACCACGTCAACCACCCGCTCCCGCAGGGACCCCGCCTTGAGCCTCCCGTCAGCATCAAACTGTGTCCACGCCATCGGGATGCTGCTCTGGTTGACCACACACGCCATGCGCATCCAGCGGGCGAGCAGCCTCAGCGCATTGACCGTGTTGAAGCTCTGAGACCCCCCACACACCTGCATCACCGCCACGGCCTTGCCCTGCGTCGGCCGCACCGAACCCGTGTTGAGGGGGATCGTGTCGATTTGGTTCTTGAGCACCGAGCAGAGGGCGCCGTGGAGCTCTGCCCCCACCCACACGTGCGCCTCGGACCAGTGGACGAGCGCGCGGAGCTCGGTCACCTTGGGGTGGTCTGCCAGCGCTGGGTCCCGTACCGGCAGGCCGTGTGGGTCGAACGTGCGGACGTCGCAGCCGAGGCCCTCGGCGAGGCGCGCCGCCTCGGCGGCGAGGAGCTTGGAAAAGCCCGCGGGACGGAGCGTGCCATACAGCACTAACACCCGGGGTGGGTGGGTGGCCACCGCGCCGGCGGGGCGAAAGGACGCAGCGGCGGTCAGGGCGGGCAGCGCCTCGGCGCGAACCCAGTCATCGGAGCCGGGGCCCGACGCGGGGACGGCAAGGTCGGCGCGGTGGGCAAGCCACGCGGGCGTGGCGGCGGTGGGGAGGTCGACCGCGTCGGCAGCAGAGCGAGGGGGGGGGGCGCCGGGTGGGGAGTCGGCCGGCATAATGACCCGCCAGGACGCGAGGCGGCAACGTAAAAGGAAGAGTGGGAGACGGGGGGAGAGGGAGCAGGAGGTGGGGATGGCGGAAAGTGCAGCGGGGTGAGGACGGCTGCGGGTAGCCAGGCTAGGGGAGAAGGCGCTGGCGGCGGCGCGCAGTAGGCTGACGCCACCCCTCTGCATGACCGCCGCAAGTGCACGGTCGGGCGCACTGTGCAAGGCGCCGAGGGCGTGCGGTGCGCGTCACTTGTGTGTGGTGGTGTGCCGCGCAGTGGCAGCGTCGGCGGTGGCGTGAAAGGTTCGACAGACAGACGGGTCTCGATAGGGAATCGTATCTATCGCCATTGCCCGGGCGAGGGGAACGCCTGGCCAATCAGGAGTCGGTGGTGATCCGTACCGAAATGTCAACTTCGACCAAAGTCATGAGCGTGCAGACGATGGTAGTTGATCCGGCACAGCCCCGCCTACGCGCCACACCCCCCTCGCTCCTGCTTGCCCGTAAACACTTTCCCTCCCGCCCCCCCGAACACCTCACTCGTCTCCATCCGCGTCTCCCCTTTGTGCTCCCCGTCCCATCTCTTTCCCCCCCCCCCCCCCCCGCGCCATGCCCCCCCGCCTTAGCCTCCCCCCCCTTCGACACCTCAAGGTCCCCCCCCCTACCCCTCCTGGCACCCGCCTCGACCGCTTCCTCCGCCGCACCCTGCCGCCGGCAGAGCCGCTGCCCACGCAGGGCGCCCTCCACGCCGCCGCCCGGCGCGGGGGGCTGCGGCTCAATGGCACCCCCGCGAGGCCGAGCGACCGCGTCGGCCCGGGCGACACCGTATCGGTGGCGCTGGGCACGACCGCGCCACGACCATCGTCTGCAGCAGACGGGGCGGTCCTGGAGGGCGGCAGCCACTGGCGGCCCGACGGGGTGCCCCGCGGCGACAGCGTCGGCGACGGCGACGGCGGCGACGGCTGCAGTGTCGGCTGCAGCGGCGGGCAGGAGCGGCGGCGACGGCGGCGCCCCCCCCACCGGTGGACCACCTCGGCAGCCGCGGCGCGCTGGCTGGCCGCCCGCGTCATCGCGTCTGGCCCGTGGGGGTGGGCGCTAGACAAGCCCGCGGGCCTGCCCGTACAGGGCGGCACGGGCGTGGGCGTCTGTGTGGACGACCTGCTGCCGCGGCTGCCAGGCGCAGCCGGCGGCGACGGCGGCGGCACCGGCGGCGGCGGCGGCGGCGGCGGCGGCGGCAGTGGCCACGACGGTGGCAGGCGCCCCGGGGGCGGGTGGTGGCGCCTCACAGACGGAGAGCGCCGCCGGGACGACGCGCCGCGGCTGGTCCACCGCCTGGACGCGCGGGTGAGTGGGGTGCTGCTGGTGGCGCGCGGCTGGGCCGCCGCCGCCGCCGCGGGCGCGGCCTTTCGCGGCGACGCCACCCCCCCCAGCGGGGGGCGCATCCACAAGGCGTACGTGGGCATTCTGGTCCGCGACGGCGCGGTGGCGGCGGCGGCCGCCCGCGGCGGCGGCGGCGGTGGGCCACCTCCGCCGCGGCTCGTTGCCGGCGCCGTCGGCACGGTGCGGGACGACATTGACGGGCGCGACGCGGCGACCCGCTGGGCGGTCCTCGGCTCCACCATTGCCGACGGTGGCGGCGGGCGGGCGGTGGTGGCGCTGTGGCCGGCGGGGGGGCGCAAGCACCAGCTCCGCCTCCACGCGGCGCGGGGCCTCGGCGCGCCGCTGTTTGGGGATGAGCGCTACGGCCTGCCGCCGCCGCCGCCGCTGCCGCCGCGACGGGCTGGCGGGTCGGGCCCCCCCTCGGGCCGGCTGGTGCACCCGTGGGCGCCGCCCGGCACGCGGGGCGTGCCGCCCATCCACCTGCACGCCGCGGCGGTGACGCTGCCGGGCGGCTGGGGCGGCGGCGCCGTGGCCGCCGCGGTACCCGCGTACATGGTTGCCGCGGCTGGGGAGGTGGGGGTGGACTTGGACGCCTGGGAGCCCCTCGACGGGATCCGCGAGGGGGGGGGGGGATGATTGTGGAAGAGAGGGGCGGGGGAAGAAGCCGGGGGGGGGGGGGGGGGCGTGAGGCGGGATGCGGCCCCTCGCGTCCGTCGCGGGCCGCTGCTGCCGCCGCGCGCCACCCACCTCGCCCGCCCGCGCTCCTCTTCTCCTGCACGCCGGTCCTCTTGTCCGTGCTTACTCCCGCCCCGCCCCGCCGGCGTGGCGTTCCCTACTCCAACCCAGGCGCTATGTACTTCGCCCTGGTCCTCCCCGCCCAGCGTCTCCACGCCCAGCCGCTCCCTACCCGGTTCGCCCAGTACCTGCTCTCCCAGCAATGGGTCAGGTTGATCGGGGGCATCCCGCCCGCCTCGGGGGGGATCCCGGATTATGATCTGCCCCCCCACCCCTCGCTGCTGCTCGCGCTGCAGTGCCAGCGCTGGCTGCGGACGCGCCCATATCTTTTTTGGGATCCCGGTGGCGGCGTCGGATCGCACCCACGCGTTTCCGAGGGGGAGCGACGCGGGTGCCCTCCACACGCCAAGAGCCCCACGCGGCCGTGAGCGCAGAGCCGCCCCCCGCTCCCCACCGCTGTGCAGTGCGTCAGGTCGGTTCCCCTCCCCCACCCCCCGCTGCCCTCCCATTCCCCCCACCCCCCCCCCCGTCGCCCTCCCCCCCACCCGCCTTTCTTCCTATTCCCGCGCCGCCGGGCACCCTCCCCGGCATGGCGGCGTACGTGGCCCCCCTGGCGGGGCTCGCGCCCCCCCGCCTGCCGGCGTCGGGCGGCGGCGGGGTGGGGCGGCGGCCACCCCGGGTGGCGGTGGCGCGCGCGGCCACCCCCGGCAGCGCGCGGCTGGCCAGGCGCGGCGGGGCTTCTGCGCCGGCGCCGGCGCCGGCGCCGGCACGGTCGGTGCGGATGGGGGTGACGGCGGTGACGGGGGCGGCGGCGCTGCTGCTGGCCGAGGATGTGTATGGCCAAATTGCGTTGGGGGGGGTGGCCATCATCGCGTCGGGGGTGGTGGGCGCGCTTATTACGGGCTGGCTTGTCAACCGCAACTATGATGTGGTACGCTTGAGGGTGGGGGTGCGGGGGAATGGGCAGGGAGGGTGGGCTGGTGGGCGGGTGGGCGGACGGGCGGGCGGGCTGGCTGGCTGGCAGGCCCACGGGTTGCCTGTCTGCCCCCGAGCTGGCTGCCTTGTGCCTTGGCATCGTCTGTGGGCGGTGGGTCCCGCGTCGGGTCCTGCCTCATGTTCTGGTGCGTGCGGGCTGGGAGGGGCAAGTGGCGCGGGCGTGCGGAGGGGGTATCGCATCTACTCTTCACGCATCCGCGTTGCCCTGTACGAGCGCACGCGGGGCGCCGTGGCCTGCCGGGGGCTGCTGCCGTCCCCCGCGCGGGCCGCAGCTGCTGGCGACCACTCTCCCACCCCCGCCAGCGGGTGGCCATCGGCGTAGCCGAGGTGTGCTGACATTGACGGCCAGCGGCGGTGTGCGCCGCCTTGTCCTCTCCCGCGCTGACCCCGCCGTCTGGTTTGTGCCGCGGTCCGTCCACCCCCCCCCCCCGCGCTTCCTATCACTTTCTCCCTTCTTCCCCCTCTCACTATTTGTGCCCCCCCCCCCCCCCCCATCGCTGCCTCCCGCTCAACGCCCCGCTCTCACTTCCTCCGTTTCTCTCTCGTTTCCCCTCCTTCTCCCTCTCTCCCCGGCACCCTTGCCCATGGCGTTACTCTTCCCTGGCCACCTCCGCCGTCGCAGCTGGAGGAGGAGTTCCGCAACCGTGACTCGGACAACTATGACGACTGAGCAGCACGTCGGTCGGCTGGCTTGCCACCGCTGGCAATGGCGCGGCCGGGAGCACAGCCCCCAGGTCGGTTGCGTGGTGGGCGGGGAAGGACGTCCCGTGCGAGAGGCCAAGGGGTGACGCGTGGGCGGGTGATGGGGGGACCACAGTTACCCCTCTTGTGTTTTTCTGTTGTTTTTTTTTGCCTCGCTGCCGCTGTGGGTAGGGGCAGGGGCAGGGGGGGCAACGGTGGGCACCACCCTCTGTGGGTTGCATCTTTCTCTCTCGTTTTCGTGCGCCAGAGTCGCCATGAGCACCTCCATTTCTCTTCCCCCCCACCTTTCTCTCCCCCTCCCCCCACCGTGGCGAGCTCTCTCGTTCCACGAGCGTGCAGTATACCTGCAGCACCCATCCCCCTACGTCGCAGCCGCCCACGTATCGACCAGGCGCCGCTAGAAGGGCCGTCGCCAGCGGGGTGCGCGTCGCCACCCAGCAGCCAGGGCTGGCGAGCGCGGCCGCAATAGAGACAACGGCAGATGTGGCGGCACCATGGCGGTGGTGGCGGTGGCGGCAGTGGTGGCGGCGGCGGGGTGCCCGCGGCGCGGCGTCGTGTGGCGTAGTGCAGAAACAGTGACCGCACAATGCGCGTGGAGATGCCGCGGCACCCCCCACGCGCGCCCCGACAGCACCGCGCCACACTGCCGACTCGCATGGCGAAAGATGGCCGGAAAGACGGTGGGGCATAGGCCGACCACGCCTCGGCGCCCCCCCACCACCCACCCCTCCCTTCCTTCCCTCCCCCCCCCGCACGCCCCCCCTCCCGCATCCCCCCCCCCCCCCCCCCCGCCAGTCCGCCCCGCGGCGTTGGCCTCAATCAAAATCCCAGCCGTAGCAGCCACGAGAGTACCTCGGGCTTGAAGTTACCCTTGACCTCCAGCCTCCCCGGCCGGACAGTAACGGGCCTGCCGTCGCACACCTTGCACAGCTCCTCCGCCAGCTCCTACGATTGAGGGAGAGGCGATGGGGGGGAGGAAGGGGGGTTGTGCAAGGGTGCGGCGACCAATCGCCACCACCAACGGCAACAAACACAGGGATTCAAGGGGAAGGGCGGAAGGTCAGCAACGACTGCGCCTGCGCCGCCGCCATAGCGAGCACCCCCGTGCCGCCAAAAGCCAAGGCTCCCCAACACGTAACTGTCCTATCGCCCGTCGCAGCGGCCACCCCCTACATCCCTATGGCCGCCGCGTGTCCCTCGTCTCGGTCCAGACGGGCCACTCGCACCCAGCATCCCCCACAGCCAGGGGCAAGACGGCGGCCACAGATGGATTGCGGGGCATCGACACCGCAGAGCGGGAAATCCCAGGAGCCCCCCTCCAGCCCTCAGCAAAACAGCAAGGTAACAAACGTACGCGGTCCGCCCCGCGGTAGCGGCGTAGGATGGTGAGCATGCGGGTGCCGCCGTTCCTGTAGTCGACGTAGACGGGAAGCTGTTTGCCTTTGGCGGTCCGAAACACCTGTGCGTTGCGCGCACCCGACAGAGGTGGGTGGTGGTAACGGGTACAGGGGGGGTGGGGAGGAGGGGGAGCGAGGTGGAAGGGGGCGGCGGGGGGAGTCACAAGCAGCAGACGGACGTGCACACGGAGATGAAAACAAGCAACGGGGGACGGCCCGCGGGGAATGTCAGCACACTAGGACAGGTTACCGCCAGCAGCGGGGGGTGCCGGGACAGGCGTCGCCGACCGGCGGCCCAACAGTGGCCACCCACATCACCCCATCCATCCGCTGCTTGCGATGCAGCGGCTTTACCCGCCACTGCCAGTTCGGCAAGGCCCCACATTCATCCTACCGCTGGCCCCAGACCCACCCGCCCTCACCCTCTCCACCCGCCCCCACCCTCGCCCCCCACCCCCGCCCATTACGTACCCGAAATGGGAGCGACGGCTCTGCCCCCAAAGGTGGCACCCACCCCGACGGCGTCGCGGCGGCGGCAACGGCGTCCGCCCCCCGGAGGGCAAAGGTCAGCCCCTCAGGGGGCGTCCACTCCCAGTCGGCGGCGCGGCCCGCGGCGGCGGCGACGGCGCCCCCGCCGGGCCGCGCCCGCGCATCGTGGGCGGCGGCGACGGCGCGCGCCGCAAGGGCCCCCGCGGGGGTGCCCACCGCCGCGTCGCGGGCGGTGGCGGCGTAAAAGGCGGTGCCGAGGCGCGCCGCGCTGGGGGAGAGCGCCATGGTCGAAAGAGCGGCGCGTCAGCGGCGCACTATGTTGGGGGGTGGGGAGGGGAGGACGGGTTCCCGGAGAAGGACGGTGCCGACCGCGTACACACACCCACTTAAGGGCGGTCTTACCGTACTTTCCCGTATTTGTCACTTTCAGTGCCACGTTCGACCGATTTCCGACTTTTTCCAGAACACATGGCGTCTGAGCGCGGTCGTCATCATGGTGGCGACCGGCATGCATCAGCGCTCAGATGGAGCGCTCCAGCGCTTCCATAAGCTTCCAGTCAGCCTGAAAGCTTTCACGATGTGCTACAACGTTGATTGGCTGCTGGCTAGGGAGTTCACGTGGGTGGCGAAAGATGCGGTTCGGCTTCGAAGGCGTGCAGCGGGTGACGCGTCGGGGGGTGGCCTCGCTGCCCGTGCGGGGGAAGATAGTGGTGAGGTGAAGAGCGCATGGCAATGGGCCGGTCGGAAGGAGGAGGGCTGCCGCTTGGCCAGCGATGTAGACCCCTCAAAATCGTTGAAGCTTGAATGGCTGAATTTTGGTTGGAGGTGCGTGACCGGCGTATATCGGCAGCTGATGGCTGCGGGTGGCGTGAGCGGGTGGGCGGAAGCGAATGGGTCACCCAGGGCGAGGTCGGTTGGGCGGTGGGCATCCATGATTGGCTGTATTGTCAATGGCAAGCGGAAGCACGCCAGAGGGCTGGGGGCGCGGGGGAGAGAGAATAGAGCGGCCGGATGGGGTCGAGCGGCGTCGCCAGGCCTGCGAGAGAGCTCTTACCAACCATACTGCCCGCAGGCCAGGCGTGCATGGAGATGACAGTGGGGAGGGGCGACGGCGCCAGTAGCATGACGTGCCTTTGGCTTGGTCGTGACACCTGCGCTACACCGAGGATGTCTGCCTCATGGCCAGAGTTGCAGAGGGCTCCTATCTGCGCCCAGCATCTAAGCGCTCTTTTCCCCCCATCCGTAACCGCCCTACGTCCTCGGATCTCGTGACACTCAGATCCAACATGCCCTGCCCGCGTCAAGCGCACGGCCGCGGCATGCAGAGGGCTGCGCAGACAACTCGCAGCATTGACCCCCCTTTCGGCTGCGCTGGATCGGCGTTCGTGGAGTCGAAGGGCGGGTGCGGGCGGCGCCTCGACCACTTGGATACTCCCACGGGATTCTATAGAAGTCGACTCACCATTGGTCGCGGAGCATTGCTGTGGTGGGAGCAGGCCGGCGCGGCGGCGAGGTGGTGCTGCGACTGCGCCGCGCCGGGGATGGGGGCGTTGTGGGAGCGAGCGGGGTGGGGGGGCGGGCCGGCAGCGGCGCGGACTCTGAGCAGGGGTCGCGAGCGGGGCTCTTCATCAGGCCATGACGACAGGTCAAAAACCCGGATTGAAACAGCCCCGCAACTACTCCTCTGGAGAGTTCATCAGGGAGGGGTCCCCGCCGGGGGGGGGCGGCGATCCGGGAATAAAAACGGATTACTGCAACCAGAACCAAAACATCCGGGTTATTGGAAATCCGAAGTTTCAAAAGCTGCGCAACTCTATCAGAAGTACAGTCCCGCCCTAATGCACTCCCTAAATCATTTAGGCGCGCAGGCGTGACACGCCCGAAAACACGCCTGATCCCGCCCCGGGCGCGCAGCTTTTTTCACGACCTGGTCGTGCAGCACATGCCTTGTTAGCGTGATCGCCAAGCCAACGCGAGGTCTCTGGCCACCCCGGCCGTCACTGTCGTCACCACAGACCGAGATCCCAATACTCCGTTCTTCATCTTGAGCATGTCAGCTGCCACGTCTCCGAACTCGCACCACAACTGCTGCCTTCGTGGAATAAGTGTCGATCAATACAGAGGAAAAGGGACCAACCGACCGCAAGAGCGAAAAGCGACAGCTATTACCATTAAGGCGAAGAAGACACTCCGTTACCGCCCGGACGTTCGATGGGGAGCAAGCCGGCCGGACGGCGAAGGCAAGCCCCCGCGTCGCCTCATGCCGATCGAGCGACCCAGCGAAGGCCTCACGGCCGATCGCTACGAGCATAGCAATCAATAGGAAAGATCCCTCGAAAGCAAGGACAGATAATAAATACAAGACATAAGTAATCCCCCAAAGGGCGAGCCACAAGTGATCCCAATATATGAAGGTTGGTGCCAACAGTCAGGGGGGCCACTAGATAATAAATCCCGGAACTCGGTACGGAAGGCGGATATGCTACAGCCTCATCCTCCGCGCTCAATTTTTTGTCCATCATTTCACAGCCACAGCGCCGTCCGCACCCCCAGTCACCGCAGCTCAAGCAATCGTACACTCGTACAAGAGAACATATGCGACATTCATCAAAACATGCTCTATCAGCTGGTCTAAGCCGACTAAGCATGCGAGTGGCGACGGTCTGGGTGGTCTTCACGGGCGGGGTCATGCGTAGAGCAGGCTGCACCAGTCGCAGACGGGGCAGGAGGGGGCCCGAGTCCACTCGTGTACATTTCGTCCACCCCCATGTCTTCCGCAGGCGGGGGGCCGGTACTCGCCGAAGCCGCACCACAGCCGATAGTGGTCTGGGCGTTTAGAAACGTCGCCTGGAAAGGTACAAATCCTCCATGGAGATGCTCGCGGGCCGAATATTAAACATGAAATGCCCAGCATACTTGTGGCAAAAACCTCTCGCACACGCGACACCCAAGTTGGGACGGTGTACAAGGGCTGCCTCCCGTGTCGGGGGAACCGGAAGAAGTGCAAGTCGCACACACTATATCCCTGTTGTGGGGCAATCCCCCCACTGACAAACAAGAAGATGGTGTGTGGTCCAACAGTTTCTTGGTCGGGACGGGGAAGCAGGGCCAAGCCCCGCTGTCCCTCCCCTTATCCCCCCAGGGTCCCCTCAGAATCTCGCCACTCAGAATCTCCCACCCCAGCACCTGCCCACCGGGCCACACGAAAATTCAAAACGATAAATGCAGAAAACCCTCAAATCCAAGTTGGATTTACTACTAAGCTAACTATCCCAAACTTAGGGAATATGGACCCAAATACAGGGGGAGGAACGGATCAGGCTAGTGGCCTGCCGCCCCTTGCATGGCACGTGTTGCCCCCCTACCTGGGGGTCAATACTGCCACAATACTCTTATCCGACTTCTACCGCATCCCCTGCTCACGGTCGCTTCGCTCCGCCAGGGCCCGCCTCGCATGCAGGGCGGCCTTCCCCTGGAATAGCTCTACACGCCCCTCCTTGACCGCCTTCGTCGCCAGCGCCGACAACATTTGGGCGCTCTCCTTCTATTCCGTCTCGTGGTCATGCTGTGCGCTCAGGAGCACAAACGACTCGGCGATGCTGCCAGTCTTGCCCCCGCCCGTCGTCTTGCTTTCAAAGCCCCGACCGGAGCCACCCGCCGGGCAGCATGGGCAGCCGCAGCCGCCGCCTCGGCGGCCGCGCTCGCGAGGACCGCGGGATTCTCGCACGCATCGAGGACAGTAGGGTCAGGCGCTCTTGAGGGCACTGCTGCTGAGCCTTGACCGCGGTGCTCGCGGGGACGAGACGCCTTGTAGTGGGGCCCTCAGCGATGCTCTACTCGAGGGTGGCTCTCGGACGAGCTGGACGCGCCCGCGATCCTCGAGCGGCGCAGGCGCGACGCGGAGCGGCGGCGATGGCGGTCCTCTGTCACAGGGGCACGCCGAGCCGCGGGACAGACCTCCCTGCTGCCACCACGCGTGCGTCGGGATGGGGTCCCACCATGGGAGCGGTCATCCACAGACACCGACGGGGAGCAGCCCTCCTCCCCATCAGATAGGTCGTAGACCTCGGCCATGGACCGGCGAGGTGGAGGGGAGCCCTCGCCCTTTGAGCCACTCGTTTCGTCTTGCCGCTCTTCCTGCCGCGGGGGAGGCGTCGCGCTCGGCAAGGCGCGCTCTTCTCCCTCCGCCGCGCGTTCTGGGGTGCCCTGCTCTCGCACCACCCGCTCTCCTGCACAGAGTCACTGGGAAGTCGACAACGTGCTCGAAGCTGGGCGCAAAACTTGCATAGTCGACATCCCACTGGTGTAGAAGATGGACCAGCAGCCACATTGATCCGCCAATCCAGACACCATAGACGTTGTACTTGTTGGTCTCTTAACAGGGCGTGCTACTTTATTGCGGAATGGGTTGAAACAAATTGTCCTGCAGGCCCGCGCCGCTGGTCTTTCCCGCCAACGCCGCCGGCAGCGGCACCGCCGTGCCCCTCCTCCGCGGCGGGCAAGGTCGACGCTTCCAACCGTAGCGGGCTGCGTCACACCCCACCACCGCGGCGGGCCGCGTCTTTGCTGCCTGGTGCTTCTCGTGCTGCTGCGGCCGACGGCGGCCGGGGCGCGCTTTGGTTTGGCCCCGTCCCCGCGGTCGCTGGCCGGCAGTCGTCGAGCAGACGTCCCGCACCGACGGTGGGCACTTCGCCCCATTCGCCTGCCCCCTGCCCCCTCCCCCGCCGCTCGTCTGCCCGCATCCCCTGCTTCGCCCCGCTAACCTCTCTGCCTTCCCCCCCCCACCCGCCCTCTTGCCGCCCGTTGGCCCCCGCCTTGCCCGCTGCCGTGCCCGGCCGCGCGGCGGCGGCGTCGGCGGCGTCGGCGGCGGCGGCGGCGGCGGCGGCGGCGGCGGCGGCGGCGGCGGCGGCGGCGGTGGCGGCGGCGCCCCGATGGACCCCCCCCCCCCCCCCCCCCCTGCCGCCGACGACCACCGGGTGGTGACGCACATTGACCTCGACGCCTTTTACGCGGCCGTCGAGTCGGTCCGCCTGGGCCTCCCGCCGGCCACCCCGCTGGCCGTCCGCCAGTGGGGGGGGGTGATTGCGGTCAACTACGCGGCGCGGGCGGCGGGCGTGTCCCGCCACGACACGGTCGCGGCGGCGACGCGCAAGTGCCCGGCGCTGGTGCTCGTGCATGTGGAAACGCTGTCGCTGCCGGGGTTGGCTGAGGGGGGGGGGGCGCGGAGGGGGAGGGGGGCGGTGGGGGGGGGGCGGGGTTTTCCACCCCGCCGGCGGCGGCACCCGCGGCGGCCGCCGGCCCACCCACAGGGCCGCCCCGGCCACGACCGCTGGGCACGCCCGCCAGTGGCAGGGCGTCTGCCGCCGCCGCCGCCGCCGCGACCAGCGCCGCCACGGGGGCCCCTCCGCAAGGGGTACCCCACCCCGCCCCTCTTCCTCCCCCCTCTGCTGTCGCCGGGGAGCCGCCGCTGCCATCGCAGGCGACGTCCAAGGTCACCCTCCGCCGCTACCGCGCGGCGTCTGCCGCGGTCATGGCGGTGCTTGCGGCGGGCGTGCCCGGGGCGACGCTCGAGCGCGCCAGCATTGACGAGGCCTACGTGGACCTCACCGCCGCCGTGGCGGCCACCCTCCGCACCGGGCGTGGCGGGGGGGGCGGCCGGCCCGCGTTGACG
Source organism: Pyropia yezoensis (assembly GCA_009829735.1). Classification (NCBI taxonomy): domain Eukaryota; phylum Rhodophyta; class Bangiophyceae; order Bangiales; family Bangiaceae; genus Pyropia; species Pyropia yezoensis. Next base: position 12,747,476 of record CM020618.1, on the reverse strand, counting down.
GCGGCGGCCGCCGACGGTGCCAGCAGCGACGTGGACGGCGCCGACGCTGACGACGCAGGCGCCGTCGACGACGCCGACGACGACGACGACAGCCACGACGACGGCGACGCCGCCGCCTACGCAGACGCAGACGCGGCAGCGGCGGCGGCGGCTCTGGCGGCCCTCCCCCCCCACACGCACGTGGTGTCTGGGGCGGCCCCCCCCCCCGCGGCGGCCGCCCTCGATGCCCGCCGCCCGGCCGACGTGCGCCTCGCCGTTGGCGCGGCAATGGCCGGCCGCCTCACCGCCGCGGTCGCCGCGGCGACGGGCCTGACGGCGACGGCGGGGGTGGCGCACTCCAAGGCGCTGGCCAAGCTCGCTTCCGCGTCGCACAAGCCGGCGGGCCTCGCCGTCGTGCCGCGGGCGGCCGTGCCGGGGCTCCTCACCCGCACCCCGCTGGGGCGCCTCACCGCCCTCGGCGGCAAGGCGGGCCGCGCCGTCGCCGCGGCGGTGCGGGCGGCCGAGGCGGCAGAGGGGGGCGCGGAGGGCGTGTGCGCCCGTGCAGGCGGTGGTGGCGGCGGTGGCGGCGGCGGTGGCGACAGTGGCGGCGGCGGCGGCGTACTGGCGGGCGCCCCGCCTGCCGCCGTCGATGGCCACGACAGCGACGGCGTGGCCGATGAGGACGAGGACGGTGCAGAGGGGCCGCCGGCGCCGGCCCCCGGCGGCCCTGACGCTGCCGATGACGCGTCGACGGTCACGGCCGCCGCCGCGCAGCGGCTGTCCGTGACCGACCTGGCCGCTGCGCTCGGCGGCCCGACGGGCGACGGCGGCGGCGCCGCCGCCGCCGCCGCCGGTGCGGCTACCGCCGCCGGCTCGACCACCGCCGCCGCCGCGGCCGCCACCGTCTGGCGGCTCCTCCGCGGGGTGGACACCGCGGCGGTGACGCCGCGGGGGCGGCCGCGCTCGCTGCTGTGTGCGAAAAACCTGGGCGGCGGGGCGGGCTCGCGGCCCGCCGCGCTGCGCGCGTGGCTGCGGCTCCTCGCGTCGGAGCTGGCCGGCCGCGTTGCCGACGACGCGGCGGCCCACCGGCGGTCGCCGGGCGCCCTCGTCCTGTCCGTCCGCGCGTCGGCGCCGGGGGGGGGCGGCGGCGGCGGGCGTACCGTATCCAAGACCGTCGCCTACCCGCCGCCGTCGACGGGGGCGGTGCCGGCGGCGGCGGCGGGGGGGGAGGACCCGCGGGTGGTGGCGGCGCTGGCCACCGCCGCGTGGCGGCTGCTGGTCAGCCTCGTCGGCGGCCTCCGCGCCGATGATGGGGGCGGGGGTGGCGGCAGCGGCGGCTGCGGCGGCGGCGGTGGCGGCGGCGGGGGGGGAGGAGGAGGGAGTGGAGGTGGGGGCGGCGGCGGCGCCCCACCGCCGCCCGCAGCGGCGCTCGCCCTGCCCGTCACCATGGTCGCGCTGGCGGCGCGGGACTTTGTGGCCGTCGCGGGCGGCCGTGGCGCGATTAGCAGCTACTTTGCGCGGCGCCCGCGGGGGGCGCCCGCGGCGGCGCCGCCCGCCAAGCGGCCCCGCGTCGGGGGCGGGGGGGGCGGTCCAGCGGGGGTGGGACCCCCGTGCGCCCCCCCCACCGCCCCGCCGCGGGGCGACAACGCGACGGCGGCGGCTACGGCGGTGGCGGCGGTGGGTGCCGTGACGACGGCGGCGCCCGCGGCGACGGCCGCGACGACGGCGGGCCCGCCCGCGGGGCCGCCGCCGCCGCTGCCGCCGCCGGCGTCGACGGCCGCGCTGCCCGCGCCGCTCACGGCGGGGGGTCCCCCCCCCGCCGCTGCCACCCCCCCGCCTCCCACGCCCGAGCAACGGGCACGCCAAGAGGCGGCCGACGCACGGCTCGCACGACGGCTGGCGGCGGTCGGCGCCGCCGCCGACCGGGCGGCGGCGCGCTCCCGGGGGATCCTTGACGGCTTTCTGGTGGGGGGGGGGGGGGGGCGCGTGGCGGGCAGCGGCGGTGGCCGCCGCGTGGGGGGGGGGGGGGGTGGGGGGCGGCCGGCTGGCCGCCGCGGCGGCGGCCGCCGCGCCTGACCGGCCCCGCCGCTGCCGCTGATGCTGCGGTTGGTGGCGGAGGAGACGGGCGGTGCGGCTAAGGGCGGGGGGGGGGGGTGGGAAGCGGGGAGGCGGGGGACTGCCGGCCGCCCGGTGGGCATCCCTCCCCCTCCCCGCCCCGCACAAGCAGCAACCTGGCGGCGCGGGGGCGGCCGCGGCGGGGCGGCATGCGCCGCCGCCGCGGGACCCCCGCCCGTGGCCTGTCAATCGGGGCGCCCAACCCGCACTGTACTGTACAAGCCTCCGCCCCCCGCGCGCTCCACGGCGGAGGGCGCCAACGCCATCCGCCCCCTTTTTCCCCCACTTCCCCCCCCCCCCCCTTTTCTCCCCGCCGCCACGCGGCGCCGGCGCGTACGGGTCGCCTCACCCGCCCGCTGCGGCGGCCGGTCGCCCCCCTCCCCCCCCCTCCACCCCGCCGCGGAGCAACTCCACCACCTGCATCGCAATCTCCCGCTCCTCGTCGGTCCGCACCACCACCACCCGGATGCGGCTGGCCGCCCCCGAGATGGTCGTCACCACCCGCCCCGCCGCCGCCGCCGCGGCGGCCGCCTCATTCGCGTCCCCGTCCAGCACAATGCCCAGCCGCTCGAGGCCGGCACACACCGCCGCGCGGATGCGCGGGGAGCCCTCCCCGACGCCTGCCGTGAAGGCCAGCACGTGGGCGTCCCCCCCCAGGCCGAGCAGGTAGGCGCCCAGGTACCGCCGCACCCGGTGGACGTACGCGTCCACGGCGAGGCGGGCGGCGGGGGCGCCCGCGTCGGCGGCGGCCAGGACGGCGCGCATGTCGGGGGTGCCGGCGAGGCCGGCCAGCCCCGACCGGCGGGTGAGGAGGTCGTCCACGTCGGCGGCGGTCATGCCAACGTGCCGCATCAGGTGCGTGACGACGCCCGCGTCAATGTCCCCCGCGCGGGTGGCCATGATCAGCCCCTCCCCGGGGGTCATGCCCATGGACGTGTCCACCGACACGCCGCCGCGGAGCGCCGCCGCCGACGCACCGGCGCCCAGGTGCAGCACCACCCCGTTGAGCGCGGGGCGGGGCACCCCCACCGCCGCCGCCAGGTGCCGCGCCGCCCACGCATAGCTGGTGCCGTGGAAGCCGTACCGCCGCAGGCCGTGGGCGGCGGCCAGGTCGACGGGCAGCGCGTAGGTGGCCGCCGCGGCGGGGAGCGTCGCGTGGAAGGCCGTGTCAAAGACCGCCACGTGCGGGACGCCCTCGCCGGTCGCGGCGGCCGCCGCGGCAATGCCCGCCAGGTTGGCGGGGTTGTGCAGCGGCGCCAGCGCCGCCGCGTCTCGGATGGCGGCGGTGACGGCGGGCGTCAGCACCGACGCGCGGGTCAGGTGCGCGCCCCCGTGGACGACCCGGTGGCCAACCGCCAGCGTCGGCGCGAAGGCAGCGGCAGCGGCGGCACCGCCGCCGCCGCCGCCGCCGCCGCCACCGGGGTCCGCCGCCGCCGCCGCCGCCGCCGCCGCGGGGGTGCCCAGCGCGGGCGCCAGGCGCGCCATGACCGCCTTCAAGGCGGCCGCGTGGCTGTTGGCGCCGTCGCCCCCGCCCGCCGGCAGCGGCACCGTGACGCCGTCGGCGTCGAGCACCCCCGCGGCGGTGTCGCCAATGCCCGTGGCGGCGCCCGTCGCGAGCACCCCCCCGACGGTGCCGCCGGCGTCGACTTGGAAGAGGCGATATTTTAGGGAGCTGCTCCCGGCGTTGAGGACGAGCACCCGCCGGAGGGCCGACGCCATCACCCACACACAAGGGAGGGGGGGCGGGGGAGGGAGGGGGGGGGGGTGGAAAGGGACGCAAATGGGAGGGGGGGGGGGGGCAGGGAAGGGTAAAAGGGAGGCGGAGGCTGAAGGGCGGGACCGTCGCTGACCGGGGGGGGGGCAAGGCCGGTGGTGGGTGGTCGGGGGGGGCGCGGCCTGGGCGAGAGGCGCAGAAGACGCGGTCAGCGGGTTCACGAACCTGACATACGCGAGTCCAAAAGACAAGGTGGGCGGGCTGAAGACGACGTGGGCAGGTCTAGGGACGGGGAACGGGAAGGCGGTTCCGCTATGTACTGTAGGTACGCGGGAAAAGGCAGTGGAGGAGGGGTGTGGTCTGCCCGCTGCGAAGGGCCTGCCCGCTGCGAAGGCTGCGAAGGGCGGATGCGGGCCGCTCCAGCACGATTTGCAAGGGCCCCCAAACACGTGGCATCCAGCCCCCATTCACGGCTTGCGCTTCAAGACGATAACGCCTCTCTCCCCTTCCTTCCCCTCCCCCTCCCCTTCCCCTTCCCCTCCCCTTCCCCTCCCCTCCCCCCCCGACCTCATGTCTATACCCCCCCAGCCTCCCCACCGCGCGTCGCACTCCCACCCCCCCCCAGACCATTTCGCTCAGTCGCGCTTCCCCCCCCCCCCCCGCAGCGCCTCCCACCCCCCAAACGGCACCACAAACACCGTTGCGGGCGCCGCCGAGTAGAACTCGACCAGCACCCCGTCCCGCGCGGCGGCGGCCGCCGCCGCCGCCGGGGCGGGTGCCACCTCGAGGCCCCCGCCGGCCCCCCCCCCCGCGGCGCTGCCGTCGGGGGCGGGCGCGCCCGCGGCGAGCGCCCGGCCCATCTTGGGCATCACCCGCCAGCGGGCGAGGCCGGAAGCGGCGCCGTCCGCGACGGGCACCCGCGCGAGCACCGCCTGGCCTCGGGGGAGGTAGAGGAGCTCCACCGTGGGGGCGGGGGGCGGGGGGGGGGTGCCCATGCCGCCGCTGCCGCCGCCGCCGCCACCCCCACCCCCACCCCCACCCCCAACGCCCCCACCGCCGGCGCCACCGCGGGCGGCAAGGGCGGCCGCCACGTCTGCGGCGGCGGCGGCAAGCGCCCGCCCGTCCCACACCCGTGCCCAGTGGCGGGTGGCACCCGCCGCTTCGGCGCCCGCCGCGAGGACCACCCCCACCAGCGGCGGCACCGCCGCCACCGCCGCGGCACCACCGGCTCCGCCACCACCACCGCCACCACCACCGCGGGCCGCGGCCACGCCAGCAGAGGCGGCGGCGGGACCGCCGCCGCGCGCCAGCCCCGCGCGCGTCAAGGACCGCCGCGCGCCGACGGTGGTGTAGGCGCCGACGGTCATGCCCGCCGCCAGCGAGGCGCCCGACAGGGGCGGCGGGGGGGGCGGGCCGACGCCCGGCCGGCGGCCGGCGGCGCCAAAGAGGGCGCCCGACCCGGCAAGCCGCCGGCCACCGTCGCCGCCGCCCCGCCCGTCCGACGAGGAAGGTGGGGGTGGCGGCGGCGGCGGCGGCGGGGCCGCCTCGACAACGGGCCGCCGCGAGGAGGCGGCGGCGGCGGCCAGTGCCGCCCGCGCCGCGTCGAGGTCGGCGCCCGACAGTGGGGGCACGGCCGCGCGCGCCCCCCCCCCTCTCCCACTGGGAGAGGGGGACGGTGCGGGGGGGAAGCGCGCGACGAGCAGCAGCAGCGGCCCGACGACGGCCGGCACGGGCGCGATGGGGTGGAAGAGGTGCAGCCGCTGCAGGGCCGCCAGCGCCGCGGCCAGCGCCAGCACCAGGAGGAGGAGGAGGACCACCTCGGTGACCTCTGTGGAGAGGCCACGGCCCGCCATCGTTGGGCACCGGGGGAGGGGGGCGGAGGGGAGGGCGGGGGCAGCGGAGAGGAGGAGGGCGGGGGGGAGGGGGGAGAGAGGGGGGCGGCGGCAGAGAGAAGACCGTGGCCCCGGTCGGCAGCAGCGGCGCGTCGGCGGGTGCTCGCGAGACCCGCGGCTCTGCTCCCCGCCAACGCGACCGCCGCTCGTCGGAGAAGCACCACCGCGGTGACGGCCGCCGCTGTGCCAAGCGTCGAGATCCGCCGACGCCCAGATTTCAATGCGAGGCGCGTCAAAGTAGTCCCGCCAAGTGGTGCGTGTCGGACGCTGCGCTGCCAGGCGCCCCGGCCGGCAACGAGAAAAACCCGACCTCATCGGCGACGGAGCAAAGGGTTGCCGAGCGCGGGGGTCGTGTCCCTCTGTCCCCAGCCCCCCCCGCCCACCCCCGCCCACCCCCGCCCACCCCCGCCCACCCCCATCACCCGTTGCATCAAAACCCATTCCCCGCCTCGTCCCCACCCTCTCCTTTTCCTCTCCTCCCCCCCTTCCCCCGTGTTGGTCTCTGCCATGGCGGCAGGGACGGCGGCGGGGGCGCTCCTGCCCCCCGCCGCCGCCGCGGTGGTGGGGGTGGTAGGGGTGGTGGGGGTAGGGGTGGCGGTCGCGGTCGTGGCGGCGGCGCTGTGCTTCCGCGCCCGCCTGGCGTCAGCGGCGCGCAGCCGGCGGCGGCCGGTGGTCGGCTTTTTCCACCCCGCCGCCCTGGGCGGCGGCGGCGGGGAGCGCGTCCTGTGGTACGTGACGCCCGACAGGGGACGGCCTGCCTTTGCCCTTTTTGCATGAGGAGGGGGTGTCGGGGTGTGGGTAATGAGCTGTTCGCTGGCGTGGGCGCGTCTGTCAGACCCCTGCGGTTGGTTGTGGCGATGGCGACCTTGGTGAGTGCTTTTTATTCCTTTTCGCCTGGCCGCCCCCTCACCGCCCCGCGTCTTCCCTGCGGCTGTGCGTCTGCCCCGTCTCCTATTCTGTCTCTTCCCACCCGCCCCTCCCCCCCCTCCCCCCCACCCTCCTGTTCCCCTCTACAGGACCGCCATCAACGCCATCCACGACCGCTACGGCGACGGCGTGGAGGTGGTCCTCTACGCCGCGTGGTCGTCTGCGTTTGCGCGCGCGCTTCCCCCCCCCGGCGGCGGCGGCGGCGGCGGCCTTGGCAACAGTGCGGACAGTGGTGCGGCGCTCCGCAGGTCCGTGACGGACAGCGGGGGGGTGCGGCTGGCGTTCGCGCGGTCGGTGGTCGGCCGCCAGTTTGGCCTTCCCATCCGGGGGGAGGTGCGGTGTGTGGACCTCCGCTCTGCGTGGCTGTTGAGTACGTTTAGGGCGCGGGGGGGGGCGGCCAGGCCGCAACCATGCCAGGGGTGGGGGGGGGGGAGGTGGCACTACCGCCTCTTGCCGGAGGGTGGGGGTGGGGGGGCGGGGGGGCTAGCGGGTGGGACGTGCTCGCCGGAGACGCTTTTCGTCCCCCGTCGGCCGCTGTCCGCAGTGGCTGGGGGGATAAAGGGGGGTCGCTTGAGGTGTGGTGGTGTGCGGCGCGGTGGCGGCCGGGGGGAAGGTGTGGGTGAGTAGGGAGGTGTAAGAGGAGGGGGGGGGGGTGCGGTTGGGGTCGACCGGCGGGATAAGAGGGGCAGGAGGAAGGGCGGCTGGCTGTGTGCGCCCGCGTGCTGCTGTTGGTCCGCCCCGGTCTGGCGGCGGGGGGAGGGGACGCCGCGCGGGCCTCCCCGCTCATATGCCGGTCGGGTTGCTGACGTCTACGCCCGTTCGCCGTGCACCCTGCTGGTCTGCGTCCTGTGCTCCAACGGTCTTCGTTGTCGCGTTGTGGCGGCGGGGCCACCCCACCCTCCCCCCCTCCCTTGCCGTACCGGTGTCGCCCCCCCCCCCCTCAGACCCGCGCTTCTACCCCCGCTTCACCCTCATCCTCCAGTCCCTCGCGGCCATCCCCGTGGCCGCCGAGGCGCTCTACCGGTACCCGCCCTCGCTGCTCATCGACACGGCGGGCCATCCCTTTCTGGCCTTCCTCACCGCCGCCCTGTCGCCGCCGCTGCCTGTCGCCGCCTACGTCCATTACCCCGTCATCTCGACAGACATGCTGGCCGTCGTCGCGTCACGGACGCCCCAGTACAACAACGCGTCTGCCGTGGCACGGTCGGCGGTGGCGTCGCGGGTCAAGCTCGTCTACTACCGCCGCTTTGCCGCGGCCTACGCGGCGGCGGGCGCCCGCACCGCCGTTGCCATGACCAACTCGTCGTGGACCGCCGCGCACGTGCGGGCTATATGGGCCCGCGGCCCGGTGCCGACGCCAACGACCACCGTCTACCCACCGTGTGAGCTGGGCCCCCTGCTGGCGCTGCCCCTCCGCCGCCCGCGGCGGCCGCTGATGGCGTCGGTGGGCCAGTACCGGCCAGAGAAGCGGCACGGCCTGCAGCTTGAGGTGCTCGCCGCCCTCCGCCGGGGCTTCCCGTCGCACCCGCCGGCGGACGTCAAACTCATCATGGTTGGCGGCGCGTCGACGCCCGCCGACCACGGACGGGTGGCGACGCTGCGGGAGCGCGCCGCGGCGCTCGGCCTGGGCGACGACGCGCTGGACATACGGGTGAACGTGGGGCGGGACGAGGTGGTGGGCGTTCTGGGGGGGGTCGGCCTCGTCCTCCACACGATGGTGGACGAGCACTTTGGGATTGGGGTGGTGGAGGCCATGGCCGCGGGAGCGGTGGTTGTCGCCCACGACAGCGGCGGCGTGGCGACGGACATTTTAGGGGGGGGGCAAGCGGGCGACGCCGCCGACGCTGCTGCCGCCACCACTGCCACTCCAGCCACGGACGGCGACCGCCGCGGGGTCCTCGTTGCCGGCCGGGGGCCGGGAGAGGTGGCCTCATGGGTGGCGGCGGTGCGGGAGGTGCTCGGCTGGCCACCTCCCACCTATGCGGGTGTGCAGGCGCGGGCGCGGGGGTGGGCGGGTCTCTTTGGTGAGGCCCCGTTTGTCGAGGGCTTCCTCGGCGCCATTGGCGGCCACATCGAGGAAGGGGGTGCTGGGCTGGGGGGGGAGACCGCCGTCGCCGCTACCGCCGCTCAAGACGATAACGACGCGTCACCGCGGCGGGGGCGGGGTGGGGAAGTATACCGCAAGCTAGACTGACGTGGGGCGCGCCGTGCGCCACTGTGGACACCGCGGCCGCCAACCCTTATGCGTTTCATTTTTTCTCGCCTTTTCCCCCCGTCAGTGGTGTCTATCTGTTTGCGGTGCCCCCCAGCGGTGCGGTGTGGTGAAAGCGCTTGTGCCCGTGCTACCCCTCTCCCTTACCCGCCTTTCTTATGCTCCGTTGTCCTGGCAGTTGGAGCTACCCCCCTTCCTCACCCCCCTCTCTTATCCTCCGTCTCCTGGCAGTCGAGCGTCGGGTCACTTTCCCCTCCCGTCCGTCAGGCACGAGTGCTATCCCTGGCGGGCACGCTTGCCCCGTGGACGCCCCCCCTCCACGCTCATGGACGCTGCCGACAGCGACGCCCGGAGGCACAGCTCGTGAGCCAGCCAGGTATGCGGAATGACAACAACGCTCCACTCCTTGGGCTGTCTCCTGTCAGGGAAGGGTGGGGGTATGGCGGCGGGCAGCGTAGCCTGTGGTCCCCGTTCCAGCGCCGCGGCCGCGCCACACAAGACGGAGCCCAGGCACTGGAAGTGTAGGGAGAAGGATGGCCACCACGGGCGTGTCCGTGGATGAATCGAGCCCGACAATTCGTGCTGGAGTCGCAGTCCTTGATGATCACGCTGAAGCACGGTTGTTACGAGGTTCAATGAATTCATTTTATTTTATTAATGTATCAATTAATGCATACATTAATGAAAGGGTCCCAGAGACCCACCGTTCATTGAATGTCTACTGCTGTGACCACTTATACTGAAAACCATGGACAATTTGAACTTGATTCGTAGTTGTTCCAGCATGCTCTTCGCACGCCCGCCGTGCCGACGGAGGCGCCAACACCTCTCTCCATTCATTGCCATCTTCGGGTGTCCCTCCGTCGAGACCGCGCGAGTGCCCTGCGAAGAGGCTGAGCCGGCGACCCCCCCCCTCCTGCGGGGGCGCGGCGACACTTGCCGCAGTTTTAGAGATGTCTTGCTAGCGGAGTCCCGCTCGGCTGCTTGTCCTGCACCAGCTTGTCACAAAGGCGACAAGCGGCCCGGACTCCAGGCAGCAAATCAAACTCCAACATCGTGTCACTCGCCCTGCGGCCCGAGCCAATACTGTGGCGCGAGGTCGGGAGCCTTGTGCCTCCAGCACCGTCATCCGCACCTTGTTTCATTCCCGCAGTACACTCTTCTCCAGCCGCAGCCCTCGCTGAAGTGTCGATCCAACCGCTACCCCCAGACTCGCTAGAAGCTCGTGCACCGGCGCCGACCTTAGCAGCTGTGCGAGAGTCCTTCATGCGTCACCACGCGAAGCAAAGTGCACAATAGGGGCAAGTGCTAAGGGGACCGCGCGGGGCTTTCTGGGGAAACGGAGGGCCGGGTCGCAACCAGCACCACAGGCACGAAGCAGATGTTACCCACAGGGTGCAACAGAGCAAACTCGGCGAAACCGTGAACAGCAATCAGAGGCAGAACAGCACACCTCAATACGACATGTATAGTGTATTTACTAGCTCCAATCAAATGAATGAATAATGACACAAATGAAAATGAAGGCAAGTAGTGAATTCATTAATTCACGCCGGAACAAAAAATGATTCTTTTTTAACAACCCTGCGCTGAAGGCCAGCGACTCCGGTACGACTTTTGTAAACTTGTAATTGTGGTCAGTGTCTCTTGTCGTCTTTGAGGGGATTTCATTGGCCACGCTAGAGTATCCTTTCCGGATACGGCAAGCACAGTATCCGCACGCTGAACGGACACATCCGTTCGACAGTCACACACTTTCAGAGCCGTAATTCTGTCGACTGGTCACGTCTCTCGGCCGCGGCGTGTATGCATGTACTGTACTGTCCACACGTACTAAAGGTCTATTCCATATTGCTAGTCACTTGAGAAAAGAGTTTTCATTCATGCGCTGCTGGACGGCTACGGCTCAAACTAGTGTCTATTCTACTGCCAGCCTCATTTGAGCCTTTCCGGCTCAAATGAGGCTGTTTTTCGGTCGTCTTTTTGACCATATTCCGTTCACCGGAGCGCTTTTTTGACGCCAGAAATGGACTCAGCGCCGCGCATTTGTGCTTGGGAGAACTCGGAGGCATCCAAACTGGACGGGCTGTGGAGTTTTGGCGCCATGTGTGCGCGCCATCGCTCCCTTCCCGCGCGACGACGACTGTTCATGAGAGCGGCAGAGCAGCACGCAGGACAGCCACAGCGGGCGCAAACTGTACCGCCCCTTATCAGGTACGGCTCACAGAGTGCGCGCGTTCTTCACTCTGCCCCGCAGGTGCGTGTGCGCGGTCCCAGCGACACCCCCGCTTGACCTGTCACCGCGTTCGCCATTATTGTCTGTCGCTGACGCCGTGCTGGGTTCTCTTCTCGCCCTCTCTTGTGCCGTGCGTGTGCCTCTGCTTGGCGTGATGGCCGAGCACGTGAGCGGCGGCTGCTCGTCCGCCCCTACCCTCACCCCCTCCCCTACCGACACCCCCTCCTCTGCCCCGGCCCTCCTACCTGCTACCCCTACGGGTTCTCCCCGTCCACCGACACTTGGTGCCTCCCCTTGTCGACCTCCCCGAGGCCGCCGCCGGGTGTCCTCTGATGACCCGCGGTTGCTTGTCGGTGCACAGGCTCACACGAAGGCTACCTATGTCACAAGCTTTGCTGAGTGCTCCCGCCTGTTTGGGTCCCTGGCATCAACCAAGGTCGTTTCGGGTACTGTTCTGGCCGTGATTGCTGGGCTGCAGAGGGACAGCCGTCGCAAGTCAGATCTTCAAGTACGATGGACGGTTAAGTCGAGAACTGTGGACAAGACGCTGTCCTTAAGCAGTGTCAAGGCTGGCCCCCCACCTCCTCCGCTCCCATGCCCCTCTCAGTCTGGCACACCATCGACGCAGGTGTCGCAGGCGGAACTCCAGAGCACCCCCCCCGCCTCATCAGCGGCACCTATCGGCGCTTCCTCTCGTGTTCCTCCACTGCCCGAGGCGGACACCAGGGCGACGCGCGCACCCTCTCAAGCCCGTACCACCCCTGCTGCAACCACAGCTGTACACGGGGTGCGCTGGACCGCGGGACCTGTGTCGCAGCCGGTTGGTGGTCCGGTCGCGCGTCGCTTATGGTCTGTGCGGACGATGCCGGGTGCGGTCATCATGGAGGGTGGTGACTCGGTCGGCGTGGGCCGGAGTCGCACCGCGTATGACTACTTCCTGTCCATGTTTCCTATGGACCAGCTCACGCGCATGGTGCGCCTTACGTCGACGAACCTGCAAGGCCGCGGCCTACCGGCGACCACGGCGGGAGAGATGCTCAAGTTTATCGGTGTGCTCATCCTGGCTACTCGCTACGAGTTTGGTGCGCGCGCAGAGCTGTGGGCGACGAAGGCGCGCAACCCCTACCTGGTAGCACCTGCCTTTGGTGAGCGTACGGGCCTCTCGCGCTGCCGCTTTGATGCCTTGTGGACGTCTTTGCGCTTCAGTGAGCGGCGTTGCGGTGGCGATGACGACTCCGAGGAGAGCAGATGGGAGTTAGTTTCAGAATTTGTTCGTTCAATTAACGACCATCGCCAAGCACACGTGTCACCCAGCGAGTAAATCTGTGTCGACGAGTCGATATGCAAGTGGTACGGGCAGGGAGGCGCCTGGATCCAGCGCGGTCTACCCATGTATGTCGCTCTGGACCGCAAGACAGAGAGCGGATACGAAGTGCAGAACGCCGCGTGTGGCAGGAGCGGCATTATGCTGCGACTTAGCGTTGTGACGACGGCCGAGTATCAGCAGGCTACGAGCGACGCGCCAGATGACACCCTACCGCACGGTACCACCGTCCTCAAGCGTCTGGTCGCCCCCTGGGCAGGGACGCAACGCATCGTCTGTGCCGACTCATACTTTGCCAGCGTGACAACTGCGACCCACCTGCGCTCCATGGGCTTGCACTTCATTGGCGTGGTTAAGACTGCCACACGGGGCTACCCCATGCAGGCTTTGTCTACCATGGAGGTGTGCGAGCGCGGAGATCACGCCACGTACTTCCACGCAACACCGGATGGCACGTTCGACCTCATGGCGGTTATGTGGGTCGACCGTGATCGACGCTACTTTGTCGCGACGGCGTCCTCTTCGCTTGCTCGAGAACCGCAGGAGCGCATCCGCTGGCGTCAGGGGCAGGAACGCGCGGAGAGAGCTGTTGTGACTGTGAACCAGCCCCAGGTTGCCCAAGACTACTACTCATGCTGCTCCCAAATCGACAGACACAACCGCTGTCGACAGGCCGACCTGCAGCTCGAGAACAAGATGATCACGCACGATTGGTCTATGAGAGTGAATCTGTCGCTCTTGGGTGTCTGTATCGTGGACGCCTGGATGCTGTATTCTGGTGCGCGTGGTGTAGCTGCAACCCTGTCCCAGAGGCAGTTTTACGAGGATCTTGCGGCCCAGCTGATTTCCAACACTCTGGAGTCCACTGGTCTGCGGGCACGCGGTGCCCAGGCGTCTCCTCTGGATGCTGAAGCAGCTCTACCGCGGTACGGGACGGGGATTCACCTGGCTCCCACCCTGAAGCGTCGCCAAGGCGCATCCGCCCCGAGTATCGACCAACTTGCGCAACGTTTGTGCACTGTGTGCAAGCGTTTTAAGTCTTCTCTGGTTTGCTCTGGCTGCAGGGCGGAGGGAGTGCCCGAAGTGTTTGTGTGTGGTCCCAAGTCGGGTCGCCTGTGCTTCGATGAGCACTTGAGCGGGGTGCATGCGTTGGATGCGTAGCTCTTGTTTGCTGGCGCTTCTTTCGTCTGCTTTACACGTGTCGCCACAGAAAATTACTTGTGCATTTTGTACAATTCGATGCGGGACTTGAGAAAGGTGGCGGTCCGGCCAGTCGCCCACCCGTGGGTCCTGCGGTGACGGAGCTGCGGCGGACGTCCTCGCAACGAGCTTGATCGGCGCGGCGCGAGAGAGAAAGAGTGAGGCATTGGGGCGCGAGTGTTGACGAAGGGGGTGTTTGTAGCCGCGACCGCCGTGATCGATGCCACTGTACCTCCGCGGCAAAGACCCCCATCCGCGCTGGTATCAGAGATCAGGTGCCGCAGGCTTCTAATGCATAGACACGGCGCCGACCTCGCTACATGCTGTTCGTGGCGGAGAGCGTGAAGGAGAAGAAAAACTGCGGGGAGGGCCGCTTGCTGACCGCGGTTGTGGCCCGGCCGCTCTTGCTGCGTGCATGCCCTGGACGCAGGCTCCCTAAACCCTGTCTTTTGCGTCCGTGTCCCATTTCCATACGACAACATCGGTGCGCACACTCTCTTTCGTTTAGCTTTCCCCCCGACACATACTGGCGTTGCGCTTTGGCCGTTTAAGCAGCCAAGGGCAGCGGTGGCGGCGCGGTCTTTCGCCAAAGGCCTGCCCAGTGATTGCTTCTGGTGAGCGCCACGGCGGCATTCGCCCGCTGTGAACGCTTTGGAGTGCCCCCGAGTGGTGGGTCGCGCCAACGTCCCGACGCAGTTGCGCTACACACTGTGAGGCGACCGAGGCCAGTCGCCGAGCCCCTCAAAGCGATCAGACTCAGACGCCAGAATCGCTTCACTAACCGCGATGGAGGCTCCAGAACCACTCTGGGAGAGTAGCACACCGAGAGTAGAGGTCTTGTCGACACCCCCAGGCGGAAGTGGCGGGCCCGTCTGGTACTCGACGCCAGCAGTAGGCCGTTGCGCTTCTTTGTATGCACGTTTTTTGCCGCGTTTGTGGCCAGAGTGGTCAAAATCGACGATTTCGGCGGATCAAGGTCGAGCCTCATTTGAGCCTCTGAGCCCTATTCGGTAATACAATCCTGGAATGCGCATCCGCAGCAGTCCGCGGATCCGGGACGATCGACATGCTTTGATCGGTCCCTGGGGAGGGGTCGCAGAGGATCCGCGCTTTTGTTCGGGTTTTGGATGGAAATTCCACAGCCATACATCTCAACTACCCAGGTTGAGCCCTGAGACGGGACAAATTTGGCCCAAGCTGAGAATCAAACTCGCCGGTGTCAAGAGCGCGGCGCCACGCTGCAGAACGCACTCGGTCTTCGCCACTGCTGACCGTCATGCGTAGCTTCAGAGCCCGCAACAACGCACCTTGTGTTTGGGCGCCACGCGCTCTCGGAGCCATGTCTTCCCCCGCTCCCCGTTCCGATCCCCTTCACCCATCGCCCGCACGAGATGGTGCCGCCGGTGGCGATGGCGGCAATGAACCCCAGCGGACGCTCCCGCGCGGGGAGGCCGACGCCGGCTCGGCTGCGTCCCCCGCTGTCAAGAAGGTTCGGTGGACCGAGCAGGCTACGCGGCAGTTGCTGGAGCAACTGAGCACGTCTAGCAGCACCTACCATGTGCTGAAGGCGAAGAACAAAAACAAGCAGCTGGGAAAAGAGTACGTGCGCTTTGCCGTGGCCTTGAACCGTGCCCACAAGCCTGCTGTTCTTTTTACGGGCCCCAAGGTTGGAGCCAAGATCAAGAGCCTGGGCAGCTTTTGGCGATCTGTCCACGAAGCGGTCGCCAAGCTCCGCAACCGGGGCGCTGCCACGGATGACGTGGAGGACAAAAAAGGTACGCACATGACTTTCTTTATTAGGTGCTGACCCGCTTTGGTGCCCCTCTCATGAATGTTGTGACGCATGCCCGCCCCAGTCCTTTATTGTGACAGAATCACTGACCATGACTCCGTGTACATGCCTCTTTTTTTTTTTGTATGTGTCTGCCTGCATGGTCGACAGCAGAATTTGTTGACTACGGAACAGGGCACTCCATCTGGGGGGCCACCGCAGAGGTGGAGCGCGAGATTGTACTGGAGTCTGGGCACCCCCGCTCGAGTACCCCCCCACCCCCGGGTACGCCTCCCTCTCGCCCAGAGTTCCCCACAGGCGATGGCTTTTCCGCCAGCGAAGAGGTGGGCGGGAGGGACCGCCCTCGGCGCCGTCGCGCAGGCCCGCCCGCGGCGAGGGTGTCACCTTCGCTGAGCAGTCGCTCGCCCAGCGCGACCCCCCCGCCTGATCGAGGTACGCCGTCTCCGCGTGCAGGCTCGGTCTCACGAGGCCGCACAACTACTCCCTCATCTCGGTCTGATTCACGCATGCGCGGCAGGAGCGCATCTCCGCCCGTTCAGACGCCCCCCCGCGCGCCAGCCATTCGCGGCGATGCGGGGCTGGCCGAGGCCGCCAACGCCAGGGTGGTTCCCCGCGGGGCCCTCAAGCGGAAGAAGCCCAGTAGTGGGAAGAAGGCGGAGGCGCTGGACCGTCTGGTCGACACGCTTTCCGGGAACAAGGGGGACCGGGAATCCCGCGACAAGCTGGCGCGAGAGCAGGCCGAGTGGAACCACAAGTACCAGGCAGATCGAATGGTGCTGGCGCAGAGGATGGTCCACGTGCGCGAGCGCGAGGCGCGCATGGAGGAGAAAAACAAGCAGGAGGAGCAGAAGCGGCTGTACGAGGAAAGCATGACGTCCCAAATGCTGAAAATTGCCGAATCGGGCGTCTCGGTGGCGCGTGTGGTGGAGATGCGTCGCGAGTTCGAGTCCCTGAGAGGGGGTGGCGACAGTCTGGCACTGGGAGTGGCGGAAGCAGGGGGGAGTGCAGCTCCGGCTAGTGCCGGAGGGCAACGCCCGGAAGGAGACGGCTCGGGTCCGGCGGCGGGGGCGGGAGGGATTGGAGGACCCGAGATGAGACAGGAGATGACGGGGGGGGGAGGGAATGGTGGGTGCGCTCGTGGGTGACCCAGCTAGTAGCGGGGAGGCGGCGGTAGGGAGGGGGGGGGGCTGGTAGAAAGAACCATGTCCGAGTGCAGCACGTAGATGGCACGTCCTGGGACGAGGGAACAGGTCTGGGTCGCACCGCGCCCCCGCCCCAAACCCCCGCCCCGGTGCCTCCCCGTCCTCAGAACCCCCCCCCCCTCCCCCCTCGTCTCCCCCCCCGCCCCCCCACGTCGCCCGCATCACCCGATGGACGTTAGGCCCCACTAAGTCGGCCGTCACGGCCGCCCACGTGGCGACCTGTGCGCCCGCCCCCCCCCCCCGGCCTCGTCACCGAGGCCGCCGCCTCCACCGCCTCGGCCGCGTGGATCGCCGTTACCGACCGCAGTGCCGCCGCCGATACGGCGGCGGCGGCGGCGCCGGGGGTGCCCCACTTCCCCGCGGCGGCCCAGCCAGAGAAGCTGAGGCGCGCCGCCGCCGCCGCCGCCGCCGGCGGGTGGGGGTGGGCACCGCCGGCCGCCGGCAGCACTAGACACGTGACGGGCGCCCAGCCGGAGAGGGTGGTGAGGATGGAGCAGGGTGCCACGCCGGAAGGGAGGAGTGGGGTAGGCCGCGGTCCGAGCACAGCGCCGCCGGCCGGTGCCATCGCGTCCGCCGCAGAGACCGCACGGATGTCCACCGTCTCCACGGCACCGTCACCTGCCGCGCTATTCCCATCAACCGCGACCGCCGCCACGACTGGCTATCCAGCGCAGCTCGGTGGCGCTTTGCCGACGCTGGATGTGGCAGAGACCCCCCACACGGTGGTGGGACGGTGGGGGGCTGCGGGAGGGCAGCGGTCCCACTGCCGCTCATGATCCGCTCATCTTCTTGAACGGAGAGCGTGGCTGGCACATGTACTGCGTGGGATTGCGTGTTCTCCATGTGGTACTTGGACGCGTGCTGGGCTTAAAGAGCTCATATAGTGTAGTTCAAGAAGTAATAATTGGCCGTACATGGGGGGATGATGGCCCAGAAGGGGACGCCTACTGGGTCCAGGACGAAAACCTTGCAAATTGGGTCACATTTAGCCCGTCTAACTACTCGTCAGAGTGCTCTTCGTAAAGCGCTTGTGCTAATGCGTCGCGCATTTGCACGGCTAGCTCGTACGTGTCGTCCTCCAGCGCGTCGGCCGCCATGCCTTGGTGGTTGCCTGCTTGTGCGTCGACGGAACGAGTCCAACCGTCTCCCATGTCGATGAGGAAGTTGTGTAGGCGCACGCAGGCCTCCACGACATACGGGACAAACTCCGTCTCCACAGACACCCCGTGGTGCAGCACTCGCCACCGCCCCTTGAGCTCCCCGAATGCGTGCTCCACCACCACGCGCGGCGAGCACTCAAGGTAGTTGTACAAGCGCTTGGCTACAGTCGTCACCTGCTCCTCCGGGTAAGGCTTGAGCAGCCATGTCTCCAAAGCAAACCCCCCGTCAGCCAAGAGGCAGAATCCAGGGCGCAACTTGGGGTGGCTTCCCTTCTGGGCTTCGTACCACGCACTCTCTCTAAAAGCCCGGCTGTCCGACATGGACCCCCGCAGCCCACCGCGAGTCCACAAGAAGCGCTTCTTCGAGTCGACTATGGCAAGCAGGTTCACACCATAGAAGCACTTGCGCGTATTAAAGGCCGCCTTGTACTTGGCGGGGGGGGTGCTGATAGGTATAAGACAGCCGTCTATGACCCCGGCCACCCTCTGTATACGGCACTCAAGGTTGCGCACAAATCCCTGCGCCACAGCGGCCTGGCCCGCCTCGGTCTCTGGGAACGCCGGGGAGGGAAGCGCGCGAAGAAGGGCGTCCACAGTCTCCCTCAAGATGGGGGAGAAAGTCGACTCGGCAATGTCAGCGACCTCGCAGGTTGTAAACTGGCTCCCACCATGTCCAAGCCAAAACAGGACAACTAGGAGCCGGATATGGGGCTCAATCTGCGGGGGCCGGCCCACTATCCCGTCCCCCGCCACGCGCAAGAAAGGGAGCACCCTCTTGAACAGCTCCTCAAAAGATGCTGGCGACATGCGCATCCTCTTGTGAAAGTACGCGTCAGAGCGGTATAGCTTTGCCTCCCAAGCCCGACCGTTATCCCTCACCCACTCGGTTGCCTTCTTCTCCCCGGAAAGCAAGATGGCTAGAAGGTGCATGGGAAGGTCCATCTCATGGTCATCGTCGTCGTCACCCTGCCACCCAGCCATACCATCGGCCACACCACCCACAGAGGAGCCACCCTCTCCACCGAAAACCCCCCCAAAACCAACCTCTCTGTCACACAAAACATCCCCGCTCACACCCATACCCGAAAAACAGATGTAATCCTCCTCATCAAATATCCCCAACGAGTCCCCCATGTATGAGCACCCCTCACACCCTCAGGCGACTCGAGTGGCGTGACGGAAGGGGGGGTGGGAGCCTCCGACGCGGCGCAAAGTAGCCGCCGTACGTGTCGTCAGCGAAGGGGAGAGGTGGGTGAGCCGACACAGTAGCCAGGAGAAACGGCACGTTGTTGACCAGCAGAGGGGAAGAGCCACACCGCCGTGGCGGCCACCAGCTGCCCCACGGTAGGCAACGACCCGAGGAAGGGGAAGAGCACCGACGCGACAGCCCACAGCATTGGCACGTCAGGCACCGACAGATGGGTAGGTGGCCGCCGCCGCGGTAGCCAGCAGCTCCCGCACGTCGGGCGGCGCGACGAGTGGGGGATGGACCGCCAGAGCGGAGGCCGGCCGCAGCGGCACGTCCGGCACGGCCAGGCAGGGGAGGGGAGCACCGCCGCGGCGGCGGCCAGCGCCGGCGCGGCCAGCGCGAAAAGGAAGATGGGAGAGAGCTCAACGAGGTGGTTTACAGCACGGGTACGGCCTGCACCGGGATGAGGTGGGGGGAGGGAGCACCGCCGCGGTGGTAGACAGCAGCGGCACGGCCAGCACCATTTAGGCCGGGGAGGGGGGGGGCGGAGGCGGTGACGATGGACGGGGGAGAGTAGGCACCGTGTGTAGGAGGTTGTGCCAAGTGTAGTGGCGCGTGCGGCTGTCGAAGGGGGCGCAGGGGGCGGTCGCGCAATTGGCCTGCGGTGGTCGGAGTGCGTGTGGTTGTGCCAAGTGTACGGGCAAGTGTCGTCGGGGGAGGTGCGTCGGGGGGTGGATGTTGGAGTGGATGGCGTGAGCGGACGAGCCAAAGATTTTGATGCCTTGGCCGAATGACTTGGCGAAATGCGACCCATCGGTGGACTTCTTCCGGTCCGTTCGATCGTCCAGTCACACTTACCCCACGTGCGCGCGCAAATCCGCACTCGTAAACCTGGTCCTCGAGGTGTCTGCGATGAGGATCTGGGGCTGGCCCCAAGAGGCTCGATTTCCTATGAATCCGCGGATCCGCACTGCAGATCCGCGGACTGGGTTGCATTACCGAAGAGGGCTCTGAGCTGTCTCATTTGAGCCTCGGGAGCGATAGGTGAACCTGATCAGCATCGCGCTCCGGGCCTGTGGTAAAAAAGACAGGACCTGAAACCGAGTTTTTGCGCCGGAGAGCACGCCTGAACAGCACGGAGGGTCCTCCCGGCCATGCGGGGCGGACCGGACATGCCCGTCTTGCCCGAATGCCGATCGAGATCAAAATGGCGGGTTTTGTGTGTGCACGAACGGGGGTCACATGCTGACCCATTCCTCACCGTAGTAGGATTTAAACAGTGAGCGCTGCGCCAACTTCGTAATCCCGCCGCATCTGAGGACACAGTCGCAGCCGATCATAATCCCGTCGTCGCCGTAAAGGAACCGTGACCATTCGCCGGCACGTAAACATGAAGTGCCCATACGGCCTGGAACGGCGGCCAATCCAGGCCATAGAGGCCCTGCGGCACGCTAGATCGGCACGGAATCCGTGCCGAAGGCCCCCGTACGGCCTCTCCAGAGTGGGGGGGGGGATCCGACCTCGCCACACGAGACCTGGTCGCGGGGCTTTTCTCACGCAGATTGACCGCGTTGTGTGGCGAGAGATGGATACGGGCGCTGTGCGCGAGCCAGTCTATTGGCCCATTCTCTATGTAAGGTGGCTTTTGCGACCACTAAGACTGCTCGGGTTATGCACGCCGTATTTTACACGAAGCCGCGTGCATTTTGCACATGTGAGCAAGGCACCCCTGGGGGGGGCCCGGAGCTGCCATGTGGGTGGGGGGGCGTGGGGCGCCAGTACGACGCCGCCGCCGGGTTGCCGCCGTCGGACGGGGTGGGGAGGCGTGGGGCGCCAGTACCGCGCTGCCGCCGGGCTGCCGCCGCCGGACGGCTTCCGCCACTGATCAACTGACGCAACGGGCAGGGGGGGCGGCGCTCGCTGCGGGCGCCGCTCGCCAAAGCGCCATCGGAATCAAATCAGTACTGTGAAAGAGTGGGGGGGCTGGCGACGCCGCCCTGCCCCAGACAGGAAAGACGCCGCCCGGCCCCAGACAAGAAAGAGCGCTGGCTTAGGGCGCGAACAAGGAGCGGGTTGGAGTCTGAAGTGTGGTGCGGGGGCTGCGTGCGTCCGGGTGAGCTTCGCGGGGGCTGCTTGCAGGCGCTGGGGTGGTCCCTGGGGGGTGCTGGCGAGAAAGAAGGGAAGTGCTGCGACAGGGACTTTCCGGGCCTGCGGGTGCGGCGGCAGGGACTGCGCCCGTGATGAGCTGGAAGCAGCAGCGTCGGGGTGGATGCCTCCTCTATCGCCTCTTCCCGGCGTCCTGAGGTACCTCCTGCACGCCACGACCACTTGCGCCGCCTCCCAAAACGCACTCCCGCGCTATGATGGCTCTGACGGCCGGCACGACCGTCAACAGGTCCCCCTCGTCAGGCGGAGGGCCGGGGGGGGCACAGCCCCGGCGGGCGAGCTCCAACGCCTGGTCTCTGCTGAAAATACTCTCAAGAAGCCACGGCGGCAGCGCGCCGCGTTCTTCCCGGCGCCAGCAGCGCCTTCGAGGGGCGCCAGCGAGTACCGCCGGCGCAAGGAGTTGGCGCAGCCCGGCGGCCGGCGCGGGCAGCGACTCTTCTGCCGGTGACCGGGGCCGACCGCGACGAGAAAAACGTCGAGTGCGTGTTGTGTGGCGATTGCAGCAACAGGCGACAGAGGTCCGACGGGGTTGGTGGCGGGTAAGTGGGCGGGGCGGAGGAGGCCGCGGCAAAGGGTTGGGGGGGGGGTTGGTGGGCGCGGCGGGGGGGGCGCGCATGTGCGTGAGGCGGAGGGGGAGGCCGCGGCAAAGGGTTGGGGGGGAGGTTGGTGGGCGCGGCGGGGGGGGCGCGTATGTGCGTGAGGCGGAGGGGGAGGCCGCGCCGGTTGGCGGGGGGGGACGTGGAGTCGGAGGAAGCAGCGGCGCAGGGAGCATGTCGGGGATTGGGGGAGGGGCGGAAGGCGTCGGGGAGAGGTCATAGTGTCCACAGGCAGGGAAGCTCAGGATCCTCAGACTCCCCCCCCCCCTGAAATGCCGACAGGGCCCAGTGTTGTCGGCCTCGCCGTCGGGCGCGCGGTGCGATCACGTACCGCCTTAAACCAGGCCGTCGGCACAAACCTTGGCGTCGGCACGATGCTGCGTAAGGCACCGGAGGGAGTCCTTCTGGACAGACTCGCTGAGCCGATTCTTGCTCATGCAGTACCCATATCCCCGAACCCTGTGTGAAGTTTTAACGCTCATCCAGAGATCTTGTGCTCAGCATTTCCCTGAACTTCATGGGCATTCGCATTTTCGCGCAAGAGCGTGATTCGCGTCGGCGCGATGTGATGTTGGTGTCATCCCTCATTTCGGCACGATAACACGCAACTCGCAAGCAACCGGCAGGCCTTGCCAACACTCGCACCGTTCCGCGGATGGCCCAAAAGGCACCTCACGCAGCGTGTCTCCACGGCGCGGGCGAAGTCGCAACACTCAAGAAACGAGCCTGACAGGCGGTGCGACGTACGTTGTTACGCCAGCGGGCTTTACCGCAGCGTCGCCGAATCTCGGAGTGTCGACCGGCGGCGCGCCGGCAACAGAGGCGCCCTTGCGTGGCACCGCCACCTCGGCAGCGGCTACCTCGGTAGTCTCCGCGGCTGTCGCTGTCGCCGCGGCCACCGCCGTCGCCGCGTCATGGACTACGGACAGATCTTCTGGTGGTTGCGCCCAGCATCGCTGCAGGGGTACTTCGTAGCAGGAAGCCCGCAGCGGCCGGCCACCGATGGGAGATAGAGGCGTGTCAGGCATGGCACAGCCGTCGCGGTGGCGATAGTGACCTCAACCATTGTCCTGGCCGGCGCCATATTCGCCCCAGCCCGCGCCGCTGGCACAGGAGCGGCACAACGACTACAGCAGACGGCCGCCCGGAGGCCAGCTGAGCCTCGGGTGACGTGGCGACGGGAAGATCCTTGTTGCAGTTATCAGAAGCGATGCGCGCCTACGCTACTGGGGCAGCCTTGTTGGCGACGGCTGCATGCGGACCCGCTCACCGCGGCGGCGGCGACGGCAGCTTGAGCCGCGGTATCGACACGGCGGCCATCACCCGTTCGTGGAAGAAGGCGGCGTGGCTGTGCAGCAGGTTCCCATTGAGCAGGCCCCGGTTGACCGCGTAGCATCGCTTCGCGGAGGCGGCGGGTCACGCCGTGCTGTCTGGCCCGAGGCGATGCGCGCCCACACCTGTGAGGTGGCCTCCTTTGCGGTGGTGGCAGCGGTAGCTGCGGTACATACGCACGGCAGCGGCGGCAACGGCCGCGGCATCCGCACGATTGGCACGCCCGCGGCCAAGTCGGCGGTCACTATGGCCGCAATATCCGGCGGAGGCGCCCGACCCAGCATTGCCGGGTGGTGCAAAAGTGTTCGTCCGTTCAACTTCACACAAGAGAGCCACGAGCGACGGCAGCTCATGCTCACCACGCACCACTGCCGCTACATTTCCAACAGCAAGGCCGGTCTGTTCCTGGACCAGTCCGCAGTTCCTTATCAGCAATCTCATTTGCCTTCCGCCGGGTGGACTGCAGCACTTGATGTTCTCCAAGCTGTCTTCCCCCCATCTTACGCCGTGATCAGACAGAACGGTGGCAACGCTATTGGGGGCTAACAATTCCTGGGGATGGTGTGGTGGCGACTGGCTCTCAACAGTTCTTCCCCCCCACCATCCACCCTGTGACTTCTGGTGCCGATGTCCTGGGCTGCATCTCCACTGCCCACTCCTGTGCAAGACTTCACAGGGCGGCAGCAATCATCGCCATGATGGCGGCGGTCGTGGCCAGCGGCAATTTACCCATTTTTTATTGTCTTCGTTGCAATGATTACCTCGTTGTTTTGTATGTTTTGTATGACGATGTCCATGCTGGCGATGGTCTGGTCGGCGCTTCGTATCAAAGTGCGCCTTCCGAAGGTTATACTGGTCTTCTTTCTTCTTCATCCTCCTCACTGGAAATATCACAGGTCCCTCCATTCTTCTTGAACAGACTCACTTCCGATGACCATCCCAGCCTGCGCTGAAACGCACAGTGCAACCTTACCTGCATCACTTTGGGTGGCACCCAAAAATGCTTCGGGAAGCGACTTGCCCGAGATGAGCTCCATGCCTGAGTGTTCAGGTGCGGGAGTTTGTCATGTGAGAGAGGACTTGGCGCTGGGTCTTTTGTGAGGCATCAGGCATCAGGGAGAGGTTCGGCACAAAAACAGCTCGGCAGGAACCAGCCTCGCGGCACAACACAATATTTCGGCACAAAATGCGACTCTCGGGAAAGCGCCGAAAGCACGTGTTCGGCGTAATACGAAACCTCAACGCGAAGGCTTCCGTTGCGCGGTGCGTGGATTGCCGCGGTGTGGTAACGACCGTCTCCACGCGTGCACTCCTGGTGCGCCCTTCGCGTTTGGCGCAGAGATCGTTTGGCGTGCGCCGTGACGCCGGCTTTGTCCAGTCATCTCTTCATCTTCAGCTTGCCGCGTGGGCCACCTGCAAGCACGGGAGCGCCGTGCCTGACGACGGTCTTTTCCACGGCTTGTGCGACGAAGCCCCTGTACTGTGCTGCGTGGGGCGCGCGTCGACCCCGCACATTTCGCATGGCTGATGAACCGCGGAGAGGGCGGCCTTCTCGCTCTTCTTTCCTTCACGACGCGCCCGTTATCTCTGAGGACCCGGACGACATCTTCGTTTCGGCAGCCGGGCGGTCGGACACTTTGGTGGACGCTGACGTGAATCAGTCATTTTCCGACGCGTCCGAGGACGGAGCTGATCATTTGGGTGGAGGAGGTGAGGAAGGCGGTGAGCGTGGTGATGGAGCAGAAGGAGGTGCTGGACCTGCGTGCGGTGATGTGGCACACGAAGCCGCTGGTCCTGCGCCCGACGAGGCGGCAGATGGTGCAATTGACCCAGTAGTCGAGGATGGTGCAAACGGAGCCGCTGGCGATGAAGCCGATGAACAGGGCGGGGCTGCGCCTGGAGGAGGTTTAGGAGGAGTCTCCCAAGACCACGCCAACGCCGGCGGTGTGGACGTAGCTGGGGTCGGCGTCGTTGGGGCGCCTGAAACAGACGGCCAGGAAGAAGAGGACGGTGGAGACGACGGCGCGGGCGGGGGATCCGATGCGGGCGACGATGACGGGACACTTGGAGCAGAGAGTGGCGAAGACGACGTTGGAGGCCTAGGAGGTCAAGGAGTAGCTGGTGGAGAAAATCCAGGTGGCGCGGGCGGGTCTGACGATGGGAACGCAGTCGGCGACGGACCGGACGCGCCGCCGCGCCGGAGGCGCTTCCGTCGCATTCAGCGACCTCGGCGGTCGCCATTCACTCCGGAAGAGCTCAAGGAGTGGTTTGCCTTTGAGCTTCGCGCACTGTTGGAAGTTGACGCTCGCGTTGCTGGGAACGTGTTGGAAAGCAGAATCCAAGGGGCAGGTGTCAGCTGCGGTGGGGCCTTCGTCACTATTGAGGCAGGTGAGTACATTGTTACGTGGGGATCGCTCGTCAATGGGCACGTTATCGTGCTGTGCTCGTGCGGTGGGGTCATTGGACGCGGAGCACCTGCGCCTGGGGTTGAGGTGGAGCATCCAGAGCTGCTTCTTGCCATGGGTAAGGAAAGCTCCTGTCGACACGCGGCGGCTCTCCGGCAGGCGTACTGTGACGTTTCTTCTGACACCGCCGTTGGCAGTCTGGAGGCCTTGTTTCAACTATACCCAAGCTCGTGCGGACGTGCGGTCCCCGACGACGACGACGATTGGGCGGACGATGAGGACGACGACGACCCTCGTGCCTACAAGGTTGGGAGCTACGGCCGCAAGTCAGACCTTCCTGTCTACGCTGTGCGGTACGAGGGCGCATGGGCTCCAGTCGTCGCCAAGCCCAGAGGGAAGCGGCACAGGCTGGCATTTTGCTTTCAGCTGTCTTGCGCGGCTCACGCGTGGTCGTGCATTCACGCCAAGACAATCAACAGGCTTCGACGCGAGGAAGAAGGCTCTGGCAGCGGGGAAGGCAGCCATGCTGCGTCCAGTCTTGGTGGTGGAAGCGACGAGCAGTCAAGCGAAGAGAGCGAAGGGGAGAATGCGGCCGCAGAGCAAGAGGCAGAAGTAGCCGCGGCAGACGCGGCGATGATGGCGAACCGAGCACTCAAGCCGCGCCGGAGAGCCCGGAACATGCTTCCCTGCCGCTGAGAAGTGGCTATGTGCACGACGTACCACACGGAGTGTGACCTCCAGCGTGAGGCAGGAATTTTTCCACGAATGCTGGAAGGCGTCTTCGTCGAGGAGATATGCTTCTCCTGTAACGCCGCGCGTGGTCAGGCGGCATTGTCGCAGCGGCAGGCGGAACTGTACACAGTGAGCGGCAGAATGCTCATCACTGTGGCAGACTGGATCCGCGGTGACGGCCACCCTGTTGGCTACGATGGCGCGGAGGACGCCTTGTTTGTGTACGAGCCCCGGACGGTGTACACCCGAGTGTATCTGGACGCTATCCTGGAAACGTGCGTCATCGGGCGGACCACAATGCCTCCAGCGGCCGAGTTGTGGACCAGCACTCTGCGCAATTCTGCGGCGTACGAGGAAGGTGAGTTTGGTCTAGCGCGACAAGGTCTGTCAGGGGCGTGCGGCGAGTACCCTGACACGCTGATTGTCCCTGACTTGACTTTTACCTGCATTCGCTGCGGTGAAGATGAGGCGGGGGGCGGGTCGTTCTCTTGCGTGCTATGCGACGGGCAGGTGTTGTCGGTGCTAGCCGATCACATTGTGGCTATGCGTCGGCCAGGGCAAAATTGCCCGCGTGCCCCCATGCCCATTACCTTCGCTTGCGCCGTGCGGAACGCCGTAGTCCGGGCCGTCATCCGACGTCGAGTGCGGGCTGCAGTCAGCGGCGCTACGCCACTGTCGGCGCGAGAGCGGGAGCAGTACCGCACGTTTGCTGCCGCGACCGAGAACGGGCCGCCACTGCCTCCCCCATTGCCCAACGGTGAGGAAGAGGGTGGTCGGACCCGAGAGGATTCGAAAACCGCTTTACTTTGGGCGGCTTCTCATCTCTTCTCCACGTTCTTCGTCATCCGCGATGCGGCGGAATTGGCACACGAGAGTGGAGAGGCAAACTCGGGCAGCGTGGCGAGTGATGCCGCCGAGGAAGCTGGAACAACATCGGGGGACGACGATGCCGCGGACTCTGGTGGAGACCCAAGCTCCGACGAGGAGCCAGTGGACGCTGACGATTTTGGCGTCATGCAGGAGTGGCGCTTGTTGGACACTGCGCACGCCGACGTCGTCGAGGCGCCGGACGCCGACGTTGGAGCCCAAGCTGTTATTGCACCCCTTGTCGGCGTCCTCGGCGCTGAAGCAGGTACACCCCCGCTCTTCTTGAGCACACCAAGCCCGGCCGGCACGCCTCCGCCAAACCCAGATACTGGCGATGAAGAGGATCCCCTGCAGTTCTTGCTCTCTGCTCCACAAGAGGCGGAAAGGCAGGCGGCGAAAGCAGCTGGTCCGCTGACTGCCGATGAGTGGAGCGTTCCCCTCAGCATGATTGAGAGCGTCGCGGACGGAGCCGCGCCAAGCGCCTCCTGCGTTTTCGTGGACCCCGCGGAGTTTCACTCTGCACTGACGCTCAAGGCGGTCGAAGCGACGAGTGCTGTCGTCGCTGGGTCTTCTGTGCAAGCAAGACGCAGGAACCTTCGCCCGAGGTCGCGCGGTGCCTCAGGAGCTGGAGAGGACGACTTTATTTTGAGAGTTGGTCGCGTCCCTCTGAAGCGTGGCGACTTCCGACGTATCCTGCCGGGGGAGTGGCTGACAGACCAGGTGATGAACGCATTTGTGGAGCTGCTACGTTATCATCGTTGTGGACCTGGTGCGGGGACTGGGGGTGCTGGCGCTCCAGGGCGGTTCTACTTTTTTAACTCGTACTTCTACTCGTTGATGAACCAGCATGGGAGGTACCAGTACGCTGCGGTACGGCGGTGGACTTCGAACCGGAACGTGCTGGACTGCGAGACTGTGTTCATACCTGTCAACGTGGGTAACAACCACTGGGTGTTGTGCGTGGTGGAATGGAGCAAAGGTGTAGTGGGAGTGTATGACTCGCTTGGGAGCAGCCTCGCCGTCGGAAACAACGTTGCCAAGTGGGTCGCCGACGAGGCGAGCACGAAGGGTCTCCCTGCCCAGACGATCGTAGTGGAGGAGCGGACCTGCATTCAGCAGCCGAACGGCGACGACTGCGGCGTCTTTGTGTGTATGTGTATGGAGCTGCTTGCCACGGACATGTCTGTCCTCGACTTATCGCCCTTGAGGGGGAAGTACTACCGGCGCCGCATCGCTGCTCAAATTCTCAGCAAGCACCTGCTCGGCGGGTGAGAGTGAGTCCTCTCCTTTTACTGCGCTTCTTCTGGTAGTGAATACAAGAGCGTGTTGCTGAGACGGACTGGCCGCACATACGAGTGCGTGCTGCTTATGGTCCAGGACGAGGACCACAGGCCCCCTGACGTAACGCGCGCGGGTTCTCGGAGCCACCGTCGCCCGGGAGCCCGCAGGGGCCGCGGTGGTGCTGGCTGCCGCACCGAGGCAGTCCAAGGAGGCGGCCGCAGAGACAGCGCCGGCGGTGGCGGCGGCCGGCCGGCGGTGGCGGCAGCGAAAGCGGCGGTTGTGGCGGTGGCGGTGGCAGCGTCGGCAGAGGCGGCGGTTGTGGCGCGCGAGACTACGAGCGGCGTCGGCGACGTTCCGTGGCGTGCCCCTTGTGTGACGCGCGCACATGCCGCCGGAGCTGGGCGGCGCACACGGGTGCAGCGACTGTACTTCATCGCTCTTCACCCCGCTGGAGACGCTGTAGATGCTGCGAAGGACGCGTGGGCGGCGGGGGCGGTGGTAGTGGCGTGCCTATCGTGCGGCGCGCTCACGGTGCGGGAAAAGGGGTACCTAACCGTCCCCTGGGGCCGGTGCAAGGAGGCGTACCGCATCCGCCGTTTGACCCTATCGCCTTCCGCCGCCGTTTGGGAGCCCGGCGGCGGCGCCGTCGCCGCAGGCGTCCGAGCCCTGCCGCGACTCACTAACATTGGACGCTTCCTGGTCAGAGGATGCCGGACTGACTGCAATTGGCGCCGCGCTGGCGGCCAGTTTTTGACTTTCGTGTCTTCTTGGTGTCCTGCCTCCCCTGTTCGGCGGCACCGGCGCTACCCAGACTGGTCGCCGTCCTCCCTCTACTTTTCTTGAAGGACATGCAAACCACGGCGTTGCGCGGTCAGACGACACTGCACCGGTTCGCATTCCCGCCCTTCTCCCGGCACGAGCGCTTCATGTCGCCGCGTGTGGGTGGGGGGGTGACGCGGTTTCCCATGTGGAGGAAAAGAGTGCTTCGGCGTGCTCGTAGCAGCTGAGAGGGCAATTACGGTTGTACTCGTTCACGTACACTTCATCGACATCCGCTCCTGTGTACCCCTTTTAAAAACTCGTTCTCTTGGGCGTTCAGCGCAGAAGTGTCCTGGAAGTCGCGTGAGTGGGCGCCGGCTGTGCTTTGTGACTTGAGTGAGGTCGCATCCTTGACGTGGAACACTAGTGCTTGAATCGGCACAATCGTATTATGCCGAAGTGTCAGCAAATCGACTTCCGCTGTGGGGTAGAAAGTACATCGGCAGGAATCGTATCGTGCCGAAATTGTCGAGGACGTAGATGCGAAACCGGCCGAGGGGTCCCGAAATAAGCTGTGGTTAGCCAGCGCCTAGGCCGTTGCCGCTGCCCACCAAGGCGGCCCGCGCAGAGGGGCATAAAAAGGCGGGCAGCCGCAGCGGCCGGGAGTTGGACAGGCATCCCGCCATAGGGGTCGCATCCGCCCTCCATACGTCGCAACCCTTGGCGGTAATCCGGCCGCGCGACCACGTAGAGATACGAGGGGGTACGGGAGGTGTGCATCTGCCGCACCTGGGGTGGCCACTACTGCGGGCGGCAACCCATACAGCGGAGCCTCCGCGACTACCTCCCGTACTTCCCACGCCCCCCCCGCCACTTCCGTAGGGGGGAGTTCGAGACCTGGGCACGCAGTGGTCCTCGCTCTTTCCCGACTCAAGCACTTCACTGGGGTTTCCAGGACGCCACGGACCTGCATGTGGCCACGCGCTTCGTTTCTCTCTGCAACCCTCGTTCGACCATCGTTCGAGCCCCTTGTCGCCCGGCCCCCCTCCGCTGGGTCGCGCGCTCCCCCTCCACTGGGACTCCCGCCTCCTTCGGGGTCGGTCACGTGCTCCCGCGCTACTTGGTCGCCCGCCCCCTCCAAGGCTGGGCCCCGTTCCCCTCTTTCATCTCCCACCCCTTGGTGACGACCTCCTCCCTGTCGCTTGGACGCGCTTACTTCCTTCGTGCTCCGCCCCACTTGGGCGACATCCTTCCCGTACCCCTCCCCCTGGAAAAACTCCCCGTGCAATGTCGGTCACGCATGAGTGGTGGAGCGGGCGTTTCCTGCCGGGGGAGTGCGTCCGCGCGAGGCGCCGCAACAGAGGCTTCAAAGCGGGGTACATCCCTCGAGTGGAGACCCCGATGATGGCGAGCCGTAGGGGCACTCTGCGTGAGGGTTTTGTACTTGTCTGTGTTCGGGCGCGCGAATGGCGGTCAAGAGTGGTACGCGCGTTCAAGGCCAGTCGAGTGCGGGTCCAGAGAGTATCTCGGCTTGCACTGCGTATGCAGGTGACTCTTAGCCGAGGGGTGTCATTGGAGGAGGAGTCCGACACGGAGCAGATTGTTGGGGCTCCGATGGCCATGGACATGCCCGAGAGCGGAGGCACGGACGCGGACGCCAGCGGCGGTGGCGGTGACAGCGGACTGAACATGCCAGCCTGTGATGCTCTGGCAGCTGTCGAAGCCGCAGGCGATGCGCAGACGCGTCCTGATGACGATGAAGCTCCCGCTCAGGGTTTTCAGCAGTAGTTGAAGAGCTCTTGCGGCGCTGGTGGCCACAACGGCTTCGGCTGTGCTTGTGTGTCGCCGTGTGTTGGTCTGATGAGATTGGTCGTATGCAGGGCTTAGCTCATCTTCCTTCATGCCATGGCGTGTTGGTCTGTGGCGAGCGCGATAGAATGTTTATACGTTTCTCGTTGCGAGCGCATCTCTTGTGCCTCTGGTTAGTACGCTATATTATTTTAGAAAGGCTGCGCAGTTTGACCTTCTTGTCTTCTGTCCATCAATCTTCTTCTGAGACCTCGCAGCGCTTGGACGTCGACGTTTATCACAGCCGTCCGGCTTCAGCGCACAGGGTGGGGCGTACGAGCCACACTGTTGCTCTCATTGCGCTCGTCCGGCGTGTAAAGAGTTAAAGCACATGTGATTTCCGGCAGTATGTGTACGGAGCAGCTGGTTGTGACGGAGGTGCGTGCGACACTCCGGTCTTCACCGAAGTGGGCCACTCCATCCTAGGATGGCAGCGCGAGAACCTGCAAAGTTCTGTTCGAATCGGCACGAACATACAGTGCCGAAGTGTGAACAACCGGGATTGTCTATCCACGCGATCGCACCAATTCGGCGTGAAGCACTTCATGCCGCCACGGCACAGAGGACAGATGCGGGGTGTGCCGGGCGGCACCCTCCCGAGCACTTCTCCCTGCGGCAGGCGCACTCGTCTGGGGAGACCAGTGACAGCCCTGTGGCTCCTGCATCTTCCCCTCCGTCCTCCAGAGTTGTCCAACAGAAGCGGCACGCCATCCAGGTGGGTACGCACAGAGATGGCAAGGAACTGAGCAGCATGGCGGCGCGCCCGCAGTAGGCGTCCGCCGGCTCGCGGGCCACGCCGTGCTGCGGGGAGAATGCCTGTGGGAGCAGCTGCGCTGGAGGACTGTAAAGAGGCTACATACGAAGAAGAAGTTGGGACAGTGGGTACCGATGGGCGCAGCTACGAGGCCGCCGGGGTGGTCACAACGGGTGGCGGTGCGCCCGTGTTCTGGGTCCATACGGCAGGTATCCCGGCGGCGGCGGCGGCAGTGGCGGTCGTCGAACCTGTCGAGACCCGTTGGAGAGGAGTGGCTAAGGCGGTCGTTGGGGGGAAGCTCGTGAGAGGGCTCCGGGCACTCGAGAGGTAGGTCGCCTTTCTTGCGGCGTGAAGGAATTGTGCGGCGCCCCGGCTCCGTCAGACTCTGCCACCCGCCCCGGGCGCTGTATGCAGCGACCGTTGACCAGAAGAACTCTCCGGGAGGATGAGTGGCCTGCAAGGCACAATGCTTTTTTCGGCAACGACCTCCAGAGTGCGATACGCGCTCATTATGAGCCCCCTTGACGATTCGGCAGGTCATGATGAGCTGCCTAATTTTCAAGAGAGGACCGTCACGAGCTCCGGACGGGCCTCGGTGGAGGCGACATGCGACCTCCCCGAGCACGCGCAGGTGCGCCACAGCACAGGCGAGTTCGCCAAAAAATGGATGCTGAGCAAGTGAACAGCAAGGGACTAGCGGCAGAGTGCACGCAGCTTCGAGCGACCTGGTACGTTGCGTCGAACAACGCTCAAGGACCGTGACGAATGACAGACAGGGTCGGTGCTGGATTTCTGTGCGTGGCCCGGCTTTGCAGCTCATTTCAGGAGCGCCATTTCAGCTGCCACCCATGAAGCTAGCCTCGCCGGACACGCCACCGCGTTTACGGATCGACAGGCGGCCGTACCGTTCCGACACGTAGGCTATGTCTGAGTGCCTCAATTTGTCAGATATGAATGCTTCTGATGCACACGAGCTCGTCTCAGCAACGCAGCCACCATCCGAAGGTTACTGCCATAGTGCTGTAAATACTGCCGTCCGTTCCACAGTAGAGCCAGCGACCGGCGCGCCCCTCTCAGCCCAACAGACGCATACTGGCGCGAGATTGGCCTGCGTGCGCCACACCAGAGGAGAATGGATCTATGGCATTCCGCCCCCCCCTCATCGCGCCCCTTCTCCCCGCGCCTGCATGCCCAAGGCGGCAATTCTGCTCTTCCACGCGGGCGCCCAACCCACTGCTGCGTCAGGCGGACCCGCGGGACAGTGCCTCTTTGGGCGCCGAATTGGTGTGGACCCCTCTTGCCAAGCTCAGGGCATTTAAGGCTGTCCAGGGAAGCCGTCGGCATCCAGAGGGCGGCGGAGGCGCCAGCGGCACTGGGGCGTGTGTGCAGTGCAGCACGCTGGGACGGCTGCCGCGGCCGCCACCGCCTCCGCCGCCGCCTCCGCCACTACCACCGCCTCTGTCGCCGCCACTGCCTCCGCCGTCACCACGGGCACTTCCTGCAGCATTCGGTTTTGACAAAGCATCACACTTGGAACCTCCAGATGCACAGGGGTGGCAGGTGACACACGACAGAAAGGGGTGGGGAGAACAGTGCGACGTTATGAGGACGCCATACAAATGCTAAGTTCGTGGCAGTCAGCCTGTGCCCTGAAGGGCGTGGAGAGCGACGCAGAAGGGGCAGGGAGACAGAACAGCATATGACCCAGGTAACAGCATCCATCAATTGTGGTCAGGAGTTTGGCTTCCGCCCGATTGTTGTCACGCTGGGCTCCTCTCGATCTTTCCGCGACCCCCGACTTTCTGCACACCCGCTCCACAGCGACCTTCTGCACACCCGCTTCACACCACACTTCTTCATCACTGCCTGGCTCCCCCCTCCCGTCTCACTACTCCAATTTGTTGTAAGCGCATCTCCCCTGTTCCCCTCCCCCATTCTCTGACGCTCAAGCATGTTCCGCCCAGCGCGGGCGGGCCTCGGGTGGGCTCCCCCGCGGAGGCTTCCGGCATACACTTGCCTTTCTGCCCCGGTTGTCGCAGAGCTCATGACGCTGCCGAAGATGGTCGCGGCGAGCGGTGGATGGCCGCTGGACTGTGTTCCTGTCCACCACTGGACCCAGGCAGAGCTGGAAGTCCTCCTGCACGCTGCTAACAAGGACGACATGCTGGCGGCGGACGCTGCCGCATGCGGCACGTTTATAGCGCCGTCCACTGTTCATGGTCGAGGGGTGTTTGCGGCGCGGCCTCTGCTTGAGGGGGAGCGTATCCTGCCTTTCTTCGGACAGCTCATGTACAAGGACCTCGACGCGGCGGCGAGCTCCCCTAGCGCCGACAGCGTCATTTATGGGCCCAGCAGTCTCCCTCGGGCGCTGCGCTGTACTGCAACTGTGTGGCAGAAGAAGTCGTTGGAGCTCCGGATGGATCGCTGCTTCTGGTCGCAGCGGCGGGCGCGCTTTGACCACTTCTTCGTTGCAACGGAGCTCGCGACAAAGACGTCGTTTGCGACGCGGTCACCTAGCAGTCGCTCGTGTTGGGTTGTCCCCGCCTCCTTCTGTGCTGCGGGATTTGTTAATGACCACCGCCCTCACTACCTGAGCAACGCTCGCTTCTACCAGACTCACGACCCTGTGTCGGCGTCGTCGCAGCTCGTCGTGCCCGGCTTGTCGTACGTGTATGTGACGCAGACCATTGCCGCAGGTGAGGAGGTCCTTGTGAACTATGGGGACGCTTACAAGCACCCTGCGCTTTGAGAGTCGTTTAGAGTTTGTGCGGGGTGCTTTGTGTGCTTGAGGGAGTGAGCGTTGGAGTCGATTCGCGCCTTGGTGCGCGAGACGGCGCATAGTGCTACAAAATTCTCTCCTTGTGAATCTCATCGTCCCTCCTCTACTCTCCGTCTCTCCCGTCCCAACCAGAAACCCAAAGTCGTCAACGCAAAGTCGCCCCGCTTCGGTGCTTGTCGTCGGATGCGCAAGCAAGCAACTTGCGACCTAGATTCCGCCGCGCATCCCCAACCCCGTCAACTCGAAGGGCGTGGCGGCTGCGAGCAGCGGCATCGGAAGGTGTCCTTCCCACAGCTCCTTTGCGTTGGCCGCTGTTGTAGACAAAGGGGGAAGAGGGTCCCTGACCACATGCGGGCGTGCCGTCGCGCTCTCCCGCACCCGCCCCGACACCGGTGCACACAGACCGGTCGTCCACAAGCAAAGTTCCTCGTTTCGCTGGGACGCCCGTGGCTAGCCCACGAGGCCCGTCCTTATCGACCCTCTCGGAGGCGCCCGCCCAGCACGCAGTGGGCCTTGCGCCTCCCCGGGCGTGCTGCCCGGCGGTCCTGCCCCCGGGCCAGCCGCCGGTCGCCTTGCCGCCTCGGCCTGTTTGCCGACGGCCTTGCCGCTCGGGCGTATTGCCCGTGCAGCCGTCCTCTCCTAGCGGGAACGCCTGCCTGTGGGCAGCACTCCCGCGCACTCCCCGCACCCTCACCCTCCCCTCGGTGACGTGTGCGGTGTGCACTAGCCGCCGGTCGCCCGGCTCCAATTCGCCCGTACGTCATACCCACACACAGTGGGTACAGTCCCTCCCGTACAGGGGGGCACCGTCCCAGCCGGCGGCACACAGCCTGCCGGCGGCCCACGTCCTCTCCGCATCCTGCTGCACGTGTCAGCAGCGGTCCACTGTGGGTCCACCGCTACGTGCCCCTGGGAATGCCGGGGCAAGCCCACCTACTTGGGCCTGCTCCCGCTCAGTCCCAACAGCCGCGATTCAGAACGCCACCGACGTTGCCCACAGAGCAGGGGTGCTCGGCAGACACGCTTGTGGTAAAGTCACTGCCCGGTGGACGTAGCTGCTTGACGCGTGTGGCTGCGGTGGTAGTGCTTGGGCCAACGGCAACGGCGGGGCTCTTCCACCGCCGGCTTCTGTCCAGCGCTGGAGTGTTGCTTCACGCTTGGCTCGCTGTGAGTGCGTTATGTGAGTGCGTTATTCAAGGAGCCAAGCGGAAAGGCGGCGGAGCGGTATTCGCAGTCGTCCGCGCCGCCGACAGTCACCGGTCTAAAATGAAGTTTCGCTCTCGCAGCGATGGCAGAGGCAGAGACTGCCTGGTAGCTGAGCATACTCGATGATGCCGAAGAGGAGGTCGGTATTCGTGCCATCGGCAGTGCCACCGCGTGCTCAAGCTGCGAGAGTTCTTTTAAGAAGTACAATCTGAGCATACTTCATGCCAATCTCGTGGGGAACCATGCGCTTCGATGAGCCGATACGGCGGTCACGTCTCACGTGATTGGCAAACGCGAGTTCTCAGGGATAAGAAATTAATATCTCGTGTGGTAAGTCACAGTCAGCGGCATGACATGCCCTGTAGTTGCTGTGTAACTCATCCTGGTAATCGCTCTGACGCCCGTCTGAAGCGCTGGCGGCCGGCAGACGCACCGGTCGCCCTTCAGCGAGTGCTGCCGTAGTGTTCCTTCTGCGGGTGGGTCAGCCCCCAGGTACACTTCTGACGCTTCTCATACTGCTGCTGAAGGCAGTGCGGCAGGAAGCCCCTCGTGCGACCTGGCCCTGAGAGGGTGGCGGGCTGTCTCCCAATGGGCTCGGGAAGAATGGAACGCGACGTCCGATCTGCAGGCTGTGACTGTGGCGGTCTGCAAGTGAGCGGGAGAACGGAAAAAGCGACGCGTAAGGCAAGATTGATGAGGCGACAAATTGGTGTTGCGCCGTTGTGCGCAAGAGGCATGTAGCGATGCACCTCTATCGTTGCAGGTGTCTGTGGGTATACGTATAGCGCGGCTGTGCCCCCCCCGCCTAGGCCTGGGGGTGGAGTACTCCCGACGTCGCCAAGCTGTCCGTCAACAGTCGAGCAGTGGCGGCCATACCGTGCGTCGGACGTCCTTCGCGAATGCACGTGGGGGGGTGCGGAACGGCAATGCTGTGGCCCATCTTGTGGCTGAAGCAAAAACAGTGGGTCAGCCTCCCCCCCGGACCAGCGCCCCCCGGACCAGCGGGGGTTGGGGGTGGCGGGGAATGGCCATGACTGCCGCCGGGATGGGGGGAGTGACAGTGCCCCACGCGCGCCCTACGACGCCGGTGATCTTGCGTGCAATCGAACCCGATCGGCCGGTGTCGTGCGTGGCAGAGGCGTAGGCGTTCTGGAAGACGTTGTTGTGACTGTGGGGGACGCGCTGGGAACTATCCTTACACCTCTCGTCGAGAGATCTTCTGCTGCAACAGTATGTATTCTGCGGTAGCGGCACACGCCGAGCTTAAATGGTCCTTAGCTCTTGCCACTATCATCGGCCTCACCTACGCGCTACCCAGTCAAAGCTTCTTCTCGAGGCCAAGCGATTGACCTGCAGGGATGCCTTCCCGGCAATTGCAGCCCGTCACCTCGCAGCGGTCCACCATGGCCTTGTGGTAGTATGACTCTACCGTCTGGTGCTGGATCTCCAGCGGCACGAGCGCCTTGTTGGCCGCGCGGGCAACAACGCTTTTAGCCATGGCTTCCCGCTTCTGTGACACGCGAATGTTGTTGTACGCCGCCATGTATCTTGAGCGCACGATGAAACGGTGCTGAGACATGTAGGTCAGGGATGACTTGGACTTCTTCTTGATGGCGTGTTGCCGCTCGGCGCTTGACGTGTCATGTCCCGCGAAATCTCGGGATACTCGTCGGCCTCAAAAACAGGTGAGCACACGTGCCCGCATTGATGGAAGCGGTCGATGAAGAAAGAAACCTCGTCTTCAGTCAGGAGCCAGGGTACGCGGCGAAGCGCGTTCCGCTGAGTTTGGCAGGCAGTGTCGCAGTACACCACTCGCGGCATCCGCACAAAGCGCTGAGCAAGCGCTGCGACCAGGTGGGCCGGACTCTCCGTCTCCTTAGCAGCTCGAACCCGATGATGTAGCCACATCCACACATAAACGTT